>JAEAOA010001694.1:1052500-1635000 GCA_016746295.1 Potamilus streckersoni
GGAAAAACTGGGTGAGAAAAATAATCTATGCCAGTATTTGTGCCAAGACAATGAAATCCCAGACAATAAAATCCCAACCTTTGATTGGGATTTCCTTGTCTTGGTGCAAACCCCAACACAGATTCTATTATTCACACATCATATGCCTGGAAAGATCACCCAAGTCTTCCTTGAGTAAAGCCAGAGTACAGGCCAAAATTATCGAGGTATTTATCCATTATAGCCAATACACAACAGCATAGAATATGTCTATTCCCAGAACCAAGGTATCTGTAAGTCCATAAAATAAATTGCCTATAAGCAGCATGTCTCCCCCCATATAATTGTTACCTTCTTCTGCTGCCAGGACATCCTGTCTATACCTCTGTGCAAACAAGAAGCAGGACTTCATATAAATCAACCAGGTCAATTATAAAACATTGATTCATGTGTTATGCAATGAAGCATAGATATATAATGATAAGTAAGTGTTTCAATCAGTAGCTTAATTAACTAATACTAAATAAAAATAACAAAAATAATAGCTCAGGATGGGCAACTGAAGCAGATTACTGTCATGAGACATACATAAAGTAGAAAATTACTTACAGGAAGCCTTGAATAGCAGTTTGGCAGAATTTGTTCACAGCACTGCTTTTCCTTATTAGTTGTCATTTCACAGTTACTACATATACACCAACTTGGTGATTCACCTTCTGGTCTTGGATGGTATCCATGTTGCTCCACTGATGAGCAATTTACTACTTCAAAGACCATGTTGTGGTATTTCGGGCATATTTGAGCCAAAAGGTTATTTTTTCCTTCCTGTGTCATATTGGCTATTCGTTCCTATAAAAAATGAATTCAACATTAAAAAAAAAACAGACCAAAGAATAAATAATAGATTTATAAGTCTTAATACAAAAGTTGATTGTAAATGGGTAACAAAATTCCTGTTTACCTTCAACTGATGATCTCTGGCTTCAGCTGTAGTAGCCACTCTCTGTCCTGCTATGTGAGAGTCCTTCCTGTGCCCCTACTAGACTCCCGTCCTGTACACCTTCTGCTAGACTCTACGGTACCCCTTCTACTAGACTCCCTTCCTCTCAGAGGCGTAGCTAGGGTGGGGCAGGGGGGTACATATGTCCCCGGGCGACAAGGTACAGGGCGCCAAAATGAGGCTTACAACGTTACATTATAAAAAGCAAATAGAAAAATGTGATTAAACGGGGAGGGGTCTGGGGCGCCAATTTTATAGTTGTCTCCAGGTGCAAAATATCATAGCTATGGCTCTGCTTCCTCTTCTTCTAACACGTCTTATTTGATGTTGGTATGGGCTGTCAGTACTCTCATGAAGTGATGATGTCTGAGATACTGATTCACTTACAGTGTTATCTGAAACATGTAATTAAATCACGTGTGATAAAAGACAGAAAAATGACAAGTTTTTTAACTGATAATTCATTATTTTTATTTTACTCTCACTTAATGAAGCTAATACCTTTACCACCTACCATGTTTCGTATTGACGTGGCCACGAAATGTATATTTATTTAGAATTAACGCTTTATTGTTTTTTTTATTATTAATACTGAAACGTAAAAATGAATGCACAAATCACATCGAGTATAGATATGTGAGCCAGAGCTAATCACAGGGGTTTGTTGCAAATAATATTGAGAGTCTAACCTGACATGTAATTACTCATTATTTGTACTGTGCGTTTCATAATATCATGCATTTACAAGAACAGAAAAAAATCTAAAATTTTACGATGTATGTCTTTAATTCTTTGTTTCTCAAGAGTGAAGTCATATACTTAAATCCTTGTTAGTCTAGTTCCTAATGATAAGAGTTTACGCAGTAAGGAACCAGACTAATCCGCTTGGTCCGAATCCGGAAACGTATTGCGCATTTGCTTCGTATAACCTTTTTGGATACACGACCAATTATCGACATCTTTCAGGCATGTTTAGAGAATAACAAACTATTCAGAAAAACAGATTCACTACCTGTCTATACAGAAGCTTTCATGGAAATTTTACTTTCGTGCACATGTCATATTTATCTGCAGCTGCACTATTAAGGTCATGACTCATCAGTGAGCGACGGACGTAGCTGCATTACATCGGCTTGAATTGATAACTGATAAAGCGCCTGCAAACATCGTAATACGATACAAGACGATGATGTTTTCGGTTATATACATGAAGCTGTTTTCCTTTACAATATTTGGAATCGTTACATGCAGATATAATACGCTGTCGCTATTGGCCAGGGATCCATTACCATTCCGACATGAAAGATCATCTAACGCTAACAATATGGAGTCGAGGAATGAAACGAAAGTAGAGTCAATGACTGTGGAATCCAGTGTCTCCACAAGATTTGCAGAAGTGATCGTGCGTAGCGTAGTTGTGAATCAGTTGAACACAGATAACGAGGTATCATTTACTGTCCAGATTCCTCAATCAGCATTCATTTACAATTTCTCTATGATGATTGGAGATAAGCTTTACGTTGGCATTTTGATGGAGAAAGAAAAGGCCAAACATGAGTACGGGCGTGCGCGAGATCAGGGTCAGTCTGCGGGCTATGTTCATCAGCAAAGACCACTGGTCCCTGATAGGGATATGGATATCTTCACGATATCTATCAATGTCGCCAGCAAGTCATGTGTCACGTTTGAACTTGTATATCAAGAACTGCTTGAAAGAAAAGTTGGTTATTACGAGCAACGTTTTAATGTCCATCCCAACCAAATACTAGCAAATCTGACGTTAATAGCTAGATACTTTGAACCTCAAGGCTTCTCTGATTATTATTATACAAAGCCGGGTTCGGACATAGTTTTGAGAGCTTCATCTGAAAATGTTGTAGTTTCTCAGTCGCCGGAGAAGTTGTGGATTATTTACAACCCTACCGTAGAGGAACAGACCAGCATTGATCCACAGAAAGGACTGGTTGGACAGTTTGTTGTCCGATATGATATCACACACAAACTTGACGCAGGTCTTATAATATATAACAAAGATTTCATGGCACATTTCTTTTCTTCTCCACCGGTGAAGACCATGGGCAAGAGTATCGTATTTGTTATTGACATAAGCGGGTCAATGTCCGGCAGGAAGATAGAACAAGTTAAGCAGGCAATGTTAGCTATATTGCCCCAGTTACAGGAAGAGGATTACTTCAACATAATTATTTTTGACCATGACGTAATCGCATGGAGAGATGCATCGGTAATGGCATCTAAAGATAACATTGAGTTAGCCTTGGATTTTTCTAGGAAACGTATTGTGGCTAGAGGGTCCACCAATATTTATGGCGCCCTTTTGAACGCCCTTAAATTATTTAGTACGCAATTAAATGTAGCTGACCACTTGAGACACTACGCCAAAATTATTGTCTTTTTGACCGATGGCTCACCTACATCTGGCAAGACCACCAACCTCAAAGAAATACGTTCTGAAGTAAAAAATGTTAACAAAAATGAAGGTGGAGGGCGTCTTGTTTCTATTTATGCGCTTGGTTTCGGATTTGGCATGGACTTTAACTTTCTAAAACATCTATCTTGGGAAAATGGCGGGGTAGCAAGAAGAATTTATGACGCTGTTGATGCAGGTAAACAACTAGATGGTTTCTATAAGGAAATACAAAGCCCATGTTACGTTGACCTCCAGTTCAATTACATGGTGGATGACACGGTTCTCATTACAAATGACTATGATGTGTCAGAAACGTCTTACATGGTGTATTATTGTGGATCTGAAATTGTTGTAGTTGGAAAGTTTGAAAATGAAGTTATTGATGTTGCCAAAATAAGGGCAACTGGTGCCGACCAAGCGGTGACGTTGACGTCGACGCCAGTGAGTTCAGATAGCCTGCACATAAATCCCCTTTTCACAGAGAGACTGTGGGCTTATGCCATGATAAAAGATCTTATCAAGGAGTCAGACATTTTAGAAGACAACATTCGAGCATCAGAGATAAAGTTACGTGCCCTAAACATGTCCTTGCAGTACCATTTGGTGACTCCGCTGACATCACTTGTTGTGACAGAAGCGCTTGGAGACATGGAAAGACGTCCGAACAGTAGAAACCCTACAGAAATGGGAAGCATTCAGGCAAAGAAAGACGTTAATCAAAATACATACATGTATAATGACATAAATGCTAACTCTGTAGTGATTGCAAACTCAAGGATCAGCTCAGCTACCAGCTTGGCCATAAACATAATTCTCAAGCCCCTTTTGCTAACTGTTTCCATCACCTTGTATCATGTTGTTAGCTAAGTTTATTCACTGTTCGATATGATCAGTTTTAATATACATTTAATCACGTAATTTTATATGATAGGGTTGCAGATTTCAGCTAGCATGGCACATGCTTTTGTGACGCCATCTTTACTAATACTAAGTATGATGTTCATGTATATATATAGTTAGACAATGAGATGTCATAATTTTATGAATATATCCATGCATGTATAGACGATGATACGGCGTCGGAATCTCCCGTCTCTCTTTTGAACAGAAAGAACGCAAGAAAACTAACCGAAACCTACTAATGACTTGACTGGTGTACTACGTCATAACAGTGATAGCCACCACATATTTTCAGGTTAAGTTTTTGCATCCGGTTTCTTGTCTTAGATGGATACTAAATAGGATTGTGACTAATGTACCTGTCGAGTTTCAAGTAAAATGCACGCATTTGTAGTGTATATTTTATATGTTTAGTTTGTTAGTCATTTTTTCCATGAATATATGTCATGTATATTTATATTTTGGACTTGATGGCACAGTGCCTTCTCATTTCATACAATAGCTATTATAAATCTAGATAGATAAAAATATATATCAGGAAAGACAATTTTACGTTCATTTCACAAGGTCCTCAATTCGTATGCAAGGTGGAAAATATAACGTCTTTATCTGGACATGTATCTGTCTCCATATTTGCAACTAAAATACGATTACAAAATCAGTCGTCAAATTATTAATAGTAAGTAAAAGTACTTGTAAGTAAAATGCTACGTTTACATAATGTATATTTTAACATTTAGAAGTAGACAGGTCCAAACAAACTCCAGTTACTTTTTTTAATTTATAATCTACATTTTCCATTTTGTAGATCAAGACACTTTTTTGTCAGAATCTCTCTCTCTCTCTCTCTCTCTCTCTCTCTCTCTCTCTCTCTCTCTCTCTCTCTCTCTCTCTCTCTCTCTCTCTCTCTCTCTCTCTCTCTCTCTCTCTCTCTCTCATATTATAGGCAGTTTTATAAGACATTGACTTAAGGTGCAAAATTCATACCTTAAGACATATTTTGCACAATTTTGAGGAGACCGATAACAATCGTTTGAAATTTCGTTTCTATGGGCCTTTGTTTGAAATTTCGTTTCTATGGGCCTTCTATGGGCATTTGTTTTGTGACAAAACTTACATCCCAACATAATGACAGATTTCTCCATTATTCATGTAAAACAACTCTTGTTGTTGTTGTTGTTGTTGTAGTGTTTAACGCCATTTTTCACCACTAGTCAGTGGAAAGACAGGTTTCCGAGATACAGAAGTATCACCCGTTTGAAGGTAAATTTTTTGTTCGTAAGAATTTGCTCAGTCCTTGGTGGTTCGTTCGACTACTTCTTGTTGACATGTTGCTAGGGGAGGAAAGCCGTCACGTGGTTTAACAAGTGGTCTAAGCACAGGGAAATGCATTTTAAACTGAAAACTTTATTTTGTTAGGGTGGTTTCTTTTGCCATTCTGCGCCACGATAGAATTGTTGCCACTAGAACATACTGAATTGACCCATTTCAATAGTACAAATAGCACCGTGTCTACTATTTTGTTTGGTTAACTGGATTCTGCCATTCAGTAGATCATTCCTGGGGCTGCACTTTTTAACCCACGACCAGGATGCCAGGCTGGTTTAGAACCTCTCCCTTGAGCTGCAGTGATTGGTTCGTACCTTAACATCAGCACAGTATATAATAGACCAAACATTTTAAAAAATTGTGGCGAGGTAGAAGGGATATGGGATCTTATATAGAGCAAAGATATATCTTTGTTTCACCTCAAAAATCCAAATCATGCACACAGATCTACAAAGAAGGAATGAAACCTTTGAAATGAGAGGCTACTGCAGAATATAGGGCATGTCATATATTGACCATGTAACCAACAAAGAGGTCCACAGCAAGATCCAAGGAGCCATCGAACCTATAAAGACCTCTTGACCACTGTAAAAAAATAAAACAAACAAAAACAAAAAACAACCCCCCCCAAATGCAAACTGAAGTGGTTAGGTATTGTCTCAAGATCATCTGGACTGGCAAAAGGTCTTGCAAGGCACAGTGCAGGGATGCAGAAGTAGAGAAAGACAGAAAAAGAGGTTGGAAGACAACATTAAAGAGTGGACAGGCATGTGGTTTGGAGATTCCCAATGAGCAATAGAAAATAGGGAAAGATGGAGAGAATTAGTTGTAAAAGTCCGTGGCGATGAATCATTCGTCTGGAAATTTTATTATGACAATTATTGTGCAGATCACTAGAAAAATCACGATTTCATGAACTTTATTGGGGCCTTGAGTGGCCGAGTGGTCTAAAGAGCTCTCCGTTACGGATCACTGTCATCTCACCTCTGTCAGCGTGGGTTCGAGTCTAAGATTCGGCGAATGTAGATAGGTGAGAAAGCTTGCCAGTAGCTTCTCGTGGGTCGGTGGTTCTTTCCGCGAATTTCCCGGTTTCTTCCTCCACCATTAATACTGGCCGCCATATATAGCCTATCGTGTGCTGAAAAATGGCCTTAAGCCCCAGAACAACAACATCAACAACATGATCTTTATTAGAACTATATTACGGTTAAATTTAAAAAGTGAAATTAATTTTGAAATTTATATCAGTAAATGCGCTTACGAGACCCATGTGACTTTTACTAAAGTATTTTCATCAACAACAACAACAAAAAACTTTTTAATGTACATATGAAAAGTAACAGGTAAAACATCAGGTTCATGCGCATGGTATTTATGTTCGTTGCTGCACTCATATTGCTCTCAAAATCAATTATATTAAATAAAATAAATATACCTTATATAAGGATGATTATAAAAAGTCAAATAGGTTATGTATGCGTTCATCGTTGATTATTTCAAAAATGGGAGTCATTTTGTATAATTTGATTTCACATATCTGTATTTAACAATTATTAAATTTATTTGGATCCTCATACAACCTTTTTCCTTTGGTAGATCACTATTTACAAGCCCATAGAACCACATACGGCAAAATCAACGGCCGTGGAAAGTCTTGGACGAGATCAACATATAAGATGTGGTCCAATTCAAACCGGATCAAATGTCGCGCGCTGTAATGTCACAATGTTACGGTTCAGGGCATTTAATAATAAAAAGTTTGTATTAAATTAAAACCAACAAGTTATATTTAATTTAATACAAGTATATCGGCAAACATGACCTGTTGGCTTTAATTATTGTTTCAATTTGTTTTTTTTTCTATCTTTATGCAAATAGATATACCGAGCTTCATCTCACAAAAGTAATGAGAAGAATACTCTATGATCTTTGACTCCACCGAGATGATGCGTGTTAGTGACTGGAAAATACAACGTCAGTTATAGTTTTGTGAAAGTTTAATTACACCGGGGGTATTTTGGACATCAATATCATTATGTCGAATGACTTTACAGTGTTGTTTAACTGGATTACGTATAAAAAGAAAGCAGTATCGGCAATACTTCCGCTATGTGTGTCCTAGCTGCTTAAGGTTTGATAAGATTCATGATTATCCTTCCCGGAAAATAAACAGCAAACAACCCACCCACCTCAAACCCCCACACAATCAAAATTTGAGAAAAGGTAAAGTACATTTGATATAAGAAAATATCAAAGACTTATTTTTTATTTTTGTTGATAAATTGCCTACCGCTTGGCAGTTTCTGTTTAGTCTTCTAGGTAAGTGGAAAAATACTCCAATTTAACGATTATTTTATATTGTATCATCAGTCTTGGCTGGCAAAAGGACATAGTTAATTAGTAAATGGTAAGTAGAACTCTGGCAAAAGGACATAGTTAATTAGTAAATGGTAAGTAGAACTAGAACGACATTTAGAGATTGCTTATAAAACTTAATTGAATGCAACGCAAAAATGATTACTTAACTCCAAGGAAATTCGTTTATATTTTACAGTATGAAATGGTGTCTTTAGTACTCAGGAGTGTTAATTTTTACTAATTGTAAAATATACTCTGGATAAGTTCAACTCTCAGTATTATCGATATTGGCATTCTCTTTCCGGTCACAGCTGCTTGATTGCGCGTTATTGCACAAATCATAGCCGCTTTCCAGCGAAGACAAAGCGCCCTGCGCTCTCTGGGGAGCTACACACTTGTGCCAATGGCAGTTCTTGAATTCTGACAGGTACAATCGGTGGTTAAGAAACGCTGAAATGGCGTCATTCATGGTCTGGATATAGAGCGCCAGGAAGGTGACTGTGAGTCCAAACAGCAGAGTAGCAGCAAAGGGAGCCAAAGCCCGTGGTAAAAAGCTGGTCGCAAAATAAGTTGCTATCATTCCCAGAGTGATCGGTGTTATGAATATCATGAAAGAACGCATAACCTCCCACATCAAACTCGATCTTTCAGCTAGAGAAAGTATTTCCTTCTGAAGTTCATCACGAACCTCTTGTATCTGTTTGGCCAGTTTTTCCCCATAGTCTATAACCAAATAAGCAGGATTTTCTGCTCTATCCAACACACCGGTATCAGTAAATGCATCCATATTTTCAGAATCTTTGCAATTAAGATGATTATACATGTTCGTCATTTCCATATGCAACCTTCCTGTTCTTTCCTTACCAAAGTCTCATTGATTATGTACCGAGAGGTTACGTCACTGTCTGACGTCACAATGACGTCATTAGAAATACACCGGAAAGCAAACCGCTAAATAACGCGTGACATTTTAAACAGCTACTATATTAGTAATCTTATTGTGGGTATGGAAAAAAATATTAATTTCCGTTAGACGGGAATTACAATGGTGTATATCATAAAACAGACATTTCATTCATTTAGTAATTGCAACTGCATTGACTTACTGGAGCATTATATACCCAATGACACGTGCATTCTTTGACATACATGACATTACGAAGGAAAGTTAACATGTTTTGGAATAAGAAATGCTAGTTATGTAAGTTAATATTCTACCCCAAGACACTTAAAAACACAATTCTCTTCAGACCACTTAACTATTAGTAAAATCAAAATATTCAGTTTTAAGATGTTTGTTTCTCTCGTCTCAGTGATGTGCAATATTTTGGCTTGATTTTGTTTATTGTATTCACCTCTTTTTCCTTTTTATTTTTGTAGATTTTGTTCTTTCCTTTTATTTGAGTTGTTTTATGTTGTGTCGTCCTTTATTCTAATATTCTCATATCTTTAATTTTGTTGTTTTGTTTTATGTTGCCATGCACTTTATTTGAATGTTTTAGTTTATTTTCTGTTTTGTTTTATTCTTGTGTATTTTTGTGGGAATGTTATGTGCTGTTTGTTTTGCTTTTTCTTTTCTTTCTTTTTTGTCTTGGCAGTTGTTTTCAATAACTCTCCGTCATTTTCTTTGGTGTTTCTGTGTTGTTTCTTTTTCCAATGGTGTTTATCTGCGTGTTTTTAAAATGTGTGCTTTGTAAGGTGTGTTTTCTATTATATATTTTTAGGCTGTTTTTCTGCATTATTTTTCAATGACTATTTTGCAAAAATGTGTTTTATAAAGCATAGTTTACAATGTATCATTTTCGTCACCTGTTGTCATTGTGTTTCATTGTATATTTTCTTCAGTGTGTCTTTATTGTGTTTTTACGGTATATTGTATTAGATTTTTAAAACAGCGTTTTAAACAAAGTTCGTTTTTAAGAAAGGGTTTCTTTGTCACGTATTTAGCGGGTATATAGTATTTTCTGATGTGCTATTTTTAATTTTTTTATCTGTGCTTTTCGTTAAGATGTTGGGGGGGGGGAAGAGGTATTGTCTTAATATGCGTTGTTTGTTTCTTTATGGAATAAAGCGTAGTACGCATTAAAATGCATCTCCTCACCAGGTTTCACGACTGAAGGTTGGATTGGACACTGTATATAGCATGCATATAGTGTATGTGTGTGTCGATATATATATATATATATATATATATATATATATATATATATATATATATATATATATATATATATATATATATATATATATATATATGGGGTAATTAGGGGACAAAGATAATTAAATAATTAAATAGGCACCGGTAGGTTAGGGGGACTATCAGGTTTGAGCATGCACAGGCCTCTCTGGGGACGGTAGGAAATTAATATAAGATCTATTTTGTCCCCTGACTGCTCTATAAATTTAGTGACAGATGGGTCTGTTTGTGGACAAGGGAAAATGTAATGCAACATTTCTTTATAACGTTCATTCAAAATATAATGTATATGTTTGCAAACAACTGGTTATAATAGGCGATGATGCAAGTGATGCCTATTGGCGAGTTTATGTGGGTGGAACCCGCGGATGTAAACATGCAGAAACACATACGCGAGTACAACAGAAAGTAATCTTGGATACTTCTTTGTACGCTACGACGAATAGCGCGACAACCAGAGGTCCCTGTTTCACTCCCGTCCACGTGACAATGCCTTGCTGGTTGGTAAATCATCATTGAAGCTGCTCAACAAAATCTCGAAGACTTAAGAATTAGAAAACGGTTTACGGTTGTGATTGGGACGTAAAAATGTATTAAACGAAACGTATAATATATAAAGTTTCACTATGTCCTGATTCAAAGATTTATCTGACACCATATTGGACAACGTCGCGCCTGTGTTACGTGATTGAATAAGAATTATTTATAACGAGGGTCCCCAATGAACGTGGGAGAGTATACTGTAATTATATATGCTGGACACGTTTTCCGTGTGATGCCTTCTTACAAAATCGATGGAAAACTAGTACAGGTCGACGATACCAATTGAGCCGACAATATTCCGTTGTATTTGCCAATAAATGCATCATGGCGCTGTTTAACAGCGTATGATATTTTATCGATGGAAAGGAAATCGAAGCATTTCTGAAGAACGACAATTACTTGACTATTCGTCAGTTTCAGCGACTTTTATGCAAGGTCCGCTGGCCCATTTATGAGGTTCATCAATGACTCAAAGGAGCATGCAAATCATTTCCCGCATAGCGTACGTAAATTTGACTAGATTGCTTTTCTTGATCCACAACCAGCATCTATGTCAATCAGATGATACACTGGTGGCGCCCCTATACTATACCCAAAGACTTCACTATATTATACCCGATTTATTACTTTTGGTTGAAATACCTGTAGCTGTTTAGGCAGTCCGTGATTTACAAGCACTTTAATGTACGTGGAACTCAGCACAAATCTATACACTACAGACGCATTACTGTTATTCTTTACCATAAGCCTTTGCAGGGTTAGGGGCACAGATGGCCGAATCAAAGTCTTTGACGCACCTATGGAAAACCTGTAGTTGTTTTTATCAAACCCGTAATTGAACATGTAACATTTGAAGTAAAATCCTCCCATTTGCGTAAACTTGCTCAGGTGAACTCAAAAAGATCTCACCTGTGATGAGTAAAGAAATGGAGTTCGTTTGAAATTTTCCCCAAACATGTCATCTGGTAACACCCTTCTTATGGTGACACCAACACAGGTGTAACCGTACTGCCAAGTACTGCAGTAGCATTAAGTACACAATTTGCTTTTACTGTTTTTAAAACACATGTCAAATTTTGACAGTGTATCCACAAAACGTGTACTTGTGAAATTTTAAGATGCAAAAACACCAGAAAAAAAAAAACAAGCAAAAAAAGCAAGTTATCGGGTTCTTTTTATGTTTACTTGTCACAGAGCATAAGAGTTCATGGGATGACCTGTTGGTTGTCACCATACAGTCCATTAGCACAAGATAATTGTCATCATACAGTCCATTAGCACAAGATAGTTGTCATCATACAGTCCATTAGCACAAGATAGTTGTCATCATACAGTCCATTAGCACAAGATAGTTGTCATCGTACAGTCCATTAGCACAAGGTTGCTATTGCTACTCATAAAGTGCTTGTTGGTGCATTGCCATGAAACTGCACACAATGTACATCACAAAAATCAATCAATTAATCCTTATTGAGAATAAATTGAACCATTGTATGCAGTATCACCATTGGAATGAAAAACAAATATATGCATATATCCTACTTGTGGATGAAACAGTATTTCATGTTTAAACCATAAGTGTGTATTATATTGATTTAAAAATGCGGAGAAAAAAAGAAACCAAGAAAAGAAACCAGTCAACTTATCAATATGCAGAGGTGGTTGTAAATTGCCACACTCGGAGATATGAGGAGTAATTTCACTAGGCCAATATACGACTGTCTTCAGTAAATCTCATCTCCGTTTAAAGGTCAAATATATGTATTTGTATGTGATCTAAATGAAATATATATGCGCAGTATGTACGCTCTATCAATGATATACCACTTGTATAAATTTTTCAGCAAGATTCGGTTCATTGTAATGAAAAATTTATGCAGCTCGGGGTATATCATTGATACAGCGTACTATATATATATATATATATATATATATATATATATATATATATATATATATATATATATATATATATATATATATATATATATATATATATATATATATATATATATATATATATGTATGTATGTATGTATGTATGTATGTATGTATGTATGTATGTATGTATGTATGTATGTATGTATGTATGTATGTGTGTGTGTGTGTGTGTGTCTTTAAGGTAGGCTTTTCAATGATAAAGATGACAATGTAATATGCATTGCAAGTAACGGCTTCATCATAGTGGATTATGTTATAACTGCTACGGATCCGCTCCGGTGGCCTAAGTGATTAGAGCGTCCGCGGCGGATGCGTAAGGTCGCGGGTTCGATCCCCGGCCGAGTCATAAAAAAGGCTTATGAAAATGGTACTTGCAGCTTCCTCGCCTGACCCTCCGCATTAAGAGGTTAGTAATAGGACTTGTTGACCTGGTATCAGAACTTTGTAACTGAGTGGAACATCATGCTATTTATCTGCGCATAATTACCTAGATCTAGGCATCAATATAAACCGCCACACTGCAGAAATAGTAGCGACAAGACTAAAATTGTTAAAGCTATGTTAAAAATCTTAATAAAACACACACACACACAAAACGGTCGCTTCAGATTTGTTCCTCTTTATATCTAACTGTTGTTTTGATAACTGAACCGAATTCTCTCATTTTCGATCTGTTGTAGATTCGAAATTGCTGATAAATTAAAAATTGGTAGTAAAATTGAACAGATTACAAAAGACTATGCAGGTAATGAATACGCACATGAAGGAGGCGTGAGCGATGGCTTTGAGGACATTAAAGACACTGATGATGTGCAACCTTTCCAGTTGAAAGGCAAAAACGGGAATTTTCTCCAGCATTTTGAACATAAATTTATTGATCATGTCCAAGATATAACTGCTTTGTATCATTTAAATATCAACGATTGTGCAAAACAAAGTTTGAGTCTTTATATAAAGAAATTTGTGTTCAAATGCGGCCACATAAGTTCTCAGTTTTACCAAAAGGTTACAACCTCCATGGTGGGATCAAGATTGCTACAAGGCTAAGGAGGAATGATTTGAACTTTTCAAGAATATATAGTTACAAAACCAAAACATTCATGTACATGAATACGTTCGCAGAGATTTAAGCTTGTAAAATCAAGAAATGACCCTAAAACATTTTGGTAAGTGTTAAAGGGAAGATACTAAACCGGCAATGCAAGTGAATCTAAATAACAAAGAATGACTGGTTTGATTATTCTCTTTCATATTATTGTGTAACAGAGATGAAAATATTGATGACGATGATGGTACTGCAAAAAAGAATATGTCCATTTCCAATTGCATAAACCAATTACATATCAATAAATAATCGGTAGCGTTAGCTTTTTGAAAAATAAAAAAATCCTTGTTCCGACAAAATTTTGTTACCAGCCGACTTTACCATGCACTGTTTCGTTTCCTAATATGCTCTTTAATAGACTATTTGAAACGGGAACATTCTTTAAAGAGTGGTTAAAAAGTATAATGTGTTCGATATTTTAAGAATGGGAACATGAACAACTCTAAGAATTATAGGGGAAATTCTAATAAATGTACTCTGCAAAGTATTGACATCTATTTTGAGCAACGGTTGTATAGATGGGCAGAAAGGAAGAATCTAACAGATGAATCTCAGGCTGACTTAGAAAACACGACAGTATTTATGATAATATATTCAGTTTGCATGCAATTGTTCAGAAGTACATATGTAAATCTCGTGGTAGGTTTCAATGTTTATTTATTGATTTTTTAAAAGCTTTTCAGCATGTATAACATAATAACAATTGTTTTCTCTCGTACAGATAGGTATTGGTGGAAATATTTTACAGGTTTAAAAATTATGAATTTTTGTTTGAAAATGTGTGTACCAACACCAAATTGACTAACCATATATTTCAATTGCAATTGTAGGAGCAAGACAATGATGTATTCTAAGCCCTGTTCTTTTTTTTTTGTCTTTTTATTGATGATTTAGTTCAAAAGTTACGAACTAAGTGTGATAGTGGTATTTACATCACTGAGAATATTCTAGAGATCTTTGCCTCGTTGAATGCAGAAGATGTAGCTAATTGTGCTGAAACTGTACGGTTTTTACAAGAACAACTTAACGCCACAGATTATTTTTGTAATTGAAACTGGAATGGAAACTAATCTAGCAAAAACAAAAATAACTGCTTTCGAAATAATTGCTTTCTGATAGATTACGAGCGTTGGTATTAGAGGAGCAAATGTATTGACACGGTGTCATTTGACACACACACACGTATGTATGTATGTATGTATGTATGTATATATATATATATATATATATATATATATATATATATATATATATATATATATATATATATATATATGTATGTATGTATGTATGTATGTATGTATGTATGTATGTATGTATGTATGTATGTATGTATGTATGTATGTGTGTGTGTGTGTGTGTGTGTGTGTGTGTGTGTGTGTGTGTGTGTGTGTGTGTGTGTGCATTTCTCCCAGCTGAATTCAGATTCCAAAGACACAATGATTAGTAGCGATGACAGTGCCAATATAGTACATTAACACACACTAAAACTGTCACCTCACATTTCTTTTTATCATGATAGTTGATCAAAGTCTACTGGGGTCATGATTTCATTCCTTTGTCAATGAAAACATAATTGTTGATCATATCCTGTGAGCTTCTGGCACAATGCCTTCAAATCCACAACATAAGGTATTTCAAAAATAAAGTATGAATCCTTCCCCCATCATTCCATGGTAAGAATTAGTCCCTGTTATGTATATTTAACAGTGGAAGACACAGACAAACAATACCTCGAAATTCAAATGGAAGTGTCACGATGTATTTTTTTCTGAGTAAAAATTTCAAAATTGTGGAATTGTAATTTAAATTTGTATAATTTTTTAAAAAGATGATAGTTGTAAGAATTTGTTTTGTGTGATTCCAAATTGGATTCCTTTAATGATGTGTATCATTGTTAAAGTTGTATTAGTGTAAAACAAATACCCAGTTGATATTACGATTGTTCTTCTTATGCAATACAGCATTATTATATTTTCCAATAAAAAGGTAGCCTATACACTACACACACAAGTCATTAATTTGCACCAATATTCTCAACCACTGACGTAAGAAGGCATAATGACTAAAATGACTTCAGTCAGAATCTTAAGTGGTGCACTGTTGACAGTTTTGACGAGGCAAGTTATTCTTTTATTCTTTGGACGTCTGTCAGTATAGGAACCATACACTCTGCTCTCCATGGCATAGCCAGAATTGCTGTCTTCCTTTTTCCAGGTAAGAAAAATGTAATTAATTTTAGTTTAGAGATTTCTCTTATGTGTCTGAAAACAAGAAACACATTTAAACATTATTTTAATTACCTTTAAAGAGCCTGTAATATGTTTTTATTATGCTATATGAATTTTTAAATATAGCATATTGTGGATACTTTAAATTTATTTAGAATATGTGTCACTTATAATATATAGATTTGTTGTTTTTTTTGTTTTAAAAATTGTTTGTTACCAAATTCGTGGGGGAAAAAACTAACTTAGAAACATAATACCTTCTAAATTACAGAAAATAATATTTTACTTTGTAGAACAAACATTCAAAAAAATGCTTTGATTGAAGATAAATGTGGTATTAGTTTGTACCATTTAACACCTACACATATTTACATTACTGGTAATTTGTTCGGCATTTAATTCCAAAATAAAGAATTTCTATATTATTGACGGTGTAAAGTTGGTTAGTTTTAATATATTATTATTATTATTATTATTATTATTATTATTATTATTATTATTATTATTATTATTATTATTATTATTATTATTATTATTATATATATATATATATATATATATATATATATATATATATATATATATATATATATTAAATGTATAAGTTGATTTGGGTTTAATTTTTTATATCGAGTGATGTGTCGAATTTTAATAAAGAGCTGTTGCGTTGCAGACTTCAGATTCTGAGTTCCTTTTTCCAGTTCGAACCACTCTTTGCTAATACTAGCGATGTAACAGCTACATCGCAAGAGTGACACCTCCCACAAAAAGGAGTCCAGCATGATGCATTTATCTCTTTCTTTCTGACAAGTGTACCAATCAATAAACTGGGCATGATGTAAAGAATTTTTTTCAGCAAACTGACCATAAATAAATGGTCAAAAGAACGATTAATATTCCTGTTTATAAAAGAAGTTCTTAGATCCACTTCCAACAGGAACCTTTTTTTATGGTAAGATTGGTAATTCTACAAATACAAGAAGTTATTGGAAACTGAGAAATATTTGACATTAGATTTACATTTCCTTTTTATAAAAAAAATCATTAGCATATTTTTGATGCTCTAAACGTTAATGATCAAAACGAAGAAAGGACACTAAAATTTAAAGAGATCAAAGAGTTTATTACAAAACATGTATCAAAGAAAATATTAAGTGTAACGAATATGAATATATTTTTGTATGTATGTATCCTTCTTATACAAATTTAAAACGGAATTATCTTGACAAGATGTATTATATAAACCCTTCACTGGATAAATTTGCATATTTAATGCCAATGCATAAAACAGACTTTATTATAAATGTTTAAAAGATTTTGTATTTTGCTTTTAAACTAAGAGATCAGCTGTTAAACAGTATCAATATTAACACCTAAACAAGTGTATTTTACTATACTGCTTATGGCGCATTGTGTATTATGCTCTGTTTTAAGGTACTGAATAACCTTAATGTTAGGTTTTGTTCTATTAAATATCATTTTGTTAAATAACAATTAGCAAACATTTTATCTTTAGACCTTTGACTTATGTGAACCTAATTTGTTCCATCTCTGTTCAAAGTATAACATCTACGAGTGACATCTCAAAGATAATTGTGGTAAGTTTCGTATTCATGTCTTTTAGCACAATGATGGTTTTCAGATTGAAAACTTGCAACTTGGTGCATGTTTTAAATGCCTCGCTTTCACCAGTGTGTGGCATGGGGCTGCTTGTGTGAGGCGTAAAGTACTGTGGAAAAAATGCATAATATATATATATATATATATATATATATATATATATATATATATATATATATATATATATATATATATATATATATATATATATATATTCAGAAGAACTCTTAATAAAAAGTATATCACACAATAAAAATACCTATTTAATCCTTTTTGGTTCCTCTAAACAGTTAGGATGTATTTCTGAAGAAGGAAGAACTATTAAATGAATTTGAAGCATGCAACGTAGAGACATTCTTGGTTTACACCATGCTACAATACTTCATGTAATGTGATTTAAATATCTTTATATGTCGTATAAATGGAAATCATGCACTACTGAGGCCATAGAGCTGATGAGAAAGAACGTTTCTTTCATGCACTTGAAAAATGAGCCTGAACTAATCCAACGTACACTATTTTACTCTATCTTTAAAAAGCTATTTAAAAAAGGAAATTGAATTTTGCCAGAGTAGGTAACATCAGCCTCAAAAAGTACAATTAAAACAAATGAACGAAAAGTATATTTAAAAAAATCATAATTGGTTATTATTTCTTCTTCAATGTATCTTTGACATCCAGGAATCAAAACGACAAAGCCCTTACATAGGTGCACATCTGAAGTGAGACCTACCCATATACTCTCAAACCCAAATTGCTTCCATTAATCTAAAACATAAACAATGGAAAAATAAGTTATTTTAAAGATGCCTAATAGATACAAAATTCTTTTAAAATATCCACGATTACCCAAGAGGAAAACCCGAAAAAGTCTTTTACTTTTAAAAATCTAATTTTATGCAAATTACGAAACTGTAGAATGGAACAGGAATTGAAAGTCATATCAACATGGGGTTCTCACAGCAAAATTATTTATGATGTCAGGTTTTTCCTAAATGAAAATGGCGCTAATCTGACCTCAGATATGGCAATCACAGTGGTCATTTGAAAATCTTATTGTCACAACTTCTCTACTACGAATGGTTATATCAGATCTAACTGGATCCAAATAAAAATGATACTGATCTGTTTTCCAGTATGGCTGCCAAGGCAGCCTCTTCAAAATGGAATCACTACCGGTACTCATTCTTAACGGAAAATCATATCGACAAGGGGTTGCACCAGAAGACTTCATATTATCTCTAGTTGGTCCCAAACGAACCTAGTGCTTATCTGACCTCCAATACGGTCGCCACCGGGGCCATTTTGAAAATCAGATTCCTAGTTGGGTGGTTATATTGACATGGGGATTTCACCACAAGACTTCTTGTGATGTTTATTTACTTCAAAATAAAAATATCGCTACCAAGCAGCCATCTTGAAAAATACATTGTATCACTAATCATCGTGGTCATATTCACATAGGGGTTTCACAAAAAAATCTAATGCTGGCACAGGGACAACCTTGGAATTCTTGCTAGTGTTTAAAAATATCAAGGACTGTTTCACCTTTCAGCAGTTACAAAGAAGAAATAGTCTTGAATCCATACAATTTCGTTTCAGCCAGTAGAGCGTCATTTCCAGTGGAACTGAAAAGTGTTAGTTTTTTTTTACTTGCCTGAGTTACAACGAGTAACAAAGAAGGAAGACAACATAAGTGATATCGAAAACATTCTTGATTGTGAAGTGGGCAAACTAGTCTTGAGTTTGAATTACTGCTTCACAACTCATCAACTATAAAATGAAATAGAAGTAACCAGCATTCCGTTAAAAACAGCAATATCCAGTACATCTCCAAGTTCCGCTATTCAATAACTACATAAAGAATCATTGTGTGTGTGTGTGTGTAGAATGGATACAACTTCTTAAAGGTCAAATCGTTTTTTTTATGACATATATCTTTGGTGTATTTTGTCTCTATAATAGCCACCAGAACTTGACTTTGCAACAAGGTGACATAAAATTGCACATACATTATCTTAGCTGTTGAATTGGTAATATACTTCCCATGCCTTCCTCGAAATATATTACTGACAGTAACGACAATGGTAACTTCGCCAACACCATTACCACAACAACTCTTACAGTCATAACAACATCCCTCTTTTATAACATTTATAAAATCATTCTCATTTCATGATGAGTGACTCATTGGAAGCCAGAACCGTTGAAATATGAATAACCAATTTTATTTAATATTACCTAGTGACAGTTCTATGGATCTACTTCTCAATTACACCTTCTGTTGTTTCACAACCAAATTACCTCGAAACATTCCACTGGATTGGGAAACTCATTGGGAAGTAACTTTGGTAGAAATCAGAATCAGTGAACAAAAATGAGCTTGGCTTTCATGAATCGATAAAACGATAACATATCAATCTTCAATTAACAACTTATGTCAATGTTTTTTTAATGTTAAGCATCCCATCCAAATGATTTCAGTTATCTTCAATTTGGCAAAATATTACATTTTTTTCTTCAGATCTATCTGACCCAAAATTTCAAGGTCAGTCTGGGGATAATAGCTTTATCCTACGTTAATTTTCTGTTGTCCACACATAAGTCTATACATATTACATCACATTAGTACACATAGCGTTCCATCCATGTAAACGTACCGATGCCTATATAATGATATCTTTCCCAGTTGTCTCATATTGCAACTCATATCAAACTCATGTATGCTCAATGCAAAACCTTCATGAATGTGAGTAAAAGATAACATGTGAGTCATGGTGACCTTTTTTCTATTAGGTTATGTCAGTAAAAGATTCTCAAATCATCGCCATAATCATGATTACAGCATGAACAATGCCGAAGAAATGAGAATCTAAGTTAGTGTTGTATCAGATATGGTCATCATGACCTTGTTATACAATTAGGATGTGGTACATCATCATTATGCCCGTACTATAATAAAAGTCACGCGAGTCATGTAAACATTCAACACCGAATATTCTAGTAAGGAATATAATTTTTTAGTAATTAGTTTATAAAAGCCTTTAATTGGCAAGTATTCAATTCATTTGGATTTATATACATTTATATTTTCTTTTAAGGTCATTTTCAGACGCCTCGAGAGGTGCATACGGCAAAATCAATGTTGAAGTACGTGGACATTTTTGGACGAAATGAATGTCGCACGCTGTGATGTAAAAACGAAAGCTACGCATATTAATAAATCAATTCGTACCACACTCGATTCTGACGCTTCCGTTCTTATTTGACCCAAGTTTGGTAGTAGCAGAGAGGGTGAACAGACCACATTTTAGAAGAGTCTACTCTCGAAAATAAAGCTTCCTGTGAAAAATGAAAATACAAGGCCAGTAATGCTGAAACGAAAGTAATAACCCACCGATGTCCCTAATTGGGTTAACTTATTTTCTTACTTTTTCTTTGATGCTTTTATTTTGAAATTTGTATTCGTCTTCGTTTACCTACCCTGACACGCACTATTGGTCGTCACCCTCTCTGCTGGTGTCTCTGAACCAAATTTTGTATCGAGATCTACACGATATCGCGACCGAGGATATTGTAAATTTATCGTGATAAATCAATAAGGAATCGCTTGCGCGGTTGAAAAGAAGTTTCTGAATTTAATCATATCCATGTTCCATGATAATCAAGTCTGACGATTGTTTCGTAGAGTATGTGTATCGACTCCATTAAACACAACTAAAAGATTGCAGTTATCACTGATCACTTTATGTATTTGTGCATATTGCTGAGTGACAAAAATCGTGTTTTTGTGCCAGTTCGAGAAAATATCCGAGCTAGATTTGATTGTCTAGCATCACATTATCGTACATTACGAGATTATTCATACATCCATCGAGATCATCCACAGATGAAGCATCATCCATATTGGTGATATACTCAATACTATCATTACGGTCCTCGTCCTACAATTTTGCATTTTATTAAAATCTGTAAGCACGTTGTAGCATCCCTGATCATCTACATATGGTGCTGCTAAATACAACTTATCCCAACTCATTGAAGCCATCTCATTATCAGGTTAAGCAACAATTGCGTCTTACCAGATCCAGATGGATCTATGATAATTGCTCTGATAGAATTTGCTAGATGATGCTTGACTGGTTCTAGCTTTCGTGTCGTTGAAAAATCAACGTTATCTCTATTGTACAAATATTAAAAATATGAATTTATATTGTAATCGATACAGAGAATCAACCCACACCAGTGGATTAACAACAATAGAGACGATGAATAAAAAGCGTGAATTACAGGCAAGTGTATAAGATGTGGTACAAAAATTACAAATTTATGTTTATAAAACAGGTAGAGATATCGCTGATTTATTTGGACAATTACCAAGAGCTCCTTGTGCTAAGTATCTTGGAGAAAAAGAATCTTCCAGGATATAATTATTGTGATCCTGTAACCCAACTTAATATCCGACTTGACGAAGAAGACTAGCCAAAACCTGGAGAATATCTATTAAATGCAATTTCTCAAGCATGTCACATTCATGATGTTGCGTATAAAAATTACAGATTTACAGCAACAACATATTGCGAATGAAAAGTTGATTTAATCGTTAAATTCCATAAAAAATATAAATTTCTCAGAGACAAACTTTCTGGTTTCATTGTAAAATCTGCGATAAAAGGTAAACTAGTACTAATTGCCACTAATTAATCAACCGATTATAATAATGGAATCGATTTATTATAGTCCAAGAGGATATTGGAGAGGTAGAAAAGCGATTAGTAAACTTGCTGATGCGGCAGGTGTCGCACGGTCCGTTTCCAGATTGGTTAGCACGACAGGTAATATGCAAATTTATCTACCGCCACCTAAAAACATTCAGTACGCACATTTTGATACTATTGAAATTGGTAGACATCAAATACACGTTAAATATCGTTGATGTTGAAAGTAGATATAAGGAAGCACAGCCGCTACCAACTAAAACAGAAGCTGAAGTTGCATCTACGTTCAAACAAATTTATCAACGCAGCAATCTACAATAGTAACAGTTGCTACAGGTTGATCTTGGCAAAAAAAAAAATATTGGTGCAGTATCATCTCTGATGAAACAAAATAACGTCAAAATCTGAAGAGGGAACACCGTAATTCATCGCGATCTGGCAATCGTTGAACGATTTAATCGAACGCTTGCTCAGCGGTTATTTGGATATAATCATGCACAGAAAATATCCCTGAACAAAGTTCAGAAAGACATGAGATCTCGCAAATGGATTGCAATACTAATAATTGTGTGATAGCTGCCTTAAATAATGTAAGTACTCGTAAATTTTCTATGAAACCCATCAATGAAATCACAAAGCATACCAATACATCATTATGGCTCCTTCTATAAACAGCCAGTACTACATAAGCTGCTAAGATATTTATTTAAACCAGGTGAACTTGAAGGTGGTAAAACAAGATCAATTGATACTATTTCGAGTGTGACCACACATAAAATTTTCAGCGTGGTAAGATCTACGGGTAGACGTGCAATTTACCGATTAGATTCGACGGCTCCTCAGTGTGGATTTGTACGTGAACAATTACAAGTAAATCATGAAGATACACAATTACCACAGCCTTTACTTTTGTGAAAGCAGTGCACCGGCGCCCCGACGTTGACGAAATTCAAGTTAAGACAGCATAACATTTTCGCGTGTGTAACCAAGACTATTATTCATTCTATCTACGGTAAATTCTTTGGGATTTTTTAAAATACCGTCACAAAATTTCTGTGTTACAGCTCGCACAATGATTATTTTGTCGTAGTTTCAATGCCATGATAAATTCAGCATCAACATCAAAGTCGCGCTTATTTCTTTTTTGTCGAATTACTGATAACTAGCTAATTTTTTTCTTACTGCATCATCTTCATTGCCGGTAGTTTGATTATTATTTACTGTGAAGTCTATGATAACCCTCCGCAGCTGAGATATTATTCTGACTTGAAAACGCTACTAAACTAAATTTAACCATTCAATACGATCATCGAAATCTAAATATTAGTATACGAAATAGTTAATCCTTGCGATGAATGAATCGCTATAGCATATCAGAATCCACGGAGTTTTCCCCATCATTTTCGGGCTCTCAACAACACTCACGGGATTTAAAACAATATCCTCTAGTACACGATTGTGTTTTCTGCTGGGCTATAACACAATGGTACAGGTAGATTTGAAATTTTTTCTTAATGTAACATAAATAATTGTTACTGAAGTGTATCACTAACTATCTTTCTGCTTGAAACTATCAGATAAGTATGGCTCCACATATTCCAAAAATGATTCATAGGAGTTTCTGGAAATATTTCACGCACTATATTATGCCTTATTGTATCGGGCTGCAGACAGATTAATTTTTAAAACTTTCTTGATTCTGGATAAAGCGCTCGGTAATCATTAGTTATCTTCTCGCAATAATTTACAATTTTTTTTTAGCCTTTTACGCGGAGATGATCCAACAAAACGTGGCGGTTGACAATAATCACCACACATAATAAGATTAGTATCTCGAATTAATAACCAATCAATAAATATTTTTCACACATCCAACGACATTGTCCATATTTCATTCCTAACATTGATGTTAGGGACGTTTTTATCACCCATTCAATCAGGAGTCCACGCGTCTCCTTTCCATCTAAAGAAACTGTGATAAGTTTGAGATCTTGCTCGTCGTTCGCTCATTTCTTTCGTCAGCTGATGGGATGGAGTTAATACATTTATATCTGAACAGTTGTTCAGAAATAATTCAATCGCACGCGTTGTTTTACCAGAACCACAACACCCGTTAAGATAAATAGATCCTTGTCTAGCTAGGGGATCATATACCGATGGTGCTGATGACAACGTTGATATTGATTATTCTTGTTTGAATATATCCTTAGTTTCAACGTCGGCATATTCATGATAACAAAGTATCTTTCTCTCCTCATTCTCCATTCACCGTATAATGCATTGGTACCAATCTTTGACAAGTCCGCATATTTTTATTTATATCAAATAAATTTGTGGAAACTCTAACCGCGGTATCAGGAAATCTGTTTATCATTGATAATAAATTTACGGAAACATACGCTAAAATCGAAGATCTTAAATGAGTAAGCTGTGTTGAGTCACCATAAATATAGATCACAATTGTACCAAATTTAGCTACATCCGACAAATAAGCATTATTCTGGCTCATAAATGTGCCTTTCTCTGTTGTATTAGTAATTATAAAATCGAGTTCGGGATCGTCAATAATTAGTCGACAACGATGTCGTTTGTGAGAGCATGTACCAGCTTGAGTAAATTTCCCAATTATTATTTTTTTTACCGAGATCCTTTGCTAATTTATTTTCATATTCATTTTCTCTCAAATTGCAGGTAACCATACTTCTTTATGTGGATGATACGATATTATTGATGCACTTACAATTAACAATACTAAAAATTCATCATCATTCATCATCAAGCTTATATCGTAATAGCACTAATGGAGCCCAACATTGTTCTAAAAATGACAACCAAACCAAACATAAGCAATCAGATGGAGATTTTCCGTGAGCGAAAACAATCAAATCCAGTTAAGTCAAAATCTGGTAAAGTCCATTTATCGCAACTCTGGTCATCTCGTGTGTTTCATGTCCAAACCGTTTAAAGTTCTTAGAACATTCTCCCATCTCAAGAAAACTTCCAGGATAACGTGCAACCCTATTAACTGAGATAACATCCTTATAATCGTATTTAATATTCCAAAATCATCCGTATCCGTATTCGACACAACTGTGAATTCCGATCTTGTCCGTTTCCACGAATTTTCCTCCTGAGCAAAGCGAGCAGCCACTAACGGAATTTTAAAACAACCATACAGATAGGATCGCTTTTACTAATTTTATTTGTCATAACCGTCATAAAATGTAACACTTCTATTTCGTACAAATATTGTGTCTCATATATGTAATTAAATTGCTTGCGTATAAGTTGTCAAATTATTTTTATTTTATTTTTGTTTCATTGTATTGTAATTATTTTCATTTGATTCAATATCTTTCAAGTAAATTATATTTATTTAGAACATAAAACCTATTACAGAAGCGTTTTTTTAGTTGTTGTTGTTGTTGTTGGGCTTAACGCCATTTTTCAGCACACGTTAGGCTATTCATGGCGGCCAGTATTAATGGTGGAGGAAGAAACCGGGAAATCACCGGAAAGAACCACCGACCCACGAGAAGCTACTGGCAAGCTTTCCCACATATCCACATTCGCCGAATCCTAGACTCGAACGCACGCAGACAGAGGTGAGATGGCAGTGATCCGTAACGGACAGCGCTTTAGACCACTCGGCCACTATGGTTCACAGAGTTTGTAAACATTTAGTGATAATGATTGCCTATTTCCTAGGTCATGTCAACCCACGACCCATGTAAATAATGTTTCTTTTATTATTGGTTCTTAATTGGGGCTACATTGGCGTACGTGATAATGTCTTGTAGTAAGTGACCTTGTCACCTATTGCGTGATCTAAAATTTTATTTAAGACTACCGTTTGTAATTAGTTTACGTCAGTCGTAAAATACTATCTTTGTATATCATAGGTATTTTTTGTTGTTGCTAGATGAGTTTGTTTTTGAATTTTTTTTGTTTTTCGGAAATATAAATTAATTTTCTAAAAACTACAGAAGTGCTTCCTATTTTTAAAAATTCTTA
Source organism: Potamilus streckersoni (assembly GCA_016746295.1). Taxonomy (NCBI): domain Eukaryota; kingdom Metazoa; phylum Mollusca; class Bivalvia; order Unionida; family Unionidae; genus Potamilus; species Potamilus streckersoni. Next base: position 1,078,864 of record JAEAOA010001694.1, read on the forward strand.
GACAAAGACATTAGGTGGAAATTGTTTGGAATTCTAAAGCCGGATTAATATTACTGATACACAAATTTAACATGGAGCTTTTGATACGTCAATACTGTATTCATTGAACGACATCGTCCGCCATATTTGGAATTTCATCGAGATTTAAAACCGGATTCAATTAGAACTCTTTAGTGATATGACTTATATTTATGTGATTAATTTTTGGATTTTTTTTTTACAAATCATAAAATCTATTTTCTAATTTTACATTGTTTTCTTGAGAAGTAAATTATTTTGATAAAATTTATAAAACTTGTTTTTTTTATAATTCTGTTGTTACATTTGTACAAGCCTACATATGACAATCGTTACGTCGTTCGTCCTCGTGTGCATGATAGGAGATCAGTGATCTCTATCGAAGCTCCTTTCGATTTATACTTCGATTCATATAAATAATTTTCCATTATTGTTTTTACCCTTGTCGAAATTTTAATTTTTTTAAGCTTTGCAACATCGTTGATCGTAGCGCCATGTTCCTTGACACGCTCAGCCCATTCATTTATCGTTTTATTTCCACGTATCGCGTTTGTAAAATGTTCTGTACCGCTCTCAGCTACAAAATTCAGCGTACAAAATTCATCGGTCTGAGATCATCAACGCTAGGCTAATCATTCAGTGGATTTATCGCATGAACGAATGATGTCACCGGATAAGCTCGTTGGGGGTTGTCAATACCAGTAAACATTCCAAGTGTGGAATTTTAACTTAACTTTGCAATATCTACAGCATTACGTATTCGAACAGGGTCACGTTTGTCACGGATAATCCAGGTGTCGTCTACCGCAGAGTTATTTACCACTACGATAAATTTATTCTAAAAAGGTAACTAAATTTGTCGAGATAATCATGATTCTGAATGTTGACTACATTCAGATACAATTTATTTTTATGCGCGGATACTATTTATTAGATTCTTAATGGTCAAAGCTCGACATATCATGATTTTTGACGTTTACTCGGTGAAATCGTCAACCTGGAGGCGCATTCTGTCAAGATTAAATCTAGCTTTAAAAGACTTAATTGCAGATAATCTCGTAAATTCATCGATTATTATAATTAAGGCAAATACAATGATTCAATCAAAGAATAACTATAAGTGGTTGATGATTGGTTCTACAACCATGTAAACGAATTTTGTTGGATACCACCTTCAAAGTGCGCGAAGAAAGAGTCAAATACCAAAACCATGTTGAAAATGTAGCAAATAAATCTGGGGAAAGACGCAGTTGTGTGTACAATGAGGTAGCAAAGTAAATACATATAATTGAAACGATACTATGAATAAAAAATAACGCCGGCAACAGCGTCGCTCAGGCAAGAAACGCCGAAGAATATTTCGCCAGATTTTCGTGCTAATAATAAAATAATTATTTAGACAAATATTATTACCATAACAATTGAGGAATATTAAAATGTAAAAGATCCCATTATCAAGAATGGCATCATTAAGCATTCTTGATTTTAAAAAAAGCCTGTTCAGTCGATAATGCTGGTTATCTCATATTTACTGATGGGAAAAAAGATATCTCTGTCATAAATTTATCGATGATATTTTCAAGGGTTGATCGAAAAGGGTATTGTGATTGATTATATTAATTCATATTAAAAAATATTTATTTAAACAAATTAAGAGATATTACACAAAGTGAAAATTGCAAATTTGGAATTACTGGCAGTCACAATAATCGCTCAAAATCACTTATCTTACTTATATATTATGAATGATAGGTGAAGAAATAATGTTTCCATAGACGAATGTAGCTGAGAAACATTTCGATATTTGCCGGTCTTCAGTGCAACGTGTAGCATGTGATATAACGAAATCGGAGTATTCATAGAAATATAACAGAAACATTTCAGAATCTCTCGACTGTGTCCATCAATTTTATTTTTATTGTAGATGAAGGAGATAACCCTGTCCGGTAAGATAGAGGGTTTAGAGAGTCATCTAGCTTGTATTTTATAATATTATTCGTTTATACGTTAATCTATTTTTGGTTAGTTTTTTTCCATCATGTTGCAGGGAAAACAACTAGATGAGCATTACAAACAACGACTAATATTTCAGTATTTCACTTCTGAATTATATTCTATTGTAAGAGATATATTCAACGTTCAATGGCAAAGTAATGGCTTGGTCATCGAAGCAGTCCAGATATAATCAAGGGAATTAACTCTGTTAATGGCTTTGTCATTGATGAAGGTAGAGCGATTAAAGAGATTATGTACAACAATAAATTATTTTTTTAAATTGTTTTTTAGAATATTATTTTTGTTTTTATAAATATGTCAGGGTCTTACTTCCTCTAAATTTTGTTTGGTATAATAATTAACAAAAAAGAGAAAAACGTACAGCGAATAAGCCATGCCCGTTTTCTAAGCTACTTTTGAAAATCCAGATTTTGGCCAGCTTATATAGCATATAACACCTATTACAACATAAAACAGTCCACCTTCCACCATGTCTCAACGTGGTGGGTGTTATTTTGTATTCCACGGAGCTGATCGTGGGAGGGTGTGCAGAAATTTGTTAAATGTAGAGAAAGTCACCGGTCGTATGTGTATATATATATATATATATATATATATATATATATATATATATATATATATATATATATATATATATATATATATATGTGTGTGTTTTTGCTCGTATATAGTAGTAAATACATGTATATATGTAAATATTTCGGATTACCCTTTGGATATCTTAGAATATCGTTTGGCAATTTAGTGGTTCATTTAAGGGTTGTGTGTTGTCTTTAGAAGTTAGTTATATTTGTATGTTGTGCCGTATAATTAAGTTTGTATGTTGTGCCATATAATTAAGATTATAGATCCTGTAAATATGTGTTATGTAAATATTATTTTTGTTTTAAACAGGTATTTCTTACATAATGAATTTCGAAAATATTGATGTCATTGTTTATGAGATTAAAAGATTGCATGATGAACGTACACAAATTTGCGATAAACTTGATCCTGAAATAATTATTTGTGATTTTTAATCACTGCAGGAACAAAGATACCAAATTAGATATACATTAACAGCCGAATACCGGTTTATAAAATTACTTCAAAAAGCGATGACATAGTCCATGGCGACAGTCGTTAATACACGAGTTGATCAATTCGTTTCACTTGCACACGCGATTGAAAAAAAAATAGATTAGAATTGTCTTACGAATACGAAACAAAAAGATTGTGAATGTGTGTGGAAAACAGTAAGAAAAGATTGTGTCCGATTGTAAAACTGAAAGTAAAAGTTGTAATATCATCACTGGTAACGGATTTTGAAAGTGAAAGTGAGAAACAATGGGAGTAATTCATTTCGGACTATATTTAGAAACATTATTCTGATAATGTTTATTCAGAATCGAATTATAATATTTATGTTTATTCTGATAATAATAATATTTATTCCGAATCAGATTACAATATTTATTTTTATGTTTATTTTTAGTCTGAATCAGATTATAATATTTACTCTGATAATAACATTTATTCCATTATTTTGTTTAGCTTATCAAATCTAAAGCAAGAATGTGCATAATTCAGCATTTGATCTCTATCGCACATAGGCGTAATAAATATGTTCTTGTTACAGTTCATTTAACTGTTCCTGCGTTAACATCAACGTATTCATCAATAATTATGATAACAGTAAATTTTTTCTGTGTGGAGGAGTGTCAAGGATGTTGTGCGGTACTTTCGAATACCTCTTTGTTGTATCCAAAACCTCTCATGTGTTGGTATATGATGTAGTACCACATAAATATTTGTTTGTTTCCGTTCATATAACTTCGACTCAAGAACAGAAGAATTTTTTTTTTTACAAAATCCTCTATGACCATACAGATCTACGAACGCAAGTACAAATTTAAATGCAAAATTTCTCCGCATAAATCAAGCAAGTATCCATGCTGGTCAGTACGTTTGAAATTTATACGTGATAATAGCGGATTATGACATCGCAAATAAACTGGATTAACGGGTTTTAAATCAATCAAAATTCAGAGGGTACTTAAGGCGTCAATGTTCTTAAAATATATCCCTGCTGTGCCATACTAGATTTTTCAAGATCTCTTGATAGCTGCCTTCAATTGCATCACATACAAGATTAACTGATATCGTTGATGTGACCGAGACAACACCTGGTGAAAAATATGATGATCTTCACTTTGGGGATCATTGTTGTGTTTGTTTTGCAGGTGGGACTTTCTTTCTCCATGATTCTAATATGGCTGGAAAATATTGATCGACTATATCATTGAGTTTGACAAGATTTCTGTAAACATTGAATTTTGGTAAATCAGCTTCATATACTGCCATTACCTTTAAAAGCTCTTCTTTGATTGAGTGTTCGATACCATCATTGGTATGATGTTTAGCAAATGTATCTGTTGAATTAATAATATACTGTTCAAGTTTGTTGTTGGAAGATTTAAGATCATCTTCGATTTTATTTCTGTATTTTATCTGTGAAATAATTTCCTTGCGAAGTTTCTCATTTTGGGTACTGTGTTATGTACTTGGCAATTTTTCTCCGTAGCTTATCTATACTCACATTATAATGGACAAAAATATCAATACATGTGTAAATGTATAAATCGAAATGAATCCTTATAACTGAAGGCTAATTTAAACTCACAATTTATATTTGTGGTCCCATCTCTATTAAATTCAGCACCCGATTTAGGAGTCGAACTCTCTCTTACATACACCCACAGGTCGTCATATCTTCTAAAACTTACTCCAAAATAGTTTTTTTCCCTTCCGTCTTAATAATATTCACCGATTTGCGGTTATGGTGGTCCTTGACAAATTGGTTGACCTTCTGGTCATTCTAACTCAGTTCCAATCGACGACTGATATCGACAGCATCATCTAGTGAATTTATTTCTATCGCAGCTCATGATCCGTGATAGCTATTTTGGATTCTCTTTCTATGATAGATTTGATTCTGCGTTGGAACTCATCGTTAATCTGTTTGATTTGATAACCGCCATTAGGTCTACTCACAGCATTTCAGTCTGTGGCATTTTTATACGTAAATACCAGTGAATTATTTGTTTGCAAAGTAACCGAATGAATTTGATTTATTATTTGGCCAGCTATGAGATGCTTGTTATTGTACTAGTGCTCTTTCATTCGATGGAATCACAGTTGGAAAGCTAACACTGAACTTAGGATTGGCTGAACTTGGCTGAACTTGCTGATATCATTGTAGGTTTTTTACGGAATTGTATTAGCGACGATCTTTTGCATTAATTCTGATGACGACATTATTATTTATTAAATCAGAGGTATAATGTCGATTCTCGTAGATTCTACCGTCTCTCCTGACATAGTTAGGGCCTCATGGTAAATCTTAATCATTTCTGTGAAATCCTGATCTGATATTATTCCAACGTTGAGACCTGATGATATCAGCTAAGATAATTTGGAGTATGTGCGTGTTGCCGTGTGTAACTTTATTGTATATTCGTGTAATTTATCAACCGCGCACGCTGATATTTTTTGCGATGATATTAAGAATAACATTAATTCCTGTTGCAACTGAAACACTAATTCCTATCACTGGTGCTATCATGTATGTGGATAATAATTCGCCGATGAACGTTGCTGTTTCAGCGATGATCTCAGATGCAGAGTATACAATTATATCGGTAACAGTGACACGTCTGTGGTATTTATTTTTTTTTTGTTTCACTGTATATTTGTTGATGATATGTTTCATTTGGGCATGTCACTAACACACTTGTATCTGAAATGTTGAACGTCGATTCATTAAATAAATTACTAAATTTCAAGTAGGTTGTGGCATAGCAACTAATTCAAGACACCAATAGTACAACACGGGATCTCTTCTTTCAGCTTCCACCACAAATATTCCTTTGTGGTTTTGATCCAATTTCATTAACACAGATCTAGAAGTAGTTGGAATTAGATAACACCGTATTGTTGTCGTAGATATTATAAACGACATAGTGCCAATGACTGAGAACCTGTATATGCCGGTTACATCAGCGCGATGTTTAATTGATTTATTGAGTGGTGTCCACAATGCTGATTCAGAAGCTACTGTATATGCTACATCATCTGTAATCTTTTTTAATCAGAGAGTTTAACAACGGGATATTACTCGTCTTTAATCGTACTTGTATATCATGAAAAACAACAACTTCATTTTTATCCATATTTGCGAAATTCAAAAGATCAGCGAGTCCATTCTTGGCTTCATTAAGGGTTACATAGTTAGATAAGTCGCATCGAAGTTTGCCCTGAGTAAAACACCGAGCAGATCTTCCGTAGATATCTACCATTGTATATTACACTAAGACTTGTTTGAAACGACATTTGATGGCTATACCGTCTGTTGGTATATTGTGAACGACTTTATGAGGTGGCTATTAGGGACCTTGACACGGTGTCGAGTACAGCAATTACTTCACAGCCACACATTGGTGGATCATTTATTATCCGTGTTGGTAATGTTGAATACCAGACGTGAGTTTGAGGCCAGCCGACATATGTTAAAACCTCTTTTTGGTAGTGTCAATCCATACGATTCAAACAATTGCGTATGCAACCCAATGAGTAACAGGACCAAAACTTACATTGAGATTAATGATTGCAGTTTCCAGGATATTTGGTTGTTTTTGGCAACTGATGACGCATAAAAATAGCTCCAAAAGTTTTGTTGTTGACTTTTTATCAGCATCAAGTAAATCAAAATTGGACAAGGTTAACACCAACGAATTGTCCCGGAAAGTCTTAGACTGAGACCCTACCACGAATGGACTTTTTCCTTTTTTAGGTCTTGATTCCGTGACCTGTTGCTTTCTTTAATGCCATCTCACCATCAGTTCCAATAGCACCAAGTGCAGCTACTTTTTCAACAGCTGGGGCTGCAGCGGCTATCAATGCTGGTATAGCTGCAAGAACTTGAAAATTACCACCCATCTTGGTGATATCTTTATTAGTACAAGCAGAAAGATTGATTCTAACGCCGGTCATTGATCGTTTGGCTTCATTGAAATGCTTTATATGACTTTCTGTCAGTAACAGTTTATGTGGAACACCTGCGATCTGTTCTGATTTGAGTAATATTTTTGTTCCACAATTCCATTTTCATACTGATTGTAGCTTTTTAATCTGCCCAGGAGTCTTACTGACACTAACATGATGATATGACATCGTAATATCATGAGCAATTTAATTAAGTATTTTCCATCGGGGCATCAACAAATTCTCATTTGTCCACCAACACCTTTAAGCAGCATTGTTGTATCTGAGAGTATAACAGATTGCTCTGTAATTAGGAATAATTCCTCTTGTCAGAAGAGCTAAAAAAATGAATATCAAAAGGAGAACGTCTATACAAATATAAGTGTCCCAGTCAGAAAAAATAGATTCGATATAAATGTCGTGAAATTCCGCTGCGAGATATTTAAACCAGAATCAGCATGTTGATCACGCCCCATGAATGTCATAAACCGATGATAAACACGTCCAACCTGATTATTTTCAAAATTCAACAACACTTCCTCAGAAGGTTCTTTTTGTCCATTTATCCACAAAGAAATTTCACTAACCCCAAGTGTGTCAAACACCACTGAATTTTGCTAGTGTGTGTGTGTGTGTGTGTGTGTGTGTGTGTGTGTGTGTGTGATTTAGATTTTTAACGTAGCGTTAACAATTTTTCAGTCATTTCTCTACGATATCTGCATTGTGACAGTTTATAGTGATGTCTAGCACTGGGGCATCATGTCGCAGACATGTAGCATTATGCCTCACCCAGTCACATTATCCTGACACCAGGCCAACCAGTCCTAACACTAACCTATTAATGCCAAGCACCAAGCGCCAAGCGCCAAGCGCCAAGCGCCAAGCGAGTAAGCTCTAAGTACCATTTTTTAGTCTTTGGTATGACTCAGCCGGGCTTCGAACCCACGAGTATTTCACGTGACAAACTACGTGATTTCCAACTTGAAGATCGCAATAAAAAATGCCATTTGTCACGTATCTTAGAATAACCCTATGTAAAAAATCTGATTCTCACGCTAGAAATGAATAATAAAAAAGCTGTTTACACATGTATAACACGTTTGCCGGAAAACGACCCTGGAAAAAGCCAATCATTTCCACTCAGTGTTTACGAGTTTGCAAACCAAGATCGACTAAAAATAATGCTAATTTAATGCTTTTACGTTCTAAACAAACAGAATGTACTTGTAAAATATCGAATCCCGTGAAAATAATCATTACAATAAAATGTAATGAAGAAAAAATTTAAATAAAAAAAATTTAACACACAAGCAAATTAGTTACATATACGAAACAATACTAATCGTGTTAGTCTATCTTTGATTGCTGAGAATGCTTTGCTAGCAACATCACCTTGATCACGAACAACGTCAGTAGCTTTCATTCCCAGTTGCTTCGTAATCAGTACTGCTCTGGGGCTATGCTTCTAAATAGACCCTGAACAATATCACCATGTCCATTCCTGTAAATCTCTTTATACGTAAGTAATCACAAATTTATCCCCCTTACCATGATCGGTCCACGTTGAGCATTATGTATGATTATCTTATTTTATTGTTACTAATTTAATTGCATACCCTCAATCACTGTAGTAATCATCAACTATTTCATCGACGAGGGACCGATAAACATTAATGTCCGTGATACCACCTGCAAATAATCGTTGACAAACAACAGCTGCTTCATTAATGATTTCTGGGGTATTATTACCGGCTAGTTTTCTGCTAATCAAAATTTCTATTCGTTCAATATCGGCAAGGACGTTATTGGGACATGGAGTAATAAGACCATTTCCTCGAGTAGCAGTACCACTTCCAGTTACACCAGGGTCAGGAGATGTTTGTCTCCCTCGTGAGATCGCTGCTTTCTTGGTGATATAACTGGCGTTCCAACACTTTTCTTTTCATTTTAAAAACTTCGTCAATACAATTATCATATTCTTCATTTTAATTTTTTTTTTTTTACTGATTTGTGGAATATCTTTATACTCACGAAATACCTTAGCAACCCACTCGTTTTCTGGAGTGTTATAAAGTTCTGGCTTTAGAAAATTATGCTGTAGCTAATATTCCACCGAAGCAACCTTAACATGATCAGTCATAACAATTATATAGCCTTGCTGAGTAAAATACCTAGTTTTTAATTCTGGTTTAGACAGATCGTTGACCATGTTTTTAACGTCTTAAATTTCAGCACGTGTTTAGTCGACAGACTCCTTAGCTTCTTGAATTTGTTTGGTAATGCTCCGATAACCTGCTGAGATTCCGTTGTAGCCTAAGGGATCTTTTTGGTTGGCTCAACAATTGGTTCAAATAACTGTTCTGAACCTTCTGTAAATTTCACCTGAGACTCCTGACCCGCCTGTAGTTGTTGTTTAACAGAATCACGGACGGGGAGAAAATTCTTAATTGTCAATAGTCGCTCTCGAGCTAGTTTAGATGTGTGAGATTTCATACTTAGTTTTATTATTGATATGATAAGGATTTAAATACACCACGCTACTAGGGCAGCAGGGAGGGTGACGTCCAACAGTGAGTGTCTGCGAAGGTAAACAAGGATATATGCAAATTTGAAAACATAAACGTCAAAAATAAAACAACAAAATAAGCTAACCCATATAGAGTCCTTGATCGGTTAGAAGTCTAAGTTTAGTGTTATTTACCTTGTATTTTCATTTTCGTAGGAAACTTTATTTTTGAAAATGGACTCTTCTAAAATGTGCTCACTCTTTCTCTCTCTGCTGCTTTGGTGCATGACAACTATTGTAAAAGTCCATAGTGACATAATTTTTGTCTGGATTTTTCTTGGTGACAATTAAGGTGCTGAGCATTCAATAATTAGGACAAAATACATTTTGGTTAAATAAAATTAGTGTTAAATTTAAAAAAAAAAATTATATTTAATTTAAAATGAGTAAATGTGCATTCATGATCCATGTGATTTGTATTATAGTTTTCATGATTCTAGAAAGGATAGTGTGTACATGACATCCAAAATATATGCGTGGTCAAAAGTGAATGCAAAAACTTAACCTAAGCCAGGAAAATGTGAAATATAGTTTACAATGACTTTATTTATTTCTACAGGTTTGGTACAAATATAAATGCACATGTACCTTCAGGATTCTAGCATGAACGTTACTTGATTAAATATATTTCAAGCACAAAATTAAACCAAATTCTGTCATAAAATAAATTTAGATATATCCTTTTGGAAAGATGCCAAGGCAGAATTCAGCTTGATTAGTTGGAAGCGTGTTACCGGCATAAAGGGTAGTATCTGTTTACTAATAGCTTTTCCGGACCAGAGTAATATTTTCATGCACACAGCTGAAGTGCTTGTTTAGTACCAGCCATGCATTTCACTAATGAGATGAAACAATGTTATGTAGGCGCAGAAAAGACAATTAACATGGCAGATTTAGAAAGTCAAGGAAGCGACGTAAAATTTCACTTGAAACAGTATAATTTTCAGATAGAGAATGTACCAAGACTGTCTTGTACCGATGCGAAGGCAGAAAAATTGATATCAAATGGGGTATACATTATTGATAATAACTTGACAGCAATGGTGTATAATCGAAAGAGCCACAGTTGCACGACGCGATTTTGATGTTGAGGAAAAAAATGATCTGAAGGGAAAAAATAATACAGTGACAAAAGTACATCAGATTACCCGCATGACCATATAACATAATTGATTTTACTATGTATTCTTTACATTTGTTTCTCAGTACTGAACTTAACACAGTGTGACAATACAAATCGTGTGTTAACATACATGCCAACCCCTGGCAAGGAAAATGCATAATCCAAGTGGACAAAATCTGAGCAGGAAAAAGCGTAATCCATATATAACATAATCAAATTCAATGCGCATATGTTAAAAACATATGCATATTTTCAGCAATTTTGGCGTCAGGAAACATTCGTTTGAACAAAGACCAAAGATGTATTCTACCATTAGTTGTAGACAGTGTTCTATTAAGAACTCGGTAAATAACGCCCCTGCATTTATAAAATTCGTTTTCACAATTTATTTCTGCTGTAAAAAAGAAGTTACCTTAGTATTGCAGTTAGCAAAACGAGCTAATTCAAGGCATCTTTGTTTTGCACTATTACCAATATTAAAATCTTTTCCACACAGCCTACAATGGGGGTGAAGCTACCATAGAATGGCACTGTAATGTGTTATTCAAGTATTCATCTGTCTTTTTTTTTCTTTTACATCTGGGAAATCATTTGAGAAACATTTTTTGCTATAACATACGCATCATCTAGAATAAATAGGATGACTTACGGCGAAATTTCTGCAGAATGGTTCTGTACCTCACATTATTTTTAACAAAGAATATGTGAGCAAAGATTAAAAATTAGAAAACCAGTCTCTTCTAACCTAAAACAGACAGTTGCTATAAATAGAAACAGGTTAAAAGTTTAAAAGTACAAACTTGCACCTACCTTGGAAAAAGGGCAGCTGCTATAAATACATAACACTTAAGAAAATCACAGCTAGTCTATAGACAAGTGTTCTTTTATGTCATAGTTACACAGACGCCATCTTTTTTAGAATATGTTCTGTACGATTAGTGGGATGTTAATAAAAATGAAAAAACAAATTATGTTTTTGGGAGGTGGATATACAGAAAAAGCGTAATCCAAATACATTTATGTATAAGGCATAATTTAGTGAAAAAAGCATAATGATTATGCCAAAAATGTAATGGTTGGCATGTATGCATAACCCTTAAGAAAGTATGGACAAGTGTACTTTTATGTCATAGTTACACAGCTTTCTTTTCTAGAATATGTTCTGTGCAACTAGTGGGATGGTAATAAAAATGAGAAAACAAATTATTCATTTTTTGGGGGGAGGTTTATATATAGAAAAAGTTTAATCCAAATACATTTAAGCGTAAGGTGTAATTTAGTGAAAAAAAGCATAATCGTTATGCCAAAAGCTTAATGGTTGGCATGTAGGTGTTAATCTAAAATGCCTTCAAAGACGACTTCACAATGAAATTCTTGTCAAAGGTTAATAGGCATTCTTTTTGAAAGGCTTGACTATCAACAAACCCACGTGCAATTGAACTCAGATTTCACTTCCGAATCATCGCCAAGACCTTATTACTCACTGTACACTGTTGCTGAAACACACAGACAAGGACACCATAAGCTCATATTCTAAAGAATAAACAATTGCTTTTAAATCGAATACAAGAATGCCTAAATCTAGCTCTTGTATCAACACCAAATGGAGACAGGAAAAAATGCTCTAAATTTTAAAAATAGACTGAGACTACATTTGTAATTTTGTCACTATGATTTTTTTTTCCTTTGGAATATTGTTGTTTTGTTTTTTCTCAACATCAAGCTCACATTGAGCACCTGTGAAAAGAACCACTTTAGTATTACGTAGGCCTACAATGTAAGACACTCCCCTGATATCTGTTGTTTTTGGTTACCATCTTGCCGCCTAAGTAATGGCACTGTGTAGCGTATTCCGAGGTTGACAAACATTTAAACAAGATGTGAAATATTTAGGAATATCTCACACACCTCACAGCCCATACTGATGCTTTCCTACAAATTGAAGTCATATTATTATGGCATCTAGTTCTATAGTGTAAGCCCTCGACCCTGATATTTATGTTTAGAGTGTTGGTTTTTTACTGCCTAAATAATGGCACAGTGCAGCATGTTCTGATGTTGATAACATTGGAATGATAAGTCAGATTTTCAAGAATGTCACACACACTTGGTGGCCAATATTGATGCTTTTCTACAAATTAAAGTTATGTTTTAGTTGTTGTTTTTGTATGGTTTAATGCCATTTATCAGCACAAGATAGGTTATACATGGAAGCCAGTATTAATGGTGGAGGAAGAACCCTGGAAAACCACGGGAAGAACCACAGGCCCATGAGAAGCTACTGGCAGGCTTTCTCACTTACCCACGTTAGATGAGTAAATATTTTAGTCAAACTTTCCATTCTCTGACAGAGATCTCTGAAATGCTTAATTACGTGTATTTGGACGCAAAGTTTTGATTTGGGACACAGAAAATCACCCACACAGGAGTCCTCCATACACCCATTTTTGTTCCAAGGAGGAAGGTTTTGTGGGAAAATAAATATGTTCTAATCACAATGAAAACTGAAGCAATGCTTTTATTTTAGTTTGTTGCTGACTTCTTTGATCAAAGGTCGTTGGCTTGCTTTGATGAAGGTGCATGTGTTATTGAAGGTGCCGCTAATGGCTTCCTTTGAAGGACCAAACAAATACCCGTTTGTTAATGCTGCAGCAACATCACATTACATTGAGATAATTTTTAAAAAAAAATTCCTTAGTACACTATATATCAGTGCTTCAGAGGTAATCAGTGTTCATTGAAGTTGCAGCAAAACTATTTTTTTGTTTTTTTTTCTTTTGGTTTTGATTTTTTAAAAAAAAAATTGCTAACGTGATTGTAGTCATTTCACATTTCGCCCTTAAAGGTGGTCGATTGCAGCTAGTCAGTTGCATGGCTATTTTGATTATATTAAGCAAACAGTGTCAAGGCATGATATCAGCATAAGCGGATTAGGATATAAGCGGATTAGGATATAACAATGCACTGTTAGGGTGGTTTGTCCATATGAAATAAGGATTTGTTTATGTAATAATCCAAGTTTTCAGCTTCCTGTCATGGTGCCTTTGAATTTCTCCACTCTAAACCTAAGAGTGTATATACTGTTTTTATTAGGCCAGAAATATTGCCAGATGGTATATTTTGACACCAGTATGTAAAACATCAATTTGTGACATTGGCAAAGCCCAGTGCAATCACTATTATTGATTTCATTTCCGATTTTTGCCATGTAAATATTGCCTGCAAACTCGATATCAAGAGACTTGGTCAAAATGCTGTTTGCTAATTTAGACAAGTATTTTGGGTTAAATTGAAAAATGAAGATTTCAATGAGATTCAGAAGTGTGCTAAAGTTGCTAGAACTGATAGTTTGCATGCAAAAGTAGCCAAGTGTTAGAAAGTAGGTGATGTTTGGCTTAGTGGGGACTGCAACTTCTGCTGATGGGACTCCTATTTTTATCACATTAGGTGTCCTGAACTCCTAGTTTTAAATCTTAGCGAGACCATCAACCTGATGTATTTTTCCTAATAAATTAAATTCCCACACTAGCAAATGGATGTTTTCAAGTTCTGTTGGCCATATTTGGTATTAATATATTTTTATTCATGTCATTAAAGAAGCATACTTCAACTTAATCAAATTTCATCATTCCTCTAAAATGTCAACATTTTTCGTAGGTTTGCATTGAAAAAAGAATGAACAATACTTTTTGATAAAGTTCGTGTGATTCCATTGATCATCAAATACAAACTAGTCAAATTTGTTATACCTGCATTGGTTTTGATTACAAAATGTATTCAGTGTATGGTTTGATGTTTGATGATTATGTCATATACTGATGGTGATGTACATGTCCATACAATGTTAAGCATGCAGTTTCATTCCATGGTAGCCAATATGGACCAAAATTGGCAAAATGTTGCTATTGATCATACTTCTTGTAAATAAAAATACATAAACAGCTAAAAATTTTCTTGAAATCAGTAATGTTTCAATAATAATGATGATGATATTAATAATTTTTATATATTTATATTTCTTTTTCCAAATTGCATTTAAAATTCATAAAAAGTTAAATAATTATTTCTTATTTGCAGTGTTGTTATTCATGAATTTCCACTTTAACTCTGGTATGTTCAGTTTGATCACTGGATCCTTTTGTTTATTGTGGAAATATTCTGCCAGTAGAAGTATAAATTCCTTCTCTTAGGTTGTGTTAAAAAAAGGTGATGTAGTCTGTTTATGGCAGGTTTTTAACATTAGAAAATGTCAAGATGATGGAGTCTGCTTATGGCAGGTCATAAATGTCCAAAAATGTCAAGAAGTTGTTGCTTTGACTTGTATTATTTGGTTTGAGTTTGATCTACCCTAACTGTAATTAGTGATGTGGAAAGGCTGACATATGATATAATTGATTACATTATCATTAGTTACACAGCTGACTAATAATATCACCAGTTGATCCTAGTCATGAATGACTTAATCTATAGAGTCCATGTGTGGTGGTAAGTTACTTGTACCATGAGTATTGCAGTTGGTATAAGATTGACTGCTCTTCCCAGATGTTCCATGAATATTGATGATGAAGACCATCTCTAAAAGTCTTAAATTTCCAGTCATATTTTACATGTCTCTTTTTCATAATTATAGGATCTGTAAAAATGTAACAGTTCCTTATCATATTATTAATTTCAGCTGCCGGTTATCTTGACAGACACCAAACTAGTGTCCTCAGCTCTCCATTGGGATTTAGACTACCTGTCTGAGAACATGGGAGAAGGAGACTTCACTGTCTTCTTGTCTGACACAAACAAATTTATGTACTTTGATGATAAAAAGATTGAGAATGTCAAAGATTTTAAACAACCAACGCAAATGATTGAAATGAAATTTCCTGAGTTTGTCACAAGACTAAGAAGCTACAAGGAAGGAGACAAACGGTAATCAGTTAAGACATTGAAGGATATTATGTTGATTGATTGAAATTGGGGTTTCAAACCAGTGTATCATTATTATGTTCAGAGATTCATTACTTTAGTATGCATCATTACTGTAACTAGCATTTTGTATTAGTAATTCAATGCTGCAATTGCATTGTTGCAATCACTTGAAGCCAAGAAGTTTCCCATGAATAAAAAGGCCTGGCATTTTTTGCCACCACAGATCCCACAGACAAGTGCATAGTCATTGTCATCATCATTATCATCCTCATTAATGGTGCTGCCATCATCATGATCATCCACTTTGACTGACTTTGTATATATTATTGCATTATTTTCTTTCATTACTGGTAATGATAAGAATGATTAGATATGGATCTGTAAAAGTTATATGCTATTTGAACATAATCACCCAACATGCATTACCTGTACAGGGTCTCGAGCCATACATCTGAAATCTGCTCTCTCAATGGACAGTGTACAGGTTGTCAACAGTTTTGGACAGTAATTTGTCCATGGCTAGTAAGAAAGTCTTCAAATGCTATTTTCTTGATGCAGTGACATATCATTAATGTTGAAATCACTTGAGGCCAAGAAGTTGCACCTAAAAAAAAAGCTTAGGATTTTTTGCCATCACAGACCCCAAAATAGCTGCATGATCTCTGCCACCACTCTCTCACAGCCATACCAGATGTGACCAGACTCCTGTACCAGTATCTACATGTTATAGTGACCCACATGAGCCAGTAATGGAAAACTCCATATCATATGTAAACCTTGGTACTAGCTGTGTCGATTAATTTATTGATAGCTTCTACTGGGCCTCAGGACATGATGTCAGCCAGGCTTGTCTCTCGTCCACTCCAGGCCCACATCATCTCAGCACAAACTCAATGTAACCAGTTCTGGGCAGTGTGACCCTTCTGTATCAGGCTCTATAATAACACAAATTTGGATATAACACGGTTGTGGCATGATTTCCAAAATTTCATATACATGTACTTTTTGCATACACTTTTTTATCTTAGAAGTATGAAAAGTAATTTGTAAAAAGTTAATTATTATTTTTTGGGAAGAGATCGTGTATAAATACTTTGTAAAAAGTTTTTTTCTTCTTGAAAGTATGAAAATAACATGCAAAAAGTTTATTCAGGGATCACACTGGGTTTTGCCCATGTCACAAATTGCAATTTATATTACTTTTTTTTTATTATCCCTGTAATAGATTGACCATTGGGTCTGGGAACCATCCCAAGGTCACCTTACAATCAAATATTTCTTGATTCCAGATAAACTAGGGATAGTAGATATAAAGTATATTAAAAGAAAAAGAAAAAAAGATATCACACACGCACGCACACACACACACACACACACACATGCATATGGCACACAATCTCTTTAGATAGCCTACTCAGTGTAAATAGACAAATACATGAAGGTGACATAGGATTTTGAAAATAGTGTTTTGTTCCTGTTTACCATCCAATCAGATACAAATTACCTTTTCATCTGTTGAGGTCCATTTTTTAAGAAATTGGTCCTCTTTTGTTTGTTTACCTTAGCAGCATATTTTTCAACGTTCTTATACATTACAACTCTGCTTAAAAGCATAAATGGAAGGGTTGTTCATATTGAATCTGCAAGTATAAAATTAATATTTTGCCAAAATAAGCAAGAAATTACACAAACTGTCCAGTTGTTCACTTCCTAAAAGTGTTTCTTTTTTGGACAAATGTACAATATTTGGGCAAGAAGGTGCAAAGTGTTCAATAAAACTGTACCAGAATTGTGAAGTAATATTGCAATCATAGAAGAGATGTCAATACTTTCATCCTCTCTCTTACAAAACGTACATTTGTTTGTTGTCCAAATATGTTAATTCTTTTTAAAAAAATCATTAGTAGTGATTACTTTGTAGATTAATCTAAATTTAAAAAGAGATCAATTCGGTATCCTCTGTACAAAATTTGTCCGGCTATAAATCTCAGACAACTTCTCACTACTTATATTTATATTTAATACTTGCATCCAAGATTCTTGCTTAGCAGTATGTTGCCTTTTAGCTCTTTTTAAAAGAGTTTTGTAAACTAACTTCAGTGAATTATGTTTTTGCAGGTCCATTATTTTATCCTCCTGCCTATCAAAATTATTATGTGCTAAATGGCTTTTTATGGCGTCTTTCCATGCTTTTTGATTTTTGGATATTAAGGAGAAGTATTTCAAGAAGTCACCACTTAGTTTTTTGTTTTATCATTTCAAAAGGTAATAAATTGCCATGATCATCTACTATATTTAAAATTTCAAAACCTGCTTCTGTCCAGGATTTGTATTGATATAAGATTCTAGGGGGGATAAAATTAAAAATACTCATGGATAAAAACTCATTTGCACTTTGCAGTTCCTCTTTCCAGTAAGATAATGCCAAAATGACATCTTCCCAAAAACTGTTTTAATGAGCTTACTAAATTCTTATAATTTCCTTCTCCCTAAGTTCCAAATATCCTTTTCATTTCTAAGTATAGTTGTATTGACTAAGTTCTGCCTAGCCCTGTTTTCATTTTCCAGCAATCCTTTTACCCATCTTATCTTAATATACCTAATAAATGAGAATTTATGTATCATATTGAATCTTCCCTCATTCTCTGAGGCTACTAATATATCACGTTTAATTCTCTCTACTTTTCCACCCCATACAAGTTTAAATAATTACGATTTAGTTTTGCTTCAGCTTTGGCTGATGGATTTGGAAGTGCTGAGAAAAGATGCATAAATATGGACAGAACAAGGGTTTTTAAACTAATTTCCTTTATTGCCTTATTGACATAATTTCTTTTTTCAAGATTTAAAAAGTACTTTGTGCTTTTTACTCCAAATTCATACCATCTGGCTTTAGAGCTTAAGATAATGCTCTCTTTGTACTTTTTCCTAGATTCTGCTAATGCTGCTTTTTTTTCCTCTAACTTTTCGTTTTAAGAATAAAATCAGTGATCTGGACATTTTAACTGCCTATTGTACACTATTTCATCATAAAATTAGTTTGAAATTGTGAGTGTACCAGTAACGGGGAAAACATGGTGGACAGCGCTATGTCTGGGGATTACCAGTTTATTAGATTGTTTTCATAAATCATCAAGCAAATATATACAGACAAATATGCAGTTCATAGAATGCAAAGCCTATGTATTATGTTATTTAAGTTTTAACTTTAAAATGCAATTATATAGTTCAGAAACATGAGACAATGTTATATTGTGGAATTTGTGAGAAGTTTTGTAAAGTCAAGGTTGATTTTTGATGTGACTAATATTTGTGAAAATATGGAAAAAAGATGTGAAGCTGACAATATTTAAACAATGCCTAAAATAATACAAGTACGTAGACAAATAAATTATAAATTTACAATCCTATCATGGACTGTTGTAATGAAGCTATATAAAGTGAGTGAGTACATTACGAAAACCCCTCCTAAAAATAGATGCACTCATGTCTTTGTTGATTTGGTTGAAAAGAGGGGTTTAGTTCATATACCAACTATAAATGAGCCATGTCTGTACTTTTATGTATTATAGTGTGTTATGTATGAATAGTTACATTAATGTTTTATCAGCAACAAAGAAATGAGGACACTTGAGCATTATGCCCTCATGTACATAGTACAGGGCTTGTGTCAAATGCATTTAGAAATCTTTGAAAGTGCAATTATTGTGAATTTTTAAAAAGTATTTTAAAAAAGTAATTATAAAAATATAAAACAAATTAATTAAGAGATTTGATTAAGCATTTTTACCAATTTTCAATTTCAATAATGTAATCTAGTTACTCAAAGGTAAATTTTGTTACAATTCAGTTTCTATTATTCTCTTTTAGAGTCATATGGCCAAAATAACTAAAATGATTCTCTGCTAGAAAATAAAGTATTTATTAAATTGAATAATAAATAAAAATATAAATTCAAATAAAATAACACCCATTTTGTGTATGTATGTATGTATGTATATATATATATATATATATATATATATATATATATATATATATATATATATATATATATATATATATATATGTTTTTTGCTTTGCATCCATCTCTCCTTGTTCATCTCTCACTTCTCCCTAAAATTCTAGACTAGCTTGACACCTGCTGTGTCATGCTGTATTAAAGTTGTGATTGGTAATGTTGTTGTTGTTACTGGACTTAACGCCATTTTTCAGCACACGATAGGCTATACATGGCGGTCAGTATTAATGGTGGAGGAAGAAACTGGGAAATCATTGGAAAGAACCACTGACCCACGAGAAGCTACTGGCAAGCTTTCTCACATATCCACATTTGCCGAGTCCTAGACTCGAACCCACACAACCTTAGATTTCATGGCAGTTGGGTAAAGAATCTTCAAGTGAACTCCCTTTGGTCACTTTTATCGATATTTATTGAAAAAATACTATCATAGAATGACTTTCTTTCCAAAACTGCCTTGCCATATAGATCCAATATGATATGTAGATTCCTTTCAAATTCCTAGAGTTGTCCAGTTGAATTTACTTAGAGTACAAATATAGTCAAACAACATGACAGATTCTATCAGTTTCTACCAGATAGGTAAATATTATCCTGATGTTGGTGCATTTCTTTAGATGAAAGATACTTGTGCAGGTGAGTGATATTAAGTTTGTGTCTTGTTCCTTTTTTTATATTTTGGTCACTGCATATGTTGTTCCCACAGCTCATAATTTTGTTATATCCTTGGACAAGGATGGTAGATTTGTAATTGGTAGTTTTGTTTCATCACACAGGCTGTATATGCAGCAGGCACTGAATGACACAGTTGGGCGGAGAATTGTTATGGACTTTCTTGGTTTTAACTGGACTTGGATCACTGAGCAACAAAAGAAAAATAAATGGGGACCTTTGACCTCTAATCTTCTGTTGGTTGGCATGGACAGTAAGTAATTGCAGTTCAGTCAGGATTCTTCTGATGCATTGTAACAGATGATATTGATTGCATAAATTGTATTGTGGATAATTTTATTTTCACAGTTCAGGATGAAAAAAATTTTGGAAGATGATATCTTCATAAACAAAATTTGTCATTACATCTCCTTTTGAGTTTAAAATCCAACTTTTAACTTTAAATATTTCTGTATCCATCTTAGCATTTTCACTTCATTATATTTAACTAAAAACTTGAATTTCAAAACAAGTTAATATTTAAACTTTGAGTTATTATTTAGCTATAGTGTGTTTTCAGGTAACATCACACCAGCCCATTACGATGAGCAGGAAAATTTCTTTGCCCAGATTAAAGGCTGCAAAAGATTCCTCTTGTTTGATCCCAGCAATTTTGAATGTCTGTACCCATTCCCAGTTTATCACCCTCATGATCGGCAAAGCCAGGTATGTTATCATCATTTTACTCTCACTGAGTCACAACTTGTATGAAATATTTGCTTTGGTTGGGTTTGAATCTAAGAAGACTAGACTGGGTTGACCACAGAAGTTTGTCACTGGGCAAGGCATTTATTCCAACTGCCTTAGCAGAATTTAACCTTTTTTCATGTGCTTGTGTCATTAGATGTAAGCAAATAGTTACTGTTTTGTTAATATGCCATTCATCCATCTCTCCAGCTAATAGAACAATTTTTTAAGGTTACAGGGTGACATTTTGTATGACGGGAGGTTTTATGGATGGGTGATGAAATCCTAGACTACTGAGCATGTTACCAAGATTTATAGATTCTTCCACCTAATTACAGTGAAACCTGCTATAGCATATACCTTCATGTAAAGGACACTTACTTCTAAAGTACAATGTTTCTGACCTCTTATTGCATATCTGTATCTAGTGTCTTTGGGCTTTTTAGACCTCTGTATAAACTTGGCATGTCTGTAATAATGGCCAATTGAGTGAAAATGTGAACGATGGACATATTTTATTTATATTAATTATACTTTAATGGCCTTTAGGATTGATTGAAGTCATTGAAAGTTGAAAAAAAAATGTTCACTGTGTCTGTAGATGCTTTTTAATTAACTTTGTTTAGTTAAATTGGGAAATATCTACCCAAAAAAAACAAAAATAATATCCTAAGTCTACATCTTGCCTGTTGTTCATCTTTGTTTGACAATATGAAGTTAGCAGAATAAACAAGATATAAAAGCAATCTGCTTCCAAAATTTTGGATATCCCATTCCTTTTTTTCCAAATCTGAAACAACCTTAATTTTTAAATTGAATAAGCTATTTATAAGTAACCAAATACATTTTTTTAAATTGTTACCTGTTCAAAACATGCATTGTGCCAGAATACATGAAAAACCTATTTGACCAAAATAGTGGGTCCTGTGTTCTATAATCAACATTACAAGTCAATTGGAATGTCCAAAACTCAGTAATGACTATTTAGGGTGTAATTTGAAATATATTAGAGCAGTGTTATAGAATGCTGCAAGCATCAAAACAGCAGAAAGTTGAAATAATTATATTTTAAATGTTTGAAGTAAGTTTTCACAAGTTTGTATCATTTACTTCATTTTTTTACATGTTTCAACATCTTTTTTTAAGTTTAACATGGTTGATGTTGTTTACTTTTTTTGAGACTTAATATTGACATTGACAATTATGGTGTAATCTTCTATTCCTAGGAGATACATACTAATAGAGAAAGATAGATTAATTAATGATCTCAAGCAAGACTAGATATATTTATGTTCTAATGGATCTTCCCGTATTAAATAAAGAATTATTAGTATTTTTAAAAATAATTTTATTAAGGAAAATTTAGTTGGGTCCATGTGAGTCCATAACAGACTGGTTTCACTAACTGGTATCATTTGTTGTCACAACAGGGTCAGGGTCTATGTTGTTTGCAGTTGAACTTGACAAGTGAATATGTAAGGTAGGATTCTGTTATTATCCATATAAAATGATACATTCATTGCAGATCGATGTCAAGTGTTGGTGTATTTGGGTGTTCAATTTTGTCAATAGATTTGTGTACAGTTTGATCATTAATTAGCATTGTATTTTTAAAATGTGTATTCAAATGTTTTACAAGGATTGATAAGTTACTGTTTGCATTGCAAAACTCCCAGGTTAATAGAGAAAAATCCCATTTCAGGTGGATTTTGACAACCCGGACAGTTTGAGGTTTCCCAAGTTTCAAGATGCCAAAGCCTTTGAAGCCATTGTTGGACCTGGTGATGTGCTCTATCTGCCAATGTATTGGTAGCTATGCCAGCAGTTTTTAATATTACAAATAAAATTGTTTGTAGCATGACACTTTGGCAGCTGTGTGTATATAATTAGACTGTTGGTTCACAATCCACGCCTTGGATTAAAGTTAACATTACATTTTTTTAAAATTCATCTTGTATAAAAAGGTTTTATGTTCAGGTAAAAATAAGCAGGCAAAAATCTAATGGGTTTTAATTCTACTGCTTTTTGACTAGAAGAGCTTTTAGATTTGAGGATGGTAGATGTCTGTCATACGTTAACACAAGTCGATGCTCCAAAATTACTTGGAGGTTTGTGATGAAAATTCACGAACATATTCATCCCAAGGACTAAATGAAAGTTTTACCTATTTGGATATAAACTCTTACAAATCTTGTTAACCGATAGTTATATTTAGCATTCAGTATGGCCACCATGGTGGCCATCTTGAATCCTACTGAATAGAAAGTCATATCAACATGGAAGTTTTTACCTACTTGGTCAAGAAAGAATGCACATTTCGTAGCACTTACATATATTTGTTTTTTTATAATTAATTTTCACTTTTTCTTTATTTTAATAAGAAACAAAATCAAAGCATACTTTTATCAGATTTTAATAAATGTTATGCTCACCATGGAGATAATCTTGTTTTAACATACAAAATTAAAAGCTTAAAAAACCCATAAGAAAACCATGACACAAATGTTACAATTACATTTCATTTCTATCCATGTAGTCAGCAATGTTAGATGTACTGGTGTGATTACTTGAACAAGCATGAATTATGGATACATGTGAACAATGCAACTTATACAGCTTTAAAATATTAATTTTAGATTTAACCAACCTTAGCATGTGGTTATATCCTGACATTGAAACAAGGTAAATGATTCCTATCCATGATATCAGGTTCAACGTTAATGCCCTTGATGAAGAATTTTGTCCTGCACTTACTTGTTTATTGTGAACATGCTCCGACATATATCAAAATATTTATTTGTTTTTTTCAAATTTGGTATGTTGGGTTTCTGAAGAATAGAAGTTTCAATACTCAGCAGGCAATAAGAAGAAACAGTCTTGTCTTGGATTCTTGGAAATTCATTTTAGCCGTTTGAACATCAGTCCCTTCAAGGATGTTTTGTTTAAATGATCATCAGCAATAAACTCTATTGCTTGTCTTCCAAAATGGCAACTGATTCTGTCATCTTTAGGTCCAATAAATCCTGCTACAGAGAGCATGCAATTACACAATCTTTGAGGGCAATTGAATTGTTTTATTGTCTTTTGGTAACAGATCCATAAAAATTACCATGCTTGTATTCATATATATAGTTTGTGTTTTCCAGGTGGCACCAGGTTGAATCTGTTCCAGGCCATGGTACAGTAATTTCTGTAAATTTTTGGTATAAGGTGAGGTTTATCAATTAAACTAATTTACAAATTAAAAATTTACATACACTGGATGGTGTTTCTGAAGTATCTTGAACTCCCTTTATTCTTTAAGATAAGGTTTATTTTTTGCAGTGCTTATTAAAAAATTTTCATGTTTTTTTTGTTATTTACACTCATAATATTCCTGCACAGTATTACTTCCTGAGATTATTAAATAACTGCACATAGCAGCAGGTACTTGTCCATTCTGATGTCATGGTTAGATTTAAAATGTAAAAATGCATAACCAGTCTGATAAACTTCACTAGAGTCATGCCTCCACATATCAATTTAAGTAAGTCAACTTAACTATTTCAATAGATGCGTAGATGATTTAAATATAACTTTTTTTTTAGAGATATTTACCAGTATAACTTTAAAAAGAAAGAACTTGAAGATATACATGAGATAACAATAATAATAATAATAATAATTCACTTTCAACTGCAGTTCAACCCATAAAGAAAATTAGTGTAAATATATCTGTTAATTATTTTTAAAGCAATTTCCATTTCGCCTGGCCATAAGGCCAAGGGAGTTTATGGTATGTTGCTGTGTCTGTCTTGTGTCATACATCATCCATCCGTCCATTGATAATTGCTTGTTACCACTTTGAATATGACTTTATATGATCAGAATCTCTGACAAGTTTGATAATGAGGGCATTCCATGTATAATAATGAGATGATCTTGCACCTAATTGGCTAACCTTGTTAACACTCTAGAGGTCATTTTTCTGATACGAGTTTGATAAAGCTAGTAATATATTTTTATATCATTAGGATCGCTGAAGAATTTGACAGTGAGCAATATCTGTATAGCCATATATATTAATTATTATTGGCTGTGTTTATTACCACTCTGAAGACGATTTTGATCTCATTTTGATTGAACTTGAAATATATGCTTATATCAGAAAGATCTCTGATGAGATCAAGTTTTGGTTTTGCATCTAATTAGCTGAGCTTGTTATATGACTGATCTGATTTAGTAAAACTTGCAGTGTGGGCTTATATTATCAAGCTTTTGGGTGGGTTTGATAATGAGTGAGGTCCATGCCTATTTATAAAATTATCCTGGGTCTGATGGATTGAGCATTGTTACCACTCTTGAGGTCCTATTTTTGATCTGATTTTAATCCAATTTTATATTATTAGGATAGATGAAGCATTTGAAAAAAAGCAAGATCTTTGCATACTAATATGGTAATCTTGTTTAAGACTGGATAGGTTAAGTAAAGAGATTCATGCATATTAGTGAGACAATCTTGCATATGATTGGTTGAACTTGTTACCTACTGTGAAGGTCAGAGTTTTGATCTGACTTTGATCAAGCATGGAATAAAAACTTATATCATCAATATCTCTGATGGGTTTGATAATTTGCATCAGACTGGATGAGCTTGATACCATTATCTGTGATCTGATGGGTTTGATAATTTGCATCAGACTGGATGAGCTTGATACCATTATCTGTGATCTGATGGGTTTGATAATTTGCATCAGACTGGATGAGCTTGATACCATTATCTGTGATCTGATGGGTTTGATAATTTGCATCAGACTAGGTGAGCTTGATACCATTATCTGTGATCTGATGGGTTTGATAATTTGCGTCAGACTGGGTGAGCTTGATACCGTTATCTGTGATCTGATGGGTTTGATAATTTGCATCAGACTGGATGAGCTTGATACCATTATCTGTGATCTGATGGGTTTGATAATTTGCATCAGACTGGATGAGCTTGTTACCATTATCTGTGATCTGATGGGTTTGATAATTTGCATCAGACTGGATGAGCTTGTTACTATTATCTGTGATCTGATGGGTTTGATAATTTGCATCAGACTGGATGAGCTTGTTACCATTATCTGTGATCTGATGGGTTTAAAAATTTGCATCAGACTGAATGAGCTTGTTACCATTATCTGTAATCTGATGGGTTTGATAATTTGCATCAGACTGGATGAGCTTGATACCATTATCTGTGATCTGATGGGTTTGATAATTTGCATCAGACTGGATGAGCTTGATACCATTATCTGTGATCTGATGGGTTTGATAATATGCATCAGACTGGGTGAGCTTGATACCATTATCTGTGATCTGATGGGTTTGATAATTTGCATCAGACTGGATGAGATTGTTACCATTATCTGTGATCTGATGGGTTTGATAATTTGCATCAGATTAGGTGAGCTTGATACCATTATCTGTGATCTGTTAAGTTTGATAATTTGCATCAGACTGGATGAGCTTGATACCATTATCTGTGATCTGATGGGTTTGATAATATGCATCAGACTGGGTGAGCTTGATACCATTATCTGTGATCTGATAAGTTTGATAATTTGCATCAGACTGGATGAGCTTGATACCATTATCTGTGATCTGATGGGTTTGATAATTTGCATTAGACTGGATGAGCTTGATACCATTATCTGTGATCTGATGGGTTTGATAATTTGCATCAGACTGGATGAGCTTGATACCATTATCTGCGATCTGATGGGTTTGATAATTTGCATCAGACTGGATGAGCTTGTTACCATTATCTGTGATCTGATGGGTTTGATAATTTGCATCAGGCTGGATGAGCTTGATACCATTATCTGTGATCTGATGGGTTTGATAATTTGCATCAGACTGGATGAGCTTGATACCATTATCTGTGATCTGATGGGTTTGATAATTTGCATCAGACTGGGTGAGCTTGATACCATTATCTGTGATCTGATGGGTTTGATAATTTGCATCAGACTGGATGAGCTTGATACCATTATCTGTGATCTGATGGGTTTGATAATTTGTATCAGACTGGATGAGCTTGATACCATTATCTGTGATCTGATGGGTTTGATAATTTGCATCAGATTGGGTGAGCTTGATACCATTATCTGTGATCTGATGGGTTTGATAATTTGCATCAGACTGGATGAGCTTGATACCATTATCTGTGATCTGATGGGTTTGATAATTTGCATCAGACTGGATGAGCTTGATACCATTATCTGTGATCTGATGGGTTTGATAATTTGCATCAGACTGGATGAGCTTGATACCATTATCTATAATCTGATGGGTTTGATAATTTGCATCAGACTGGATGAGCTTGATACCATTATCTGTGATCTGATGGGTTTGATAATTTGCATCAGACTGGATGAGCTTGATACCATTATCTGTGATCTGATGGGTTTGATAATTTGATCAGACTAGGTGAGCTTGATACCATTATCTGTGATCTGATGGGTTTGATAATTTGCATCAGACTAGGTGAGCTTGATACCATTATCTGTGATCTGATGGGTTTGATAATTTGCATCAGACTAGGTGAGCTTGATGTCATTATCTGTGATCTGATGGGTTTGATAATTTGCATCAGACTGGATGAGGTTGATACCATTATCTGTGATCTGATGGGTTTGATAATTTGCATCAGACTGGATGAGCTTGATACAAATTATCTATGATCTGATGGGTTTGATAATTTACATCAGACTGGGTGAGCTTGATACCATTATCTGTGATCTGATGGGTTTGATAATTTGCATCAGACAGGATGAGCTTGATACCATTATCTGTGATCTGATGGGTTTGATAATTTGTATCAGACTGGATGAGCTTGATACCATTATCTGTGATCTGATGGGTTTGATAATTTGCATCAGATTGGGTGAGCTTGATACCATTATCTGTGATCTGATGGGTTTGATAATTTGCATCAGACTGGGTAAGCTTGATACCATTATCTGTGATCTGATGGGTTTGATAATTTGCATCAGACTGGATGAGCTTGATACCATTATCTGTGATCTGATGGGTTTGATAATTTGCATCAGACTGGATGAGCTTGATACCATTATCTGTAATCTGATGGGTTTGATAATTTGCATCAGACTGGATGAGCTTGATACCATTATCTGTGATCTGATGGGTTTGATAATTTGCATCAGACTGGATGAGCTTGATACCATTATCTGTGATCTGATGGGTTTGATAATTTGATCAGACTAGGTGAGCTTGATACCATTATCTGTGATCTGATGGGTTTGATAATTTGCATCAGACTGGATGAGCTTGATACCATTATCTGTGATCTGATGGGTTTGATAATTTGCATCAGACTAGGTGAGCTTGATACCATTATCTGTGATCTGATGGGTTTGATAATTTGCATCAGACTAGGTGAGCTTGATGCCATTATCTGTGATCTGATGGGTTTGATAATTTGCATCAGACTGGATGAGCTTGATACCATTATCTGTGATCTGATGGGTTTGATAATTTGCACCAGACTAGGTGAGCTTGATACCATTATCTGTGATCTGATGGGTTTGATAATTTGCATCAGACTGGATGAGCTTGATACCATTATCTGTGATCTGATGGGTTTGATAATTTGCATCAGACTGGATGAGCTTGATACAAATTATCTGTGATCTGAAGGGTTTGATAATTTGCATCAGACTGGATGAGCTTGATACCATTATCTGTGATCGATGGCTTTGATAATTTGCATCAGACTGGATGAGCTTGATACCATTATCTGTGATCTGATGGGTTTGATAATTTGCATCAGACTGGATGAGCTTGATACCATTATCTGTGATCTGATGGGTTTGATAATTTGCATCAGACTGGGTGAGCTTGATACCATTATCTGTGATCTGAAGTTTGATAATTTGCATCAGACTGGATGAGCTTGATACCATTATCTGTGATCTGATGGGTTTGATAATTTGCATTAGACTGGATGAGCTTGATACCATTATCTGTGATCTGATGGGTTTGATAATTTGCATCAGACTGGATGAGCTTGATACCATTATCTGTGATCTGATGGGTTTGATAATTTGCATCAGACTAGTTGAGCTTGATACCATTATCTGTGATCTGATGGGTTTGATAATTTGCATCAGACTGGGTGAGCTTGATACCATTATCTGTGATCTGATGGGTTTGATAATTTGCATCAGACCGGATGAGCTTGATACCATTATCTGTGATCTGATGGGTTTGATAATTTGTATCAGACTGGATGAGCTTGATACCATTATTTGTGATCTGATGGGTTTGATAATTTGCATCAGACTGGATGAGCTTGATACCATTATCTGTGATCTGATGGGTTTGATAATTTGCATCAGACTGGATGAGCTTGATACCATTATCTGTAATCTGATGGGTTTGATAATTTGCATCAGACTGGATGAGCTTGATACCATTATCTGTGATTTGATGGGTTTGATAATTTGCATCAGACTGGATGAGCTTGATACCATTATCTGTGATCTGATGGGTTTGATAATTTGATCAGACTAGGTGAGCTTGATACCATTATATGTGATCTGATGGGTTTGATAATTTGCATCAGACCAGATGAGCTTGATACCATTATCTGTGATCTGATGGGTTTGATAATTTGCATCAGACTAGGTGAGCTTGATACCATTATCTGTGATCTGATGGGTTTGATAATTTGCATCAGACTAGGTGAGCTTGATGTCATTATCTGTGATCTGATGGGTTTGATAATTTGCATCAGACTGGATGAGGTTGATACCATTATCTGTGATCTGATGGGTTTGATAATTTGCATCAGACTGGATGAGCTTGATACAAATTATCTGTGATCTGATGGGTTTGATAATTTACATCAGACTGGATGAGCTTGATACCATTATCTGTGATCGATGGGTTTGATAATTTGCATCAGACTGGATGAGCTTGATACCATTATCTGTGATCTGATGGGTTTGATAATTTGCATCAGACTAGTTGAGCTTGATACCATTATCTGTGATCTGATGGGTTTGATAATTTGCATCAGACTAGTTGAGCTTGATACCATTATCTGTGATCTGATGGGTTTGATAATTTGCATCAGACTGGGTGAGCTTGATACCATTATCTGTGATCTGATGGGTTTGATAATTTGCATCAGACAGGATGAGCTTGATACCATTATCTGTGATCTGATGGGTTTGATAATTTGTATCAGACTGGATGAGCTTGATACCATTATCTGTGATCTGATGGGTTTGATAATTTGCATCAGATTGGGTGAGCTTGATACCATTATCTGTGATCTGATGGGTTTGATAATTTGCATCAGACTGGATGAGCTTGATACCATTATCTGTGATCTGATGGGTTTGATAATTTGCATCAGACTGGATGAGCTTGATACCATTATCTGTGATCTGATGGGTTTGATAATTTGCATCAGACTGGATGAGCTTGATACCATTATCTGTGATTTGATGGGTTTGATAATTTGCATCAGACTGGATGAGCTTGATACCATTATCTGTGATCTGATGGGTTTGATAATTTGCATCAGACTGGATGAGCTTGATACCATTATCTGTGATCTGATGGGTTTGATAATTTGCATCAGACCGGATGAGCTTGATACCATTATCTGTGATCTGATGGGTTTGATAATTTGCATCAGACTAGGTGAGCTTGATACCATTATCTGTGATCTGATGGGTTTGATAATTTGCATCAGACTAGGTGAGCTTGATACCATTATCTGTGATCTGATGGGTTTGATAATTTGCATCAGACTAGGTGAGCTTGATGCCATTATCTGTGATCTGATGGGTTTGATAATTTGCATCAGACTGGATGAGCTTGATACCATTATCTGTGATCTGATGGGTTTGATAATTTGCATCAGACTGGATGAGCTTGATACCATTATCTGTGATCTGATGGGTTTGATAATTTGCATCAGACTAGGTGAGCTTGATACCATTATCTGTGATCTGATGGGTTTGATAATTTGCATCAGACTAGGTGAGCTTGATGCCATTATCTGTGATCTGATGGGTTTGATAATTTGCATCAGACTGGATGAGCTTGATACAAATTATCTGTGATCTGAAGGGTTTGATAATTTGCATCAGACTGGATGAGCTTGATACCATTATCTGTGATCTGATGGGTTTGATAATTTGCATCAGACTGGATGAGCTTGATACCATTATCTGTGATCTGATGGGTTTGATAATTTGCATCAGACTAGGTGAGCTTGATACCATTATCTGTGATCTGATGGGTTTGATAATTTGCATCAGACTGGATGAGCTTGATACCATTATCTGTGATCTGATGGCTTTGATAATTTGCATCAGACTGGATGAGCTTGATACCATTATCTATGATCTGATGGGTTTGATAATTTGCATCAGACTGGATGAGCTTGATACCATTATCTGTGATCTGATGGGTTTGATAATTTGCATCAGACTGGATGAGCTTGATACCATTATCTATGATCTGATGGGTTTGATAATTTGCATCAGACTGGATGAGCTTGATACCATTATCTGTGATCTGATGGGTTTGATAATTTGCATCAGACTAGGTGAGCTTGATACCATTATCTGTGATCTGATGGGTTTGATAATTTGCATCAGACTAGGTGAGCTTGATACCATTATCTGTGATCTGATGGGTTTGATAATTTGCATCAGACTGGATGAGCTTGATACCATTATCTATGATCTGATGGGTTTGATAATTTGCATCAGACTGGATGAGCTTGATACCATTATCTGTGATCTGATGGGTTTGATAATTTGCATCAGACTAGGTGAGCTTGATACCATTATCTGTGATCTGATTTTGATAAAACTTGCAATGTATGATTCTGTCATCAGGATCTTATTCTTTTTAAGCAATGAGTAAGATCGATATATATTAATGAGAAGCCAGTCTTGCATCTGATTGTCAGGACTTTTCACTCTTGAAGCCATAGTTTGATCTTTGTTGTTTATTACCATCAAGAGGTTGGATGACTAAGATTAGGAGTCAGTGAGTATTAATTATCCCTTCATCATTAGTTATTATTTTTAGCAGGATATAATAGAATTGGCCAAATCAACATGATATAAAATTAGGGAAATAGTTTACATAGGATGTGTTCTTCCACTACTATATAAGCATGATTAGTGAAAACTATTAGTAAGCTATTCAGTTATGTAAGCCAGTCGAGTGACATCAGGCCTGCTTGGCTGCTTGTTTTACTATTGAAGAGGCTTGTTTTCTGTTGACATTTAGCGAAACCTGTACATCAAAGCTTATCATTCATGTTTTTATGTGATATAGGCAGGACCTACAGAAAAAGTGCAGTATCCATTGAAGGCTCATCAGAGGGTTGCAATGACACGTAACATAGAAAAGATGATCATCCAGGCTCTGAATGATCCAACTGAGGTATTAAATGCATATTCTTCCATTTCTCTTCACACTTTTCTTGACTAAGGTATACTGGCATGTAAGTTGGATCCAGCCTGCCATTGCATAAAGTGACAAAAGATTTTGGTCTAAGTAGTTAGTTAAGTTTAATCAGTAGAACAAATAAAATAAACCCTTTACCTTCCAATGCATCATGCAGTAGCAAATCATGCTGTGTGTAAACCATTTACCTTCCAATGCATCATGCAGTAGCAAATTATGCTGTGTGTAAACCCTTTACCTTCCTATGCATCATGCAGTAGCAAATCATGCTGTGTGTAAACCCTTTACCTTCCAATGCATCATGCAGTAGCAAATTATGCTGTGTGTAAACCATTTACCTTCCAATGCATCATGCAGTAGCAAATCATGCTGTGTCAACACTTTACCTTCCTATGCATCATGCAGTAGCAAATTATGCTGTGTGTAAACCCTTTACCTTCCTATGCATCATGCAGTAGCAAATCATGCTGTGTGTAAACACTTTACCTTCCAATGCATCATGCAGTAGCAAATTATGCTGTGTGTAAACACTTTACCTTCCAATGCATCATGCAGTAGCAAATCATGCTGTGTCATTTGCAGCTGAACCTGAATGCAAGTTAATATTTTGATAAAAGTTCATTAATTTTGGGGGTATCGGTTTCTGTATTTTTTTGAAAAGAGCAAATTTTGGGCTAATTTTTTTAAAATTGCAAAAGAGATCCTGATATTTCAAAAGAAGGATTATTGTTGGGTACCACAACATTCATAAAAATGTATTGAAAATTAGTGATTTTATGGTATTGTTCTGAGTGTTAAAAAACATGTATATCATCCTGCATTCTTCTGTTACTGCAATTCATAATATTGACCTTATATTATTTCATACCAAGCAAATTTGGCAACTTGTGTGTCATAAAAGTGGCATTATTTGGATTCATTGCTAATCTGAACAAAAATTTTAAATCTTGGAAGATTTTATGCACTCAAAAATGAGAATTGTTCACAAGTTAATAACTTATTGATCAAGGCAGATTTGAGCGACAGTGGATAGTTAAACAAGCTGACAGTAAAAGATCTGTGTCTGGTGATGATCAAAATTGAGTGTGTATACACTATTGATATATCTGCAAATTTCATAGAAGTCTATGATATCTCCCCCTCTCGGACCCTTTCCCCCTTCCCCGGACATTTCTTCCCTGGAATCCCCCCCTCCATCAAATAGGATTTTTCACCTCGTCATTCTAACCCAATTTTCTTAAAATTTAATTCATTTAATATGACTTTTTGCCAATAAAATATAAAAACTTATCCTAAGTTATGTTAAGAGAAAAAGGTTATTTGAATAAATTTCAGTAAAAGTGTTCAACAAAGTTAACATTTTCACCTAATAAAAAATGTATTGTTTAAAATGTTGTAATCAATTGCTTTTAAGTATATTATGTTATCACGTTTTATCAAAGTTTGCGACTATGTTTGCAATTCTCGAAGAACAATATTTGTACTTCTTTGGTTGTTGAGGCAAATGTTCACCGAAGATCTGATTTAGGTTGACATTATTTAAGCTCTGTTCACAACTAAAATTAATTAAATGATGGCCAATAATTCTGTTGTAACTTTTTAATATTTCAAAATGCATAATAAATAAAGGTTAGACTCAAGCCTCTTCAGCATCCTTCAAAGAAACCTCCTGTTTTACAGTGAGTAAAAGCACTAGCAATTGATTGACAAATAAACAATGCCCATTTTTGTTATAACTAACAATGCTTATAAATGGGTGTGAATTTTATGTTCACAGTTCAAATGTGGTGTTAAGCTACCCTTGAGATCCATGACTGTATGTGTGTGTGTGTGTGTGTGTGTGAGAGAGAGAGAGAGAGAGATGTCAGGAAAGTAGATATTTTACATTCGATAATGCATTTATTTCAGGTGACAAAAGTCATACCTATGCACTAATGATGCGGGATGCGAGTATAAATCAAAGCTAAATGTTACTATATATAAATAAAGTAGTATAAAGATAATGGGGGGAAAATAAATGGGGAGGATCCTATTTGATGGTGGGGAGATATCTTGATACCCTTTCATAGGTATGTATTTATTTGCATGTGGCTCCATTTATGTAGGCATTTTTTTTTTGCATGCAGTTCCATTCATGCATGCATTTATTTTGAAGATGGCT
This sequence comes from Potamilus streckersoni, assembly GCA_016746295.1. Classification (NCBI taxonomy): domain Eukaryota; kingdom Metazoa; phylum Mollusca; class Bivalvia; order Unionida; family Unionidae; genus Potamilus; species Potamilus streckersoni. The sequence goes on from JAEAOA010001694.1 coordinate 1,113,593, forward strand.
TCATTCATGAATATATCTATTTTGCAGGTCACTCTGCTAATATGTGCATCTATTTTGCAGGTGGCTGCATTCATGCAAACATTTTGCAGGTAGCTCTAATTATACAGGTATTTATTGTTTATTTTGCAGGTGGCTCCATTTATGCAGGCAATGGTTTTGGGCAGGTATACTTAGAGACCTTCATAGACTTTCCTGTTTGACATCTGCTACAGTAGTTTTACAGTATGTGCCAAAAGAATCCAAGATCTGGCTTCAAATGATTCCATTTAATCTACCAGTAGAGTGACAGAATTATGGTTAACAGTTCCAGTCCATCTCATGGAGTACCTGTGCATTGTTTGTGATAATCAGTGTTACACCGATTGCAGTGTTTGTTTGGTTCATCAGATTATGATACTTGACCAATAAAAATAGCTGACATAGCTCTTCCTTCTGTCAAGAATTCATATGCTGAGTAGGATTTATGCTTTTAAGATAATAATTCTTTCCCAGTATATGGAATTACTGGTCAATTTTGCAATTCTCGAATGTACAGTATGACAAGATTACATGCATCTACTGTTGTGTAATCGTATGTCTTGAATATCTAAGAATGTTATTTTACATATCATATGTCTTAAATGGGTAATAAAGTTATGCACCATGCTTAATTTAAGAGACTTCTCATGATAATTCCAGACATTTTCATAGCTTGAGGTGTTGCGTGATGAAATTATTGTTACTTCTATGATAACCATTTTTGCTTGAAGGGATTTTCCTCCAAAGCCTATGGCATGTTGTCTGCTCTTCTGTTACTAAGAATAGTCTTAATTTGTAATATTATGGCACTTGTTTTTTACAACTCTTTTAGCCTTGAAAAGTTGGTTAAAATATATAAAGACATAAAAATGGTAATCCAAATGGGAAATTATTATAATTAGAGTGGTTATCTCCCTTGATATAGTTTGTTGTCTATGCAGTACTCAACAATAACACAAGATCATTTTTTTTTTTTAGTGAAAATGCTCTTTAGAGGTAACTGCTAAAATACTTTTGGTAATTTTTGTTTTGAAATCTTCAAATTGGTTCTTTGTTAAGTAATTTAGAGATTTAGAATGTATAATACGGTTCTCGTGTTTAGACATTTGCTTATGATCATAAAAATGAGCATGATTATAATATTTTGCAATTTATGCTCATACCAAGTTACTCAAATCCTCTTAGCCATCAGCATTCTTAATACTTGCTTTTCATGTTTGTTTGTTTAGTTTATTTAAAAGTTTTGTGTTTTTGTTTTAAAACTATTTAACTTATTTATGGAATATGAGACTTTTTACACTTATATAATGCAATCTATTTATAGCTTCACTAGTGCTTTGGTAGAGGGCTTTACAGACACATCTGTTGACTACATCATTTAATTTGTACAAGCATGTTAATAATTTATATTGTTATCATTTTGCCATGGTATAGTTTTGAAAATTCTGCTTCACAAATGAACAAATAATAAAATACCAAATGTTTGTACATGATTTACAGATCCTGTTGTTAAAGAGTTTTTTTAAAATTATTTCAGTAAATCCAATCTGAGATAATTTTGAGATAAGAAAATATTTAGCAAAAGGTTTGGATCTCTTAATATTTATAAAATTCATTGTGTTGCATAATTTGTTAACAAATCAAAGAAAGTATAGCGGCCAGACTGTTTAAATTTATTCAGAAAATATTGTCTGGTTTGATTGCATACATACAAGGAAATTCATCTCCTGTGAAAATTCTTACAATGGCTGATTTGTTTACATAAAAGGAATTTGTACCTATGTTCTCTTTGATAATTGATAATATTGTGTTGTTTGGGTGAAGCTTGACCACATTGCCTTTCTTTGAGACACCATATTAGGTTTTTTTCTTTCATAGACATAAGATGCACCAACCTTCTGTTTATTCCATACAGGTGTTATCATGTCAAATGTCACAGCTTAGGTACAATGCTAGATGTCAATCCTAACAGGTTAGAGGCATGTCAAATGTCACTGCCTAGGTACAATGCACTGAATAAGTTTGTGACTGATGTGGTAGGCATTTGCCAGTTTGCCAATTTCAGCAGAGTTTCTATGACGTTTTAAATTAAAATCCCCATTCTAAAATATACCTTTTTGCCTTATGATAAAATAATGTTTTCAAGACTTGAAATATGTTGTCTCTGGTTTTGTTTGTAGTAACTGGTGCATGTGGTATAATTGTTCCTTGAGACAGCTGGAATGACCTTGAGCAATACATGATAACAATGTTCTTGATAAGAGAACAGTGCTCATGTGATTCTTCTCACCCTAACTTCAAAAACATTTCAAAACCAAGAACCAAATTCTTGGGTTGAAAACTCACCTTTGAACCCGTAGCAGACATGAACAAGATGGCAGAACATGCCAGGTGTTGATCCGTCATATCTTTTTTGTAACAAGATCAACTCATTAGATTATTATGCTCAAGAATAAGTAAGAACATACGTGAATGTTGTTTTTGGTGTTTGTGTAAAATCCAAGAATTGGTCACCAAAAACATCCTCTAGATATACTGTGTCTGTGTGTACACACACACACAAACACACACACACACACAGAGGTTTACCAGTCTGTATACAAGGGAAAGTGGCATCCTGTGAAAAACCACAGAAAAAGAAAACATTTAAAATCAAAGTTAACACTATTTGGAATAGTATTCAGTTATGTTTCCTACATTCAGAAAGTAACAACACACACACACTCACACACAGAGGTTTACCAGTCTGTATACAAGGGAAAGTGGCATCCAGTGAAAAAACACAAAAAAAAGAAAACATTTAAAACCAAAGTCAACACTATTTGGAATAGTATTCGATTATGTTTCCTACATTAAGAAAGTAACAACTTTTATGCATTTTGCAAGGTCTGTGCAAGTTGCAAAATAAGATTTAGAACATGGAGGAAAGTCTAATACATGTTTAAATTTGAAAAATAAAAAATAAAGATCTTTTGAAATCACTTAAAGCAACACACATAATTTAATAAGTTTTCCCTGCATATTTATTCCAGTTTTTGAGTTATTACACACACACACACACACACACAGCTAATAATATGGTGAATAACAAACCTTCCAAATGCACTGGATCTGTATAAAGATCTGGTTTGTTGTTCATTGCATACCTATAATAAGACATGCAGATTTATAAGTTGGACAATTTACTTTTACTTTTTTTTATAAATGAGTATGGAGAAAATAAACATCATGCAGACTTGTGTATGTTCATTTCTTCCTTGGTTCATTGCATGTTTTGTCTCATTTTTAGTTGGTTACCTCTAAGAAGAGGTAATTATGACCTCAGAGCTATTAGGCTGATTATGTATGTATGTGTGTATGTATAATAATAATAATAATAATAATAATAATAATGCTTTATTTTTTGGGTAACTTATTAGTCAAGGACTATTCTCTCATTTGAGGCCCTCTTAAGGAGAACATAACAATGCACACTATATGAAGATAGCAATAATTACTGGGTTTTTAAACACATTTAGTATTAAAATTCTAAATTCCATTATCTATTAGAAACATACATGCTCATGAAATCTCTTCGTAAATACTCTAATATTTTCAGCACATTTTACATGTAGTGGAAGCTTGTTCCAAAGAACTGTACCAGAGTATTGGAAGCTTGTTCCAAAGAACTGTACCAGAGTATTGGAAGCTTGTTCCAAAGAACTGTACCAGAGTATTGGAAGCTTGTTCCAAAGAACTGTACCAGAGTATTGGAAGCTTGTTCCAAAGAACTGTACCAGAGTATTGGAAGCTTGTTCCAAAGAACTGTACCAGAGTATTGGAAGCTTGTTCCAAAGAACTGTACCAGAGTATTGGAAGCTTGTTCCAAAGAACTGTACCAGAGTATTGGAAGCTTGTTCCAAAGAACTGTACCAGAGTATTGGAAGCTTGTTCCAAAGAACTGTACCAGAGTATTGGAAGCTTGTTCCAAAGAACTGTACCAGAGTATTGGAAGCTCTTTCTAAATCGCTCTGTTCTTAGTTTTGGTGCTATAAGGTTACCATGTGATATTGATCTCAGCTGGTATTGAAAAAGATCTGAATAAGTCCTGAAGATACTCTGGTGTAGTTCCATGTAAACATTTATGAAAAGAACTGCCTTGTGAAAAAATCTATCCTGTCATATTGTGAACCATTTGAATTCTGTAAACAATACTTTTGCGGGATGATCAATAGATGTATCTAAAATTATGCGTGCTTCTTGTTTCTGAAGTTTATAAATCCTGTCAAGCTCAGATTTAGCACAGTTTCTCCATTATTTTGAACAATAATCCATTGTTGGAAGAATATATGACTTGTAGTATAGATTGTGAGTGTCCGTAGGTAAATATTTCTTGCTTCTGCTGAGTAGGGCAGTTTTGGGTGACTGTTTTACAAAGTATTATCAATATGGTCATTCCATAATAAATTATTATCTACGGACACACTTACAAGCTTTTCATGTTTGACATTTTCTAATGGATGATTATTTATTGCAATAGATAGTTCTGGATTCCTTGACATGTGTAGCTTGTATAGACGTGAATAGCTACATGCTTTTCAGATAATTTTGACAATACAGGTAGAATGATATTGGTCTGTAATTCCCTGGATCCTCTTTTTCTCCTTTTTAAAAGATAGGTGTAACATTTGCACATTTCAGAGTTTCTGGAAACATAACACAATTTATACTTAAGTTTATGATACAAGTTAATCTTGTTATTACTGGTACAGCAATTTTAAGAATTTGTGGACCAATACCATCCAACCAAGAGGATTTATTAATATTCACCTTAATTAGCATATCAAAAATGTCAGCTTTACTAACATTAGCTATTGAAAAATAATTATTATCAGGAATTTTAGCTCTTTTAATGACAGACGAGCATCAAGTTCAATTGGGATGTAAGTCTGGTTCTGAATATTGTTACTGGAGATGCTTATGAAGAAATTGTTGAACACTTCCACAATATCATGTACAGATGTTTCTATATCCTCATTTTGCTTAAGTCTAGGGAAAAAAACAACTGTTCTTGGGTTGGGTCAGCTCTTTTAGATGCTTCCACAATGTCTTTGTACTCTTACTTTCATCAATAGCCTGTTTATAGTAGTTCTCTTTTGCTTTATCTATCAGGTGCTTAGTTTTTATGTAGTCAATGTTAAAATCGCCTAATATGATAGTATTATAGATATACTATTATTATATATATATATATATATATATATAGAGAGAGAGAGAGAGAGAGAGAGAGAGAGAGAGAGAGAGAGAGAGAGAGAGAGAGAGAGAGAGAGAGAGAGAGAGAGAAAGACAGCCAGACAGACACAAACAGAAGTTTCCAATTTCCCAATGTTTCAAGCTAAACAAGATCTTTATCAAGGGAAGAAAGAACTTGCATTCACACAACAAATACTAAACACAATGCTAATAAACATTGATGTTTAAATGATGAATGAAATCTACAACCAAGGGATAAAAAGTGAAATAAAGCATTTTTAAACTCGTAAAATGGGTATCTACATGTCTATTTGAGCTGCCATCAGCCCAACAGAGTTGTATAACAAAAGGGAAAGATTATGTGTACACACACACACAGAGTGGATATGCATCTGTTAAAATTCCAAGTAAATTAATGATACCTTTCTTAAGGTCTTATTAGTATATGATCATAACAAAACCGCTGATCTTCATCAACATTAAATATCAAAATCTTATCGTAGTAATTGATCAACTGGCTTTTTAGTAACTGCACTTGGTGACATGTCCAACGGCAGGCATTTTCATTGTTAGGTTTCAATGTTCGTATTACATATAGTCGTTATAACACTACTGATGCCTCTGTGATGATAAACAACCTAAAGTTTTATCTTTATTCATTTAAAGTTATTGGACACCACATTTCTTGTAACATACTGTATGGCCAATTCAATACTCTTCTCATATGTAACAGGCCCTAGTTGACCAAGTAGTTCAAGAAACATGGATCACTCACACATCTCACCTTGGCTCATGTGGGGTTGATTCTTGGCATGGCCAAAATGGGTATATTAAAAAGCTTACCAGTAGCTTCCCATTTTTCTCAGCTCCACCTCTCCCAAATATACTGGCTGCCATATATATGCTGAAAAATGTTAAACCTACTGACAAAACATAAAACTGCTCTTCTCAAAATTGTACCTCTCTTCTCCCACTGTGTGAAAATCCTGGAGAAATCAACACATTCACACATGTTCTGATTTTTTTGTATTTGTTTTTGAGATTTACTAACCATATGTTAATTTTGTTTTTATGAAAGTTAATAATAATTTATGAGAATACCTAAACTTGCCATGCATAGTAAATCATTATTTAAAGGTATTTTTATGAGAATACCTAAACTTGCCATGCATAGTAAATCATTATTTAAAGGTATTTTTATGAGAATACCTAAACTTGCCATGCATAGTAAATCATTATTTAAAGGTATTTTTATGAGAATACCTAAACTTGCCATGCATAGTAAATCATTATTTAAAGGTATTTTTATGAAAAATACCTAAACTTGCCATGCATAGTAAATCATTATTTAAAGGTATTTGCAAAACTTTTTATGTAAAATCAAAAGTAACATATATATTGATAGTGTTAATGTCAGTCCTTCTAGCTTTAAGTTCTAAATGTGCAGGCATGGAAGTTTTGAAAATCTTAAAGTACATGCAAATTTCGTCTAGTTCATTTAAAGCCTATATGTACATATTTAAAGCGCATCACATGGTACCTATTTCATATTGTATGTACAGTTTCAGAATTTTTTTAATATCAGAACATATAAGTTATCCATTATTTCGAATTCGATTGTCCAAATAAAGAGATGAAATTCTTGCACAGTATTCTCTTTACTGATTAGCTGCGATTGTGGCAAAATTTATTTACCATGCCTACTTTTAAGTTTTTGTTTTTACTACAATTACAGTACTAACATTTTGGTGGCCATTTCTTCAAATTGACTGAAGAAAAAGGTCCTGTTTGTCTAAATATGAGCCATTTACCCCCCACTCACCCCTGGGCTCACTATGCCATCATTAAACCCCAAACAAGAACAAATAAAACTAAGGAAATTTGTCAATTTATAGATGCATGTGGAATGGGGTGGGGGAATATCTGTAACATGGAATCTACTAAATATACAAGAATGGTTTAAATGTTAACTTATAGAAATAAACTCATCTCTGTTCAAAGAAGAATGTGGACATAAAATTGTCACAAACTAAAAACAATCCAGCCCAGAATATTTATCATGTAATGTGATTCCGAATTTGTGTTTACTATAGTCTACTGTTCCAAATTGAATAATGCAAATATCGTGTCAGAAATGCAATATCAGAATCCATATTCATCCTTTTATATATCTGACAATTTGAATGCTTAGATGTGAAAGTAATAGTGACACTCTTGTTATTGAACATTTCTCTAACCAAACTAAAACTATGACATCCCACTGCATATGCATATATTTTTCTGTGTTGAAAAACTAGTTATTTTAGTTGAATATTTTATTTATTCAGGAAGACAGATGCTTTTTGAATTATAAATGGTAAAAATAAAAAGTAATACATTTTACTAGTTGTAGAATAGTGCAAAACATTCCAGAGACTATTTTTTATGCTACAAATGAAAGGTGTATTATCCATCTGAATAAATCACATTATTTCTTCTTATTTCATTCCTATTTCCATTAAAAAAAACTTTAATTAACAGAATCTCATATGGGTAATGATTTAATATTAATCTTATGAAACTAGTAGATTATTATCCAGCTAATCATTATTTTATATCTCCTGAAAATAAAATTTTTTTGGTATAAGAAAATAAACTCTTTTGACATTTACTCTAAATCTCTGACTGATGCAAGTAAGGTCTCCATGCATCAATACAAAAGGTAAGTACCTGTGTTATAATTAAAGTGATTTCTGGATCTTCCTAATACATGGTTAAAATGCTCATTAAATAACTCAGAGCTTTAAAAATGGGCACAATGAATCACAAGAACAAAAAGTTGCTTTTCAGTATTATATTTTATTCCAGTCACATCTATAAATACTGGAAATATGTCATCTAAGATGATTTTTATTCCTTTTTTGTGTCACATCTAAAACGATCATCTAAGAATGATGATTAAAATTCAATACAAGACATACCTTAACAGAGATACAAGTGAAGTTTGAAGACATCAATAATTGTATATCATTTACTTATCTCTATTATAAATCTACCATGGCTTACACTGAATCAACAAGTTGTCATTGGTAAACCTACATTATGCCATGAACCTATTTTGAAAATGAGAATTTAAAAAAAGCAACCATTTCTAAATTAGGGATTGAAAGGCATAAAGATGGGGTTTAAAAATATGTTGCACAATTTAGTACATCTAATTTTTCAAAAAGAAATAACTAAATCCTTTAGTCAACTATACTTGGAGTGCAGTTTATTATTTATTTACTTTTTAAAATATTGTACTTTACATAATAACTTTACTGTGCACTATTATTTGGGTTAATTTAATGACTTTAAAACCATTATAAATGCAAACTGAACAAGGTACACACAATGTATCTTGTATATCCATATGTTAGAATATCTCCTATTGTATCTAACCATTTTAAATTCTCCCTCCCAACATGGTCCTAATAAATAAACCATATACATGATCCAATTTTGAGATGGATTGAATGAACAAGTTAGTGGTAACTATACACTAGATATACATAGTAGTTCCATGACGCTCATTATGTTCTAGGCATGTTTTAGCTGCTGCTTCACCCCAAGAGGAATGATGTGTTGAGATGTCTGGATACTGCAAGTTTAAAGCACAAAAAAAGGTGGTGGGTGTTTGTGCACATTTATGAAGGCATGTGTGCGCAATACACTTAACATGACAATGCAACATATAAATTACAGCGGATTCATAGTAATAAACAACTTGCAAAATAATTTGTATATCCAGGTTGTTTCAAACCTTCTTGGATATAGATGTACTAAATTTTTAAAATAATAACTATTGCTTTTAAAAGCACCTGCAAACAGATGTCATGGTCATTATCATAACTACTGTAACAAAAATATCACACAGTCTTGCCTATTATAAAATCTATTATGTACTCAAGTACACAACTTTATATATATTTGATATCAACCCATACAAAATACACATTGGAAGACACTGATAGTTCAATAATTTTCGATTCTTATGCATACTGTTAAAAAAATACATTTGTTGACATGCTTTAGTGTCTTGGGCAAGAGCACATAAAAATTATTTCTCTTCTTAATGATTTTGAGTGAAAGAGAAATTTTATCATATGAGTAATGAATTAAATTTTTTTTAAAAATCCAGCTTTTTCAACTGAAATAAAAAAATGATTATCAAATCCTTTTTGACACCAAAGTCAGAGCTGTACATCTAATCAACAATTTCTGCAATTTTACTAATGACATGAAAATGAATGACTCAACACCAGAACCCATCACCTAACTACCAAATGACCCAATATCAGGATACCAAATGACCAAATACCTGACGTTAATACAAAATTAAAAGAAAACACGAGAGCTCCAAACTTAAGAAGAAACTCAAAATAAACTTGAAATAATTATGGAAATAAATGAAATATGTCACTATCTCAAAAATCTTAATACTCAAAACAGAACATGCGTAGATGGTATTGACCTTATAATGTTGAAACTAAAAACTAATATAATACAACAGTATATATTATAAACTCTAGACTATAATGTATTAAATTTTCTTATACCTGAATTGGGCAAGAATAATACCAATACATAAATGCAATAAAAACAATCTTCCAGACAGATAAAATGCTAAACATAATTTCCAAAATTAATAAGGAACATGTTGCAAACAAGTCAGTACTTTCTTAAAACAAACAACCTCTTATATGATCACCAATCAGCCTTTTGAACAAACCACTCCTGTCATACTGGGGAAATAACAATAACTAGTAAATGGCTTAAAGACAATGATAAGGGTAACAATAATCAATTTTTTTTATGTAACCAATAACCTTGTTAACACCGCTCCGGTGGCCTAGTGGTTAGAGTATCAGTCTCAGATGTGAGAGGTCACGGGTTTGAACCCCCCCCAGTTGAGTCATTCCAAAGACTTTAAAAAATGGTACTAACAGCTGCACGCTTGGCACTCGGCATTAAGAGGTTAGTGTTAGGATTGGTTGGCCTGGTGACAGGATAATGTGACTGGGTGGGATATGATGCTACATGTCTGTGGCATGATGTCCCAGTGCTAGACATCACTATAAACTGTCAAACTGCAGACATCGTAGCCCTATGACTGAAAAATTGTTAGAGCTATGTTAAAAATCTAAATCACACACACATACAAATATACACAAACCTTGTTAACTGCAAGAATGATTTTTCAGCTACTATGGAATTTAACTGCATCATACAATTTACCCAACTACTAATTACCATATATTCTCACTAATAAGACAAATCTAACTGCAAACTCCAAAGACCCAGATCTGCTGTCCCATAACAAACTGGCAGATCTGGACCTGTGCAGTTTTGTTATGAGTAATCAGTAGATCCTGATCTGCAAACACATGTTGCTACAGTAGATCAGGATCTTTGCCATTTGCAGTTTGACTGAAAGCAAATACATATAGTATATACTAGAGACTGAAAGAATTGTGTTTGGTATCTTGAGAAACATTTATGTGTTAAATCTCTTGCTTTCACACATAAACAGAGCAGGGTACTCAAGTTAGTAGATATACTCAGAACATTATGTGCTATTAACACCCTCAGCAGTGATGTCATAAACAAGTTATCAGGATATTTCATTTGCTACTGGTACATGTTGTATGACTACCAGTTACTTATTAACAGGGAAGAATATTATTGGTCACAATTCAAAACAAAAAGTGGCATCTGAGTCAATTGGACAATGCAATCGAAATCCTCAGCAATAAAGTAATAACATTTATGGCAAAATAATTAAGGAAATAAAGTAATATTTCAACATTTAGTTTGTAATTTAGAAGATTATTGGAAAACAGGCATGTATGTACAATGAGCAATGGATGAGAATGTAAACACTGCACAGATTTGTTTTATCAAATTTTCCAAACAATATTTCTCATTATTACAGGTATGATACTATAACACAGAATGACAAACACACAGACTTGATCACATATTTTCAATATTGTATCAAACAAGTTAAAGGGACAACTGCTGTCAAAATTAATGCTTAATTGATCTTTGGTTTTAATTCTACACCCTGTGAATATTTAAAAACAATAGTGATGCTTATTAGACCTAGTTCTGCTTTGGTTTAGTATGCGTTGCTTTAGCTGATGGAAGACTTCCCATGTTGAGGAGCAGATTAAGGTACCAAGCCAGTCCAAAGACACAGAATGCACACACCACTACAATGTACTCGGCATGGTTTGGAAATTTAGTCCCACAGATTGTATACCATTCGGATCCAGGTGGTGGGGGACTCTTAACACAGTGGAAGTCAAAATTTGGCTCATCATATTTCTCCAGACATAGGTACTTCCTTTTACTCAAGACCTGGAGAGACAAAGGACAAATGCATCTGTGAAACATTGATCTACAGATTCTTTACTAAGACTCATCTCTACTTGCCTGTATTGTTACACACATGGTCAAGCTACTATCCACAGTTACATTATTACAAACATGGTCAAGCTACTGTCCATCAGTTACATTATTGTACACATTGTCAAGCCACTATCGATAGTTACATTATTAAAAAATGGTCAAGCCACTATCCATAATTACATTATTACAAACATTGTCAAGCTACTATCCATAGTTACATTATTACAAACATGGTCAAGCTAATGTCCATCAGTTACATTATTGCAAATATGGTCAAGCTACTGTCCATCAGTTACATTACTGTACACATGGTCAAGCCACTACCCATAGTTACACTATTACAAACATGGTCAAGCCTCTATCCATAATTACATTATTACAAATATGTTAAAGCTACTGTCAATCAGTTACATTATTAAAACATGGTCAAGCTACTATCAATCAGTTACATTATTACACACATGGTCAAGCTACTGTCCATCAGTTACATTATTACAACATGGTCAAGCTACTGTCCATCAGTTACCTTATTATATACATGTTCAAGCTACTATCCATAGTTACATTATTACAACATGGTCAAGCTACTATCCATCAGTTACATTACTACAAACATGGTCAAGCTACTATTATCAGTTACATTATTACAAACATGGTCAAGTTACTGTCCATCAGCTACATAATTACAACATGGTCAAGCTACTGTCCATCAGTTACCTTATTATACACATGGTCAAGCTACTATCCATAGTCATATTATTACAAACATGGTCAGGACACTATCCATAGTTACATTATTACGAATATGGTCTAGCCACTATCCATAATTACATCATTATACACCTTATCAATCAGATACATGTGGTTAAATTGCTATCTATAGTTATAATATTATACACATGGTGAAGCTACTATCCAGTTACATTATTATAAACATGGTCAAGCTTCTGTCCATCAGTTACCTTATTATACACATGGTCAAGCCACTATCCATAGTTACATTATTATACACATGGCCATAGTTACCTTATTATACACATGGTCAAGCCACTATCCATAGTTACATTATTATACACATGGCCATAGTTACCTTATTATACACATGGTCAAGCCATATCCATAGTTACCTTATTATACACATGGTCAAGCCATATCCATAGTTACATTATTATACACATGGTCAAGCCATATCCATAGTTACATTATTATTCACATGGTCAAGCCACTATCTATAGTTACATTATTATACACATGGCCATAGTTATATTATTATACACATGGTCAAACCATATCCATAGTTACATTATTATACACATGGTCAAGCCACTATCTATAGTTACATTATTATACACATGGCCATAGTTATCTTATTATACACATGGTCAAGCCATATCCATAGTTACATTATGATACACATGGTCAAGCTATATCCATAGTTACATTATTATACACATGGTCAAGCCATATCCATAGTTACATTATTATACACATGGTCAAGCCATATCCATAGTTACATTATTATACACATGGTCAAGCCATATCCATAGTTACATTATTATACACACGGTCAAGCCATATCCATAGTTACATTATTATACACATGGTCAAGCCATATCCATAGTTACATTATTATACACATGGTCAAGCCACTATCTATAGTTACATTATTATACACATGGTCAAGCCACTATCTATAGTTACATTATTATTACCATAAGTTACATTATTTTACACATGGTCAAGCCACTATCTATAGTTACATTAATATTACCATAAGTTACATTATTAAAGACAGTCAAGTCATTACCATTAAGTTATATTATTATACACATGGTCAATCTATTATCATAAGTTACAGTATTATACACATTGTCAATCTATTGTCATAAGTTTTATTATTATACACATGGTCAATCTATTATCATAAGTTACAGTTTTATACACATGGTCAATGTATTATCATAAGTTACATTATTATACACATGGTCAATTTATTATCATAAGTTACATCATGGCAGGCTTTTCAATTAAAGTTATTTTAATCATGTTGTTAATACAACAATCTTGACAACTTTAATAAACTTTGCACTTCTGATGCAAATATGCAATATTTCACAGATTGCTCAGCAGTCTATTAGATTTTGAAAACCCAAACAAATATATGATAGGTGTAGATGAATAGCTGGAGCTCAGCAATTTGTGAATAATTCACAAAAACAAAACCCAGTCTAAAAGAATTTTAATGGCACATAAATCTAACTAGGTCATAAGCATGTGCATTAAGCAAGCATACCTAATTTAATTTGCCTTGATCAAGCTGTTTTACCCTAAAACTCCAGTTTAAACAAGTGGGCCTGAGATTATTAACCTGGATGACATCTGCAAGAGCAAATGGCAATGACATTTGGTTTGTGGTCTGCTTTCTGTAAATTTTAAAATTATGTTGACTGGTTTCTGTATGTATTTTCAGCCATATTTAACTGTAGATCAGCATCACTGTATAAAACTGAAAAGTCATTTGTACTGTAAAATGGATTGGTTAAATTCTGTTTAATGGTTTTTGAGAAGAAATTGTGCAATTTTATTTTAAGTACCTTCATGCCAGAATGCTTTCCATCAAATTCTGTAGAGCTGTTTTATGAACACATTTTATGGCTTTTAATTTTTTTAGTGTTGTGGAGGAAGATCATCTTTTGCACAACTTATAAAAGGTCTTCATTTAAACATGAACCCTCACAAATTTGGTAAGGTTCTGTTGGACAGTTTTCAGAAGATGCTAAAAGCTTTTCTGTTTTCAAAACTTGGGCCACAATGGATAGTGGAGCTAAATCTTTTGTATAAGCTTGAAAGATGGTTTTGCCAAAATGCTTTCTATAAAATCTTGCAATTTTTTTCTGTGGGGGTGTGATGAGTGGACATTTAAAGGCTGTCCCCTATTTTTACTGACATGGAGACATGTGCATAAAATTGAAAGCAGAATGTTTTTAGGCACATCAGGGTTAAATTGGTTAAGTGGTGTTTGACAGGAAGCTGAAAATAGTAAATGGGTATGGATGATGCATGACACAATGGACAAGCTATGGCTGATGCAGGTCATACCATAAAACCACTTGGCTTTTCAAACAGGTGAGATAATAATTAATCTAATGGTAAGAAAGCAAAATCAGCTCATCTACAAACTTTTGGACTCTCTCTCTCTTTCACATGCACAAATGCATGGACACACACACACACACACACACACCTCTGAAAGGGAAAGGAGGAAGTTTTTTCTGCAGTTGGAGGCTTGTAAGGGAGAAATGCCTCACTCTTCATACCACTGTGTGAAGAAAACCTACATGCATGCTGTTTCAGTCAGGTCTCTGGAGGTCTCTGATCCATGATTAATGCCAATTTATGTGTTGTGCCTTAGACCAGTACTGCCTATCAAAGGAACAATCACTACAGCAAGTACCAAGGTCTGCATATAGCAAAAACATCCAGGGATGTTCCAAATAGGCCATCATAACATGTCATTGCTCACACAGGAGTCGGTTGAGTGCTTAAATGTTCTGCTTGTGGCACTATGGATGACAGTGGGGCTATAACTATGTGAAACTCCCATGATATTTCAGATCGTTAGAGCTTTTTGTAGTAATGGCAATCTTTTTGCCTCAAGTTACTCTGTCATACTGAATTTGGAACTGAAGTAGGATCAGTGGAAATGTTGGGGCTATCCAAACTCTTGTGTGTTTTATTTCTGCCTCTTATGCCTGGGTCAACTAGCAAGGTGTGATGATTGCCATTCTCACATCAAAAACAACTTTTTTCAGAGCTCAAAATGGAAAAGGAATCACATAATCACAAACTAAACCAATATGAACTTTGATCAAATGCAATGGAAGAATTTGAAAAATTTAAATCAGTACAAGTTTTGATACTCCTACTTGGGATGCAGTCCGATGACTTTCTGCAATTGATGTATTTCTTGCAATTATTTGGGAAGGATTCTTCGGAAGGACAGAATCATCTTATTGTATGTATGAAATCTGACACATTCACAAAATGGAACGGATAAGACTTTCAATTAAAGCAATGGAAGAAAATTTGATGGATATAATCAGTTCACTGTTTGATGTTGGTACTCCTCCTTGTGATAGAGTCTGATGACTTACTGTGACTGATGTATTTCTTAGTTTGGAATGGATTTTATGGACCAAGGAGAAAGGAGAGAGTCAAAATCTGTATATTTTATGTCTGACAAAATCTGTATATTTTATGTCTGACTTATTCACAAAATGGCTTTAATAGAGTTGACAACTCAAATACACAATTACATTATTTAACTAGAATTAAAACCTATGATATTTAAACTAATTAAACTTTCAAATTTATTTGTATGATTAGAATTACACATTATTTGTGTTAAATTAACTTACTCCTTTTGTAATTTACATATAGCTTTCACAGACTCGATAACTCTTAATATATACCTGGAATTGATATAACTTGCTTATATAACTTATTTTAATTGCACATAAATCATTATTATAACTATTAGAACTAAAACTTTCCAATATGATTTAAATCTTCAAAAGTATTGATTTACGAACTAACAACAAATATTCATGTATTGGACAAGAAACTAGTGGCACCTGAGTTAGTCTTTATATGATCATGGAAGCATAGTGTGAATGCTGCTCATACATAATTAAGATCCCCAAACTAAACCCATGTGCAAAGCAGAAAACATGTATTTTTTATTTGTTAAAACTATTATAAAATTTTTTAAAAAAATTTTAAATTCTGTTTAATTAACATCCACTATCAAATTTGTATGAAATTAACTTAATTTTGATCCTAATGTAGTAAATACTGAAAATTAAAATTAAATCTTCTTACTTAATAAACTTTAGACTTATACAATAACTATAATTATAAAATAAATAACATCTCCTGGAATTTGATACACAGAAGATATAATTAATTTGAATAATGTACAAACCTAAATTCAAAATTTAATAAAATTAATACAAAAAACACACACACAATGTTGTTGTTGTTGTTATTCGTCCATCGAGTCGGTGAAGACCACTTTAGTCATTCGTGAGTTGGAGGGACAGGTTCTTTTCTGTGTCTGCACAGGTGGCTGATAAGGCCAATCCTTGCATGGAAGACTTGGTTGCAGAATGGACATGGGATAAGTGGAAGGGTCGCTGGCACATGCTTCTCTGACTTGCCTCTTTATCTATGCAGCTGCTATCATTCTCGATTTACACAGCTTGGAGCCTTTGTGCAGATAGGAATGCCGAGTGACTCGATCACTAGCTATTTGCTCCCATGAGTCAGGGTTTATGTTGAATGCTTTCAATGCAGCTTTCAAATGGTCTTTGAAGCATTTCTTCTGACCTCCGTGGGATCTCTGTCCTTGCTGTAGCTCACCATAGAAGAGTCTCTTAGGCAGCCTGTGGTCTGGCATGCGTACCACATGTCCTGCCCAGCGTAGCTGGGACTACATCAGGATGGTGTGAATGCTGGGGAAACCTGCTTTGGCTAGTACCTTGATGTCTGGGACTTTGTCCTGCTATTTGATGTTGAATATTTTCCTGAGATTTATAGTGTGAAAGTGGTTCAGCTTCCTGGAATGGCATTGATACACCATCCATGTTTCGCATGGGTAGAGTAATGTGGGGAGTAAAACTGCCCTGTAGACCTTTAGTTTGGTCATGATGCTGATGCCTCTTCTATTCCATACATTCTCATACAATCTGCCAAAAGTTGTGCTGGCTCTGGCAATGCGGAGGTTCACCTCGTCGTCAATGGTGACACTCTGTGAAACTGTGCTGCCAAGGTAGGTGAAGTGGTTTTTGGCTGTTGACGGTGATGTTTGGCTTAGTATAGGGCTTTCCCGGGGCTGGCTGATGCAGTACTTCAGTCTTCTTAGTATTGATGGTGAGACCAAATCTTGAGCAGGAACTGGAGAACTTGGCAACGCTACATTGTAGGTATGCTTCTGAGCCAGCTTTGAGGGTGCAATCATCGGCAAATAACTCCCAGATGTTGTCTGTCATAACCTTGGTTTTCACTTGTAGCCTCCTGGGGTTGAACAGTTTTCTATCTGTACTGTACCTGATGCCAACTCCAACATCTCAGTCTCTGAAAGCATTAGTCAGCATGGTGGAGAAAAAAGACTAAACAGTGTTGGTGCCAGAACACAACCCTGTTTGACGCCATTGGTTACTGGGAATAGTTCAGATGACTACATTTTCCTGGACTCACGCCTGCATGCTGTCATGGAATTGCTGAACCATGGATATAAATTTTTTTGGATATCCATACTTGGCCATTACCTTCCATAGTCCTTCCTTGCTGACAGTATCAAAAGCCTTTGTCAAGTTGATGTAGATGGAGAAAAGGTCTGTGTTTTGCTCTTGACATTTCTCTTGCAGCTGCCTTGCAGCAAACACCATGTCAATAGTCCCCCGTTTTTTTCTGGAATCCACACTGGCTTTCTGGCAGATGTCCCTAATCAAGGTGCATAGTGAGGCGGTTCAGTACGATTCTGGCGAGTATCTTTCCTGCGATTGAGAGCAAGGAAAACCCCGATGGTTGTTGCAGGCCTGTTGGTTTTCTTTGCGTTTGTATAGGTGGATTATGGAAGCATCTTTGAATTCCTGCAGGATTGTCTCTTGCTGCCACATGAGCAAGAACAGTTCGTGGAGCCTTTCAATCAGGGCTGTACCCCCTTCCTTGTAGACTTCTGCTAGGATGGCATCTGAGCCAGAAGCTTTGCCACTGGAGAGCAGATGAAGCACTTTCTGTGTCTCAAGCAAGGTTGGAGGGTCATCCAGTGCTTCTTTGATTGGTAATTGAGGGAGACGGTTGATGGTTTCCTCGTTGATGGATGAAGGGTGATTCAAGACACTGTCAAAATGTTCTGCCCATCGTTCAAGAATCTTCTCTTTGTCAGTAATTAGAGTGTTACCATCTGTGCTGAGAAGGGGTGATGATACAGAAGATGTAGGTCCATACACTTCTTTCAGGGCATTGTAGAAGTTTTTCATGTCATGCTTGTCTGTGTAGCACTGTATCTCATCAGCTTTGTTGCTAAGCCAAGTGTCTTGCATCTTATGGAGTTTTTGCTGAACCGTTCTGCGTATGTTGATGAATGCATGTTTACTGGAGGTAGAATTGGGGTTGTTAAGGTAAGTTTGGTGGAGGAGGTGTTTTTAATCCAGCAACTGCTTGATCTCAGCGCAGTTCTCATCAAACCAGTTTTGGTTATTTCTATTTGCAGGTCCTAGGATTTTCGAAGCTGTGGTGTAGACCAGCTCTCTCAATGCCGCCCATTTGGTCTCAACATTCTGATTTGCCTGAGGGGTGGATTTCAGACGTTCTTCCTGGGCATCTATGAGCGAATGTTTGGTACTAGAGTGTTTCAGCTTGGTGATGTTCAGTCTTTTAGGAGCCTTCTTTCCCTGTGGGCGTCTTTTAGGCTGAATGCGGATGTTGAGCTTGGTGATGGTGAGGCGGTGGTCTGTCCAGCAGTCAGCATCACACAAAGAATTCATCACACGCACATCCTGCCTGTCCCTCTTCCTGACAATGACATAGTCGATGAGATGCCAGAGCTTAGAGCAAGGGTGCATTCATGACGTTCGGTTATGGGTAGGGAGGCAGAAGACTATTGGTGATCAGCAGTTCATACTCAGCACATGTCTGGAACAGGAGAAGGCCATTGCTGTTACAGTGACCAACTACATTTTTTCCTAGTACCCCATCCCAGGAAATGTGATCACAGCCAACTCTTGCATTGAAGTCACCAAGAATGACAAACTTATCTGCCAATGGAACATCAGAAATAACAGAGTGAAGATCCTTATAGAACTTGGCCTTCACTTCATCCGGGTTGGTCACACACAATTAACAGATACATGAATACACAAAATACCTTTAACTTTCTGACAATAGGGGGTTCCTCATATGTTAATCTGAGAGGAACCACACCAATAATTCAAAATTGATATTCCAGATTTATTTTAACTTATATTTATAAACCTTCATGTACTTCAGCTCTTGTAAATAATACATGTATAAATGCACTCACAAGCATCACTGAACAACAATCATGATTGTACTTACATGCCCAAATGGTGTGTTGATTGGGGTTGTTTCATTACAAGGACAAACATCAATTATGGATTTACTCACATGCCCAAATGGTGTGGTGACTGGGGTTGTTTCATTACAGGGGCTAACATCAATTATGGCTTTACTTACATGCCCAAATGGTGTGCTGATTGGGGTTGTTTCATTACAGGGACAGACATCAGTCATGGCTTTACTTACATGCCCAAATGGTGTCTTGATAGAGGTTGTTTCATTACAGGGACAAACATCAATCATGGATTTACTTACATGCCCAAATGGTATGTTGATTGGGGTTGTTTCATTACAGGGACAGACATCAGTCATGGATTTACTTACATGACCAAATGGTGTCTTGATAGAGGTTGTTTCATTACAGGGGCTAACATCAATTATTGCTTTACTTACATGCCCAAATGGTGTGGTGACTGGGGTTGTTTCATTACAGGGGCTAACATCAATTATTGCTTTACTTACATGCCCAAATGGTGTGGTGACTGGGGTTGTTTCATTACAGGGACAGACATCAAACTTGGATTTACTTACATGCTCTAATGGTGTGCTGATTGGGGTTGTTTCATTACAGGGACAGACATCAATCATGGATTTACTTACATGCCCAAATGGTGTGGAGACTGGGGTTGTTTCATTACAGGAACAAACATCAATCATGGCTTTACTTACATGCCCAAATGGTGTGGTGACTGGGGTTGTTTCATTACAGGGACCAACAGGTTCATGCAGTCCTACAGCCACAATATTTTCAGGCTTGGCTGTGAACACCAGGTAGATGTAAAAGGTGTAATGGAGGATAACTAATGTCAGGATTTCATCCAACCTAAATTCTGAAAGAAAAAAACCCCAAGGAATTGCCAGTAAAGAAGTACATTACTTTGATAAAACTAGCCATATAAAAGATTCATCCAAACTATTACAATGTAACCTGCTTTGGGATAAACTTCTATAATATAACAAAAATCTGTTCATAATAAACACTTAATATCCTGAGTGAAAATTATTCAATAAATTGTCCTTGAAACAGAGGACACATGTCCTGGGTAAAAAAAAAAAACAAGTTTGATAGTGCATGACTGTCCTAGGAATATATATATATATATATATATATATATATATATATATATATATATATATATATATATATATATAATTGCACACAATTTTAACTCTTGACTCACCACCTGTCCCCAGTCCCTATAATAGAAAGTGTCACACAAGTTTACATACTTATTCATGATATTTAAAATCAACAAATAAAATGATAATCAGAAAATTTCCTTTTTTATTGTCTGTTAGATTTCTTGTAGAAATAAAAAGCCAATAACTCTTGACATTTTTTTCTATCTGGTAATTTATCATTTGCACTTTCAGATGCTATGCTGATATTGTCTTCTCTTGGAAAGTTTGTTTCCCTATTTTAATAACTGCTAAGACAGCATACTTTAGACTAATTCAGGGTGATTTTTTTAACTCAAGGAAGCATTCGTTTTAGGGATCTGTTTACTTAGATCATATACAATTTCCAGAAGTTTAATATCCTGAGAAGTTTCAAACACAGTACATGAAAGTAACATAGAGGTATACCAACACTGTCTCTACTGTGCATGTTTCAAATGTAGCATAAGGTACTCTCTCAGAAGTTCACAATATCTGCATTGTGCCCCATTAGCAATGATATCAAGACTGTATAAATATGGTGATAGACAAATTAGTTTCTCTCTTGTAAACTAAATGAGTATAGTGACTATATGTCTTTTTATTTTCTTTTATTATGATCTCAATAGTGTTCTCAATAAAAATCCTTGCATATCAAAGTATAACATTGACAGAAGACAAGAAAATGTAGTGAGATGTCAGTAACACACATTTTCTTAAAACAAAGTAGATATCATAAGAAGTCTTTTGGTGAAAACTCCATCACAATGATCATCCATGAAGGAGGAGTAGTGACAACAAGATTTTTGAGACAGTCATCATGGCAGTACTAAATGTATGCCTGCACATTTTCATAGAGGACTAACTATTTATCAAAAGAAGTCTCATTGTGAAAAGGCCATGTTGATAGAGCCATCCATTTGGAGAGTACAGATAACAATATTTTCAAGATATGACTTTACATCCAAGAGGAGAAGAAATAACAAAATTTTGGGGGCCACATAGGATACCAGATTAGCACTATTTTCATTGAAGAGCAACTGGACATCATGTCTTCTGATGATGATCAGTATGATTTTCTCTTCACAAGGAGTTGTAATAGCAAGACTTTTAAGATGGCTGCCATTGTAGCTATTCTGGATGCTAATATGACTTTATGAGGAACAGTTATAACATTTTTCAAGATGGCTGCCATGGTGGTCATATTAGAAGACTAATTGTCAGCATTTTTATTTAGGACCAACTTAACATTATAAGAAGTCTTTTAACCCCATGTTGATATAACCTCCATTCAGGAGTAGCAGACCCCCCCCCCAATTTGTAAGGTGGCTTAATAAAAATTCAATGCTGATATGAACATCCATTCAAAAGAAGTAGCAATAATAATAATTTTAAGATTTATACCATTGCAGCCCTAACGAATCACATATCAACACCATTTTTTTTATTTAGAACTAGTTATCATAAAATGTCTTTTAGTGAGAATCCCATGCTGATATGATTTGCCACTTATGATGACGAGTGATAAGATTTTCAAGATGGTCATTGTCTTGGCCATAATGCATTCAGGTCTGCATTATTTTCATTCAGAACCAACATCATACAGTATTTTAATGAAAACTCCATGTTGATGTTATATCTCTGCCATGATGCATTAAGTTTCAGAAGTTGTTCCAGTAAAAAGTAATTAGCACCCTAGGAAATCACTTTCAATTTGAAGTCCCACAGATGCAATTTAAAATTCTGTATAATTTTCCTAACAAGTCTTTGAGTAATTAGTGCCACTTTTACAAAATAATTGTAAAAAATTTCCTTTCCTGGGCACCAAGTATGTTCAAATGCAACATCCCTATGGAATGCACACATATAAGATAATTTGAACTTTACATTAAGGTGATTATAGAAAACTATATACTTCTTTTGCCAGTTGTGCTCAGTCCCCTTCCCACTGACTGGAATGCTGTCCATAAAATCATGGTGTAGACTGCAAACAGGATTAAAGCACAGACCTCTGAGTGAATATCGAAGATATCATGGAGTGTGTGATACAAAGGGATAAACTGCAGGACACCAAGAGGAAAGCCACACATAGAGGCTATTAGACAACAGATCAGCTCCTTGAAAATCCTAAAGAACACCAAAAAGATATACAACTTTGTAACAAATGAAAACTGACTATAATTAAAAAGTAAGGTCTTCAAACCCTCAATACAAAATCTAAGAACTGTTGATATCCTCATCACAAAATGGCTTCCATTACCTACCTACATGCTGTATTTATTTTCTGCTGGTTTACTAGTGCCTCAGCCCAAAGGGAAAATGCTTTATTAGCACTGGAAGCCAAACAAATCAGCTAAGAAAGAATTCCTACATATGTTTAAGTGGTATTTTGTCTTGGGGGGATTAATGTGAGAAAAAGTAAGTGTAGTAGTGTCCTATCTTTGTGCCATCATAAAAATGGTACATACTTGATTTTCTCGAATAACTTCACCGATCACACAATCATTATGGCACAGACATTATTTCTCCAATAAGACAGTTACTAACAACACACTAATTATGATACATACATGATTTTTTCCAAAAACATGAACTGATCACACTAAATTAAGGTACATAAATGATTGTCTCCAAAAACATAGTAACTGATCACACACTAATTATGGTACATACATGATTTTCTCCAATAACTTAGTAAATGATCACATAATAATTAGATCAAAATATAGGATTAAAGCATAGATACATGGAGTTGAAGCAACTCAAAGGTTTAGAAATGATATATATGAAAATTGTGTACGTTTACTCATCAAGGAACTCAAGAGTTTAGGAAAAGTGTAGAAAATGCAAGAATTTGTGCAGAAAAGATTATAACAAAGGTTTTTATCAGGGTGAAATGGTTACATTCAGGCCAACACATATATATCAAATGTTGAATGTATTTATCTTTATTCTTTGGGAAGTTCTACTTGAAGCATATTATTATACTTATCCATCAATAAATTAAACAACTTGTCAGTAACTGAACAAAAATTCTATAGAGATGGGCTGACCCTGCATTCTGAGTGGTTTTCTTGTCTGATGCCACTAGTCTGTGAAGCCCATGGAACACAAATGTGAACCCCGCTGCAAAGGTAGCATGGAAATAGTAGCTGGTCCATGGTACATAGTAGTGTCGGTCATAGATGTTAGGATCCGTATCATGCCATGTCCACCAAAGGTTCTTTATGCCCATGATGTCATAGGGAATATCCAGCAAAACCACTGAGAGGCCAACTGCATGAAAAGGCATTGAAAATATGAAATTGACAAAAGCTTACAAACTTTGGAAAAGCACATTTTGCAAAGTTCAAGCACCATTATTACTCGCTTATAAGTTGAGTCTAACTGCAAATTGCACAGACCCAGCAGATATGTCATCATGCAATATACCAGCAGACATAGGCCTGTGCAGTTTGAGCAAACAAAGAAAAAAGTCCCTAATCCAGATGCACATTATGCTAGGGCAGGTCAGATCTTTGTTGTTTACAGTTTGATTCTACTTATAAGTGAGTACATACGGTATCCAATATCTGATATAACTATCCTCTGCAGTAATGGCATAAAAGATTTTCATGTTCTGTAATATTAAAAACTCCAAGTCCAATAAACAATAATATTTTAGGATAAATTATCTTCTCCTTTTAACATTTTCCATACCTGCCCAATAATGTCAAAACCAAGTAAAATATGCTCCATTGCCTAAATAATATAGCCCTCAAGTTAAAAATGACATTTACCATGTCCTTTGGTTTGATTTTGCTATGAAAGTCCATTGTTCAAATGATGCCCATTAAGGAGCAGCTGTGTGGCTGCCCTAACCTTGTGAGCTGATATGTGTAATAAATTCATGTGGTCATAGGTTTAAGTTCCTAGTAGCAAATGACCCACACAACCCAGAACAACAGCCAAATTGGAAATATCTTCTTTAAGTCATAATAACAAGTGTGGTCTCCCTCTTTTAACACGATGAGTCCACATCAAGTACCACTTCTGAGCTCTAATGGAATCCTGCAGACATCACTTGTACAAAGAGTCCAAAGAAGACAAAGGACTGATTAACCATGAGTACAGGCCTGATTTTAATCAATAAAAGCTGGGGCCATCATGGGAGAAACTGAATCACCATGGCAGAACTGCCTATAGTTCAGACTGACCAATGAGGCATGTATCTCACTGATTCAGCCAAACACTGCTAACATGACTAGAAAGCAGGTCTTTTGCAAGAGATAAGTCATGTAGTGTAAGGATATCAGTTCAAACAGTGTCTAGTTCAGTCACATCAGAATCCACTTTGGAAAATCGGTCAAGGCCTTAAGTCATGATAAGCTGAATTTTCCATATTGCTGGAGAGATTTTGTTCAAACCTATATTCTCCCTTCTATGATGGTGAAATGTATGACATTATGGGATAGTAGCCCTTGATTGTAATCAGACAAACCTTATCCTCCCTGAAGAGTTATAGGAGGAAGTTGGCTATTTGTGGTACCAAAGTTTTCAAGGGAGAAATGTGAACCACTGGAAGAAAATTCTCCATTTCCCCTTATAAGCTTTCAAACTTGTGAGTCATCTTTCTCTAGGAATTTGGTTGACCACTTATTCTAAAAACTACTTCTTTCTGTGTCCTTGTCAGACATGCAGGCTCACCATCTCTGGATTTCAGTGGACAACCTGCATTTGCAGTTTCAACAGGAAAAGGAAAAATAAGATTTTCGTAGAAATCTTCACTGCTAGATTCAAGAGGTTGTTGATCCATGATATTCCCTAAGTTGAGTAATTTGGATTAGTAGGAACTTTGATTTGAATTAGTGGGAACTTTGATTCCCTCACTTTATACAATACTTTGTGCATCTGAGAGGTTGGAGGATGGAAGACAGGTTCAGACAAATTATGCATGTGCAGCTGTTCCAACAGGCAAGAAGGACTGCCCAGTAAATCTAAATTGCTACAATGAAGATGTACTATATATACTCACTTAGAAATCAACTCAAATATAAATCACCTTTTTAGGGTTACAATTTCTTTATCACCCTCCTCCTATAAGTTTGGGTGTATTTTGCAAGTCAGATCTTTCTATGGGGTGATTTCTTATTGGTGTGTCAGATTTGAACTTTGTAAAATTAAGCTAAATTGAGCAGATGATTGGATAGGAAAAAATAATGACAACACCAGTGTAAAATACAATTATATTATTAAATGGAATATGTCAAAATAAAATAAATTGACAACCTACAATTTGTTCTAATTAAATCCATTAAAATATATAATGCTTGACATTTTAAATCCATTTATATAATAAATACATAAATTCAATCATAGGTCACATACCAGTATGAAAATAGTTCAAAATGATCCGATTCACTATATCTCCTAACATGTTATTTCTACCTCCACAAATAAACAATGAAAGCTAAGACCATATTTTTGTGATTCAGAGTATCCTGTAAATGTCACAATCTGACATCATCTGTTAAAAAGTCCAAGAATGTATCCCCATTGTCTAATAAAGTTCTGAAATCCTCCATTGTCCTCTAGTCATTGTACATATTATCTGTCTTTATTTCCTAGGCTACACTTTTGTATGTGGGTACAAATGTTAAGACAGCTTGGGTTCTGTAAGTGACACTACAAGTGACACTTTAATCACAGTCTGTGATATCAATTAAAGACTGCAACTGAACACATGCAAATTATATGGCAAGATAACTGGTAGTTCAAATAAAACCTTCAATTACTTAGTACTGTGCAATTATCAAACTTACAACTTGATCAAACAGTTGTCATGTGGGGAAATAGAGGGAACCATCTTTACAAGCTATGGGATGATGGTCAAACATTCACTTGAAGAAGTAGAACTCTATTTTGCACTAAACTAGTACATGTTAATTTGCAGCTTCATCAAAAAGGATTGTGAACATGAAAACAAACTAAATTCTGCCGTTACAAGTAAAAGGATTTTTGGGTCATGTTCACTGGCAGAAAACTTTGAAAATATCACTTGGGAATTAAATCTAATGGAAAAGGAAAATACCAATTAAATCAATACTTTTATTGCATCAAGTTTATAGAGCCAAACACAAATATTAATACAAACACAGGTTGCTAGGACTTGCATGAAAATGGAACCAATATAACTTGCTAGTAAACACCCACAGTAAACAACAGTGACAGACACCTCACTATGCAATAGGTAGTATTTAATTTATCCATTATATTTTTAAATTATTAAAATCTGACTAACAGTAGATAAAAGTATTGTGCAATGAAAAGGATAAACAGAGTGCATACTGTATGTAAATTTCTTAACATGTATAGAAGAATGAAAACATAAAACTATTTCATCTGTAAGTATTTTTGAGTACTGCAAACATTTGGAGTTTCTATTGTATCCTTAGACTTTCAATTTTTTTGTATGTTGTGCTTATAAGACAAACCATAAATAAACACTTCATATAAAATTAAATAAACATTTCATATAAAATGTCAACTTATAAGTGAGTATATATAACTGATCCCTGATTTTCCTCAATTAGGGGTATAATAAGGATTAGTTGGAACTCAGATCTCATGGCTTTCTACAAGAGTTATGGAAAGGCACATATGCTGCCAGGATTTTTTCTAATTAGAAGAGGAGCTCCCCCCTTGTCACCATCATAAGGGTCAGAGTAGAAAAAAAGGGATGAGATGTAAAAGTCCATCATTCAATATTTAGCTAATGCTTCTATATCCATATCTCTTTCTCCCTACTCCAATCCGTTAGAACTCTACTGAAATAAAAATCTTAAAAAAAGATTTCACTTGTACATTAAAAAATATTAATCTATTGATTATTTCTGAGGTTAATCTGTTCCTTACCTGTGTAAGTATATTGTTCTGCCCTGAGAACCCATTTTCACATTTTTCGGTCTAAAGGGGCATATACATAACTAGCTTGGCCAGCTGGAACAAGTTTGGAAACTATCATCTGCCAGTATCTGCCAGGTGAAATTGTCTTCTAAAGATGAACCACGATGGAAATAAGCCATTTTGGGTTTTCTAGGTATCCCATATTTTAAACATGCATTTGTGTACAATTTAGATTTTTAACGTAGCATTAATAATTTTTCAGTCATATTGCTACGATGTCTGTAGTGTGACAGTTTATAGTGATGTCTAGTACTGGGGCATCAAGCCGCAGACATGTGGCATGATGTCGCACCCAGTCACATTATCCTAACACAGGGCCAACCAGTCCAAACACTAACCTCTTAATGCTGAGAGCCAAGCAAGGCAGCTGTCAGTACCATTTTTTAAAGTATTTGGTAAGACTTGGCTTGGGTTCAAACACACTATCTCCAACATCTGAAGTTGACACTCTAACCACTAGGCCACCAGAGCATTTGTAAATCATCCTTGAGGCAAGGATCAAACAATGTCAGAATGCTTGTTCCAGGGCCCAATGTGCCAATCAAATTTGGTTTAAGAACCATTTATGTCAAACTGAAGAAACCAGATGTGCCAACAGCTGCCTACCTGGAAAGAAAGACCTCTATTAGCATGACTTATATCATGACAAGCACTTTATGGGTGAATGGTTGAATAAGAACTGTACACTGTGCATAGTACATTTTCATATGCATGACTTTAAATTAATTTCCAGAAGTTCTTGTACATCACTGCTTTATAAGTGCATGGATTCACACAAATCTTGTAAAATTCAGTCATATACCTTGGCAGCATTTCCAGAAAGGTATGTTTATTAAGACTTCCAATTTCAGGGGTGGTGAGAGTCTGCTGCTTCTATTTTTATGGCTGGTGAGATGAGGGTCAGGAGCTTGGTGCTGCACCTTAAATTCCTGAAAAATACCTCCAAAAAGTGACTCATTGATGAAAGAACACATACAGATATACATAGCCAAACAAAGACATTTAAACTTATATCCAAGATGAAAAGAGAGGAAAATAAAAAGGCAGATGACCAATTACCTGCAAAAGGCTGTATCCACCATGGCAGCCCCATGTGTGCCACTGCCACTGAGGCTGTATATAGGAACAAAGGATCTGGAATCAATAAATTAAAAAAAAAATATGTAAAGGTATCTATTGATTTAGTGAGATTTTGATTTATGAGATTATTAACTAAATGAGTTTTAGTGACCTGGATCTTTGACCAAGAAAAGTGGTCTGGAACCATTATATTATTATTAGAATTACAATGACCATGATCCTGGACCTATAGACACCTCATTCTACAGACATCTTTCTTATCTAAGTGCAAGCCAACCACAGAATTTTATCAAGAACCATACTATAGAATAAAAGTTATTGTGCAAATGCCATTTTTCTTTGATCCAGAATGACCTTGAACTTTTGACACCCAAATTAATAAGATTTGTCTTTACCATAAGTGCTTACCCTCTACAAACTTTACTAGCTGTATGTGGTTTATACCTTACAAAGTTTGTACTGTTGAATATTTTGGGCAAGAATAATGTAGAATGGAGAAAAGTTTGTGAGCTTCATGTACTTGAAGTGAAACCAACCACAATAACAGAGAGTACAAATGTTATGATTTACATATGCACTTCCCCTCAAAAGAAAAATGCATACTTGATTGTTATTCAGAATCAAAAAGGAAATATCTTATCTGAAGTGATGTTTTAATAAATGATACTGTGAAAACCTCATGCATAATTTAACAGAATTTATTTTCAGAACCATTAAAAAATATTCCAATTAATGCAAATAAATATACCAATTACTATAAATAAATTACCAAATAATATGATTAAATTAGGGTTATTAAATTAAAACATACATGGGACCCAGGGAATGCACCTTTAAAGTAGGGTACTCACCCACAAATGCAATTTAGAAAATTCTTATCATTTTAATAACTCTGTGAAATCAAAGTACCCTGGCAAATATTCTTAAAATACTGCCTCCTCTGAGTACTATGTATGTTTAAATCAAATAGCCCTTACCAATTACATTAACAACATGAAAATATTTAAGAGGACAAAATCCAAAAGCATTCAACTTCTACCATAGATACCCTTCAAATATTATTACCAAATATACTTTCAAGTCAAACTGAAAGAATAATACGCTGGCATATCTTGGTCTGTGCAATATGTTAGGAGTAATCAGTAGAACAAACAACATAGACCATTGTCTTCGGCATCTTGTGCTATAGCAGATGAGAATCTTTCTTGTTTGCAGTTTGAAGTGACTTATAAGTGGGTACATAGGGTATTTCCTGACTTATAAGTGAGTACATAGGGTATGTCCTCAAGAAAAGAATAAACTTCTCTTTTAATATAAAAAGAGCACAACCAAAAGAGTATGAACCCAATTATGTCAATTCCTGTTATATTCAGCATGAGGGTGTTCCCTTACTAAACTGTTTTCCCACATGCATCTATCAAAAGCTATAAACATTAGTTCTTGAACAAAGGCTGTATTGTCATAAATAGGACTTGGTGATTGTGACAAAAATTGGAGAAAGTCAACTGTACAAGCCAGCTGACTCCATGATGTCTCCCATGGATACACTGCATGTGAATGCAAGAATTGATGATATGTTAATAAGGTGTACCAGATCCTAAGTGAGAGCTAATCATTTGCTGCCTGAAAGTTCCACTTGAGGCATGAGAGGCTGTGTCTTGCTAAATGGGCAAAAACAACTATTGTAAGGCACCACAAATCAGTATCATGCACCTCAGAAAGCATAAGAGCTCATACATTGGATCCTGCAGCTTCAATAAGAAAAGGGTGATTATTGCATGATTGCCTGTAGATGGCAACCTGTTCTTGGACACAAAGTCAAGAAGTAGAATCACAATGTCTGATCAGAACATGCAGCAACTCAGGTCTATGGACAGGGTATCCACAGATAACACAAGATTTGTCCCTTGGAGAGGAGGAATTAGAACTACTCTGCATGTATAATCCATGACTTTTCAAGCTAATTTCTGGATCAAGCCTGATCGGAGGGATGTTGCCACTCTCCTCCCATGCAGCTGATTGACTGAACAATAACTTGGGTCTTGAGGTCCAGTAATGGAGAGACAAAGGTGGGCAGCTTGTCACAGTGAGGTATATCATTAGGAAAGCACATATTATGCAAAACTCAATGAAATACAGATGGGTGGTTAGCCCACTCTGTGAGTATCATGTGTATTTAACAAATGAGCCAGGACATTTTGAATGCCCAGTATATTCCATACATGCAATAAGATTAAGTATCAGGTGCACCAGCAGAGGAACTTCTATACCAAAGGCCAGATTTCCTGTAATTTGGTCCCTGCTCGTCTGAGGAGATTATTCACAATCAGAGTTGTTTGACAAAATCAGGACCATCTTCAAGCATGGAAAGTGTATTACAGCATCCTGTCATCAGTGACTTTTGTGTAGCAAATCAGTAATTAATCCTCCCCCTCCCTTGATGAACTGGTTTCTATGCAGATCGTAACCTATAGCTAGGGAGTTTCTAGGGTTATATCCACAACTAACCACTGGTGCCAATGGTATAGGAATTATTTCCTTTTCACACTCATGGCTTACATGCAAAATTGAGGCACCTGCAGCCACTGAAATATGCTTGGCTGCAAAAGAATTGCTGCTGCTGTATCAGAATTTTGTTATCCTTTGCAGCAACTGACACTTCTCTCATACTTTGCTTGCTGAAATGAGTAAGAGGCAGGTAATGAGAGCTGAAGAGTGTGATTAGTATCAGTGTAACAATGATTCTGGCAGTTGGACCAGTTAGAAAAAGGCAGTACCAGCATCTTGTATTATGTCAGAAAGGCACCTGGTAATCTCTGTAATTTTCAACTATTTAGGAAGAATTCTGAATGACAGTGGGCAGCCAAAATGGCATGGTATAGCCAATCTCACTGGCACTAAGGCAAGCCAAGGGGCTGCTTAAAGGGGAAGTATCAACCACTGTATTCTTCAAGTCACCTGAAAATGTGGGAAAAGTTCATAACAAAATTTCCAGAAGCTAGTATATTTCACATATAGCTTGTAACATGATGTATCTGGTGATGGATGCAATCTTATAAACTGTATGTGCAACATTTGCTTCTGTAAATTCATGGTAGTGACAACAGATATCAATGCTGTATGGAGAATCTTCACTAGGAGTGGTGTCCCATCACATCCATGATGCTTGCACAGACTCTGGACAAGGATGCATGCTCAGTATGTATTTATTCCTTCTCCCACAGTTGCTTCCACAAAACAGTGGACAAAACTCCTTAAGATAGTGTATTGTAGACCCTGCACGGGTTCAGTGAAGAGGAATGGTGTATGACAAACATAGCTTGTGGCTGTCCTCAGCAACTTTCAAACAGCTTACATTTTGCTTCAGTTTAGCAACATACAGGTAAACAAAGCCTACAGGTGTGACTTACTAGCCAAAGATTAAGTCCACTATGACTTGAAAAACATCCAAAAATAATGTTAACACAATCTCAATCTCAAACACCTCAACTGTTCAAGCCACAAAACATTCTGGTTAGATTACATGAAAAACAAAAAAATTTCCTGAAGTTATATAATAACACCACCAGTCTCAATCAAAATCTGGTAAACACTGATATACCAATACACCTGAAATAGCTATTGTCCTTATTCAACTGCATATACTTGCTTATCAGCTGAGGCAAACAACAATGACCCTGATCTGCCATAGCATTAGCACATACAGGTAAAGGTCTGTGTTGTTTGTTGTTCTGATTACTCAGAAACTGCAAAGACCCAGATCTGCTGGCATATTTGTGATAACAAATCTGGGTCTGCAGTTAACATGTTGGTCTTGTTTTAAAAGCAATGACTACAATATAACAAATTTGCGAGGTAGCAGAGTTTAATATGTTCAAGTCATGCATTTCATGGAGAAATTTATATCTTCTGTAAAATTTACTACAACCAAATTACCAAACTTGACAAATAAAATCAATCATTAGAATGATTACTAATTGTACTAATTGTAGTTACTAATTGTATTACCTCCCTTCATGTAGGAACTATTTGCAGTTATGTGTGACAACATTTTAGAATAAACCAAACACCCAATAATGGAAAAGTGTCATTTCAAGAAAATATGGAATTTTGTAGTATCAGTCATAGCCTGTGACAAATCCCCACAGAAAGGGCAACTAGTTTTGTTTTTTTTAAGTTTATAAATGAAGAATGGCAAAGAAAATAGGGATCTACCAATGATTATATGTCAAACCAGAAAATAATATTGTAAACATTCCAAGAACACCTGCATATCTGAACATTTGCACATCTCGGTTTGACTGCTGAATTGAATTTTTTCAAAACATTAATGATAAAATCAACAACAGATACTCCTACCTGTCATCACTTTACTCAACTGACACTACTTATCTCTTACTATAATATAACAGTCACCTGACACAAGCTTAATACCAAATGCTCCAAAACAAATGAGTTTTGGGGTGGTGGTGATAAAACTAATTTTAATTATATAATATTTACCTGCTTCTACTTTTGCTCTGACTTCCTTTACTGGGACTCTTAATTAATTATTCCCTCTTTTTATTTGTATTGGGAATTTAGAAGAAAATGATCTTTAGTCAAAGCCATGAGACAGAATTTGGACTTGGACCTACAGTACAGGACAACATCAAAATGGGGATGAAATATTTGGAAAATCTGCAGGCAAGTATTATGCACAATTAAAATTAGTCTGACCACCAACCACCTCTACAACAAAAAAATACATTCAAAATGTTCATAAGGGGGTTTTGACAATAAACCCATAACAGATTCCATCTAGTCATTAGTGAGTGAGATGCCTCTTTTTAAAGCTCAAAATACCTGATGAGATCAGAAAGATGAATGATGGAACCACTAATAAACCTAAAAGTGTCAATAGTGGAAACTGAACATTCTCTTTCCTTTAAAAGAAAGAATAGAAAATTTGCAACTGACATAATGGGAGAAAACTAGGATCAACTCACTTCATACTGCACCAGTCACAGAAGATTCTCCATTTTGCATCATAAACAGGTTACCTCATAGCATGGATTATGCAGATGGCATGTCAATTAGCAAAGAGTGAAAGCGAAGAATCTGTGGGCTGCTGTGGTGGAGAAACCCCTGTGTTGCAACATCAAATTCCTGGTAATTTCCTGGCATTAATATTCCAATAGGTCAAGTAGGTTTCTGAATCATCCTTGCTAAAGTCACAGGGGTAGGTACCAGGATGAGCAGAGCAGTGGAAATCCTGACCTGGTAGAGCACTTGCCGACTTATTATTTGGAAAGCCATATGCATAGAGATGATCCCATTTTTTTAATGAATGCATCTGCTCCAGTTCCCAAGGACAGACATAAACGGGGAACTACTTGTTCAGTTTGATAGTGAACACATCTATCAAGTTTATCCCCCTTCTATTTGAAAAATAATACTACTATCAATTTGTGTGGAGAATATTCTGTAACCCCATTTGACAAGTGATCTCCAAGGCTGCCAGTCAGAGAGGTTCCAGACTTCCATGATAAGAATAGGAGCATGTGTATGTCCCTGATGCCTGAGGTAAGTTGTTACTAACTGAGGCAACCATAACATAATGATACCTTATGAGGTTGACACACTTTTATGGCAAGGAACACTGCCCTCTATGATGTTTTTCTTGCCTAAATTGTGGCAGAGTGATTGCCTCTGAGGTTGCCCATCTAAGGTGGTTACACACTTCCAGGCAATGGTATGAAGCATGAGTACCTCCCTGATGCCTGAGATACACCACTATTAATGTTCTGTCTGAGGCAACCAAAATTCCATAATCCTTTATGAGGCTAACACACCTCTTTCAGGCTCGGTATACAGTCAGTGATTCCAAGATGTTTATATCAAGGGTTGCCTCTTCTTGGGACCAAAATCCCTTATGAACTATACAATCTGGCTGTGCCATCTCACCTCTGTCTGCATGGATTCAAGTCTTGGATTCAGCGATTGTGGATATGTGAGAAAGCTTGCCAGTAGCTTCTCGTGGGTCGGTGGTTCTTTCCAGTGATTGCCCTGTTTCTTCCTCCACCATTAATACTGGCCGCCATGTTCTGAAAAAGGGCGTCAAGCCCAACAACAACAACAACAATCTGGCTGCACAAAGCATGCCATCCTGAATCTCATGCATCAATGTGCAAAATGGAGTGGGGTTTGTGGGGGTTGAATTGGGACAGTGATCAGAAAAGTCCTGATTTAGCCACCAACACATGTGATAAAAACTGGATCCCACGGAATGCAAGCTGATACAGGATCCTTGTGCAGTCTCCAATTAACTATAAAAAGGAAATGTAGAGGGTGCCAGCAAAGTCTACAATCAAGTTAAGAGTCCCCAGGAGATATAAAGGCAAGTCATCAAGGTCTTTGCTAGAAGAGCCATTATGTGGACAGGATTTAATTAAACCCATCCAGAGGAACACAAATCTCCGAGGAAATTCATCCTCACATAAAAAAATGCTGAGAAGGGATAAGATCTGATTTCTCTTGGTTTTGGAGAAAGACCATGACTGTCACTATCAACTAACAGGGTCTAATCCTTCAAAAAAGAATCTCTGAGGATCTTGTGTATCAATCAGTAATCAAAATACTGATGGGGATCCCTAATGGCAACAAGTGGGCTGCAGCTATATAAAAGCTCATGGGGCTGAGATATGGCCAAATGGAACAGCTTGAAACTGAAATACCTTCCTAGTCAATACACAACTGGAGGCATATCTTGTGTGGAGGGAAGAAGGATGTGATGCTATCAATCCTAAAGATCAATAGAGACAACACAGTCATAGATCTTTATGGCATTCCTGAACAAAGCAGTAGTCTCCATTTTTAAACGTTTTGTTCAAGGTGAAAAGGTCAATTATGAGCCAAAACATTTCACCTTTTTCAACACTAGAAAAGATCCATGAAGAGAAAACCATTATATGGTCAATTTCCACCCTCTTACCTCTGCTTTTCTACAAATTTATGTATACCTCTTACTTGACCCAGTTTGGACTGGTAAAAGAAGATGGTTAATCATGAGAGGAGACAGACTACCCCTTCTGGTGCTTGACAAATTCTTATCATTGGGAAAATTCTGTATACATTCCTGGATCATCACAGAGTGGGTTGCAAAACAATATCTGAATCAGATGTTGCCCATGTCAGCCTCTCCAGACTGGAGAGAATCTTCTTGTTCTCTGCACAAGGTGGCTTAGGTTACAAGTATGGAAAAGGAGATGGCAAACTTTGTTCACCCCCTTATTGAACAACCAAACTTCATTATCCTCCAACACCTGGCCAAACCAGTGGGAAGGAGCTGGGAACTCCAATGGATGAGGAACCATCTCCAAAAGTTCCTATGAAAACTCATATGAGTACACTATGAAGGAGATGGCATCAATGTTTTGAACTCTGATGTAAGACAGGACTGCTGCACCCAATATCTATTTCTGGAAGAGGGAAATTGAAATGGGGGTTGCTGTTATCCCAATGATGTTGGGAAGTGACGGAACTAACCCCCTAATTAGTGGACCTCTTAGGAGAATGAGAACAATGATCTTGTCTAGATCATCTGGGGTGAATAGGATTTCCCTCTATTTTGTTGGCACAGGATGGAGGTGATGGAGCAGCCTTACATGTCTGCTCTATCTCGAGAATAATGAAGGTAGATCCAAGACACTAAGGCTGATGGTAGCTTTGCCTTTTGCTGATTTCTGTAGTACTGCAGTTATCCTCGAACACACAATGCTAATGCTGCAAGGGGAAGAAGAGGGACATTTGGTATATATTGTCTCTTGCTTTGAATTTCTTGCATTAATAGCATTTGAACTGATAAAAAAACAAAGATAACACATCAGTGTAAAAATAATTCATAAAATAATTAACAAAATAACACCCATTATAAACAATGTGCATGAACTAAAGACATGCATCAATGATATTTAGTTCTACCATAAGATCTACAACTATGTTGGAGAAAGTGATAAATTTCACAAAATATCTGTCAAATTAAAAAAAAATGTATATGACATGTTTATGAATGAATATTAATAGAAATAAATCCAAAACATTTAATAGACAGTGTCAATTTCATACCCAGAGGCTTGGATATAATTGGAGGCTTATATTGTACTGTTCTATGTTGTGCTTAAAAACTGAGGACACTTGGTGTTGACAATCGAAGGTATTTGGCAAGAGTTAAATGCCGAAGGTCTTTATGATATACACAGAAAGGACAGATTTTTGTTTCTTAATGGGCTGGATTTGAGAGGTAGTAGGTTTATACGCCAAGGTTAATGTGATCAGGGAATATATTCAAAGGAGAAAACATGATATTAACCTATAAAAAAAATACTATGCATATATATGTACTTTCTTTTTAAATGCATTGTTTCCCCCTCATTTTTATGATCATTCCAGATGCTATAAAAATTCCTGGGAAGATCACTTAACCCTTTAACTACGACTACCACATCTGAGCGTCGCCTGTAAATAGCTCCTGAACCCCACTGACGCATATATGCAGTGTCGATAAGCCTTGTTTAAAACCCCAGTGTCGCTTATGAGCGCGTAGTTCTGCTGTACTCAAAACCCCAGTGTCGCATATATGCGGACGTAACCACTATGTTAACTAAACGTTGATTGGTTGAAAGTACAGATATTTACTTATTTTTCATTATCATAACCAATATTTGTGACTTTAAAGAGTTCAGTGCAAGCAATATTGAAGAGTTTAATGGATCATTCTTAGTAAATGGATCAGATAATGATGTTAGTCCCGTTTCAACACTAGATGTATGTGATTTTGATTCAAATGACGATGATTTATTTTGTGAGATTCAAAACAGTTTATGCTACGGGGATTTCTTGTCTGATTGTTGTAGGAGTAAAAAAAATGGAAATATATGAATAACAGACACTATACAAGGTAAGCTGCTTTTTATTTCACTGAAATCCAGCAAAAATTAATGAAATAATGAATATAAACATAACCATGTTTTTATTGTCAGTTTCCATAGTCAGCAATGACGATGCTCTAGTATTCAGCCTAGCAAACAGTATCAGTAGTCTCAGTAACTGATACGCTATCACTCAGCAGTAGCGAAACTGCAGAACAGCTGTAGTAGTTAAAGGGTTAAATACTTCTGAATTTAAATTTGCAGCATTTTTCCTGTGAAAAGTAATTTACATGCTGAAAGAAATTTTTGTTGTTTTCTCTTTGCCATGACAATGAATCTATCAAGTTGCACTGTCTTGCAATTACTGATGACCCAGGGCATGCATAAGTCTCACCAGATTACAAAATCATATCACTGACATTCTCTGGCTCCTAATTAATCACAAATCAAAATCATAAAGCTGTGTGTCAGCTTGTTGCAATTTCTCCACACCAAAAAGCATCAGTGTAATGTCAGAAACTACATAAAGAAATTAAAAACTAGAAGAAACTGCAATATCTCAGTTTTAATGATCTGAACCCATTTTAGTATCGAGTTTGTATTAGGTACCTGTGTAAAAAATGTTGGCTTACTTTGTGCCATGTTATGGACTTGCAAGCAGTAAAGATAGGCAAAATTAATCAATTAGTGATGCATACAAGATGTTAAGCAATGTTTAACTTCAGGGAAGAATATTTTCACAGATTTATTCTCCAAGTGCAGATTTGATTGAGTCTGATTTTGTGGGTTTTAATGCCTTTTTCAGCACATGAAAGGCTATACATGGTGGATAGCATATTTGGTGGAAGAACAGGAGAGACACTACAGAGGTGAGAGGTGTGGGTAATATGTAAAGGCAAGGGCCTTGAGTTCACACAGAGACCTTCTCAAGGTGCAAAGTAGAAAAAAACTTGACACATGTGTAAGTAGTAGTTTTCCTCTGTACAGACAGCTTTTGCTCCATCAAGATGAGAGGTGAGTAGTTTTCCTGATTATCTTAAGTGCAAGTCATCCACAAAGTTTGGTCAAGAAACATCAAGAACAAAAATTACCTTTAAAACACTTTTCTTCGACCAAAAATAACCCTGGCCATGGCTTTTTGAATCCCAAATCAACAAACCTCTTGCATACCTTACCCTTCAGTTAGTGTCACTGACATTTGAGATGTTGACCCTGCAAGCAATAGGCTTAAAAAATCCCATATGTAAGCCAGCCACACACACTGAAGGTACATGGTTATTATCTGAATTTTTTTAGTTTTTTTTAATTCTGAAAGAGTGACTTGACCTATAGCCTCTTCTCATGAAAATCTATAGCCTTTCCTTATTGCAAGTCATCCACAAAGTATAGTCTTTGTTTGTGATGGGAATTACAAACATGTTATTGTGTGGGAACCATTTTTCTTCTTTCACTTTTAGTCATGCTAAACTTTGACCATTTAACCGCCCAAACTGATATGCTTCATTCTCAGGCCTCATTTGCAGCTATCCAAAAGAGTGAAGTAAATAAGATGTGTAAAACTTAAGCTGTTCTGTAGAAATGGGATAACAAATTGATGGGAAGACATAACATAAATACGATCAGCCTTAAGGTGGGTGAATCAAAAGGTAGCCAAGAATCTAACCGATTAGATTCCACACATGGAGTTTTCTACCTTCCATGAAGTGAGGCCAAGATCCCTTAAAATGTTAGTGTTAGTGAGCTAAGCACATTTTAATGCCATCAAGCAGTCTGAAAGCATTATTTAAATGTGGCCTGAATTGTCACATTTTTCACTGACAAATGGATGAGGAAACAATGATGTCTTTTTAAAACTTCTTATTTGACTCTTCAACCTACATCCTCTCTATTGGAAATATTCTAGTCAAAATTGGGAAAATATTCATTTCTGGACTGGGAATGGGGCTGAAAATCGGTTTTCAAAAAAGACCAAGAAAAAATCTCTGCCATTGGCAGAATTTTGAGGATTCACTGACCTGATACAGATGAGTGTGATGAGATGCTTGAAACTTACACAAAGCTATCACATATAGTGGTAGTCGCTGTCCCAGGAACATGACCATCCCCTGAGCATGCCAGAAGTTGTCAACATCAGGTAAATTGTAGCTTATTGCTTCCACCCACAAACCATGAAGGACCACTCCTAGCCATAACCAACAGAATCGGCCCCCAGAGCGTAAAGCTGAAAGTAATATCCAGTCATCAGTTATATCAATACATCTATAAGAAAGGTCCAAAATATGTAACTTTTGCATGATTTACAACAAATTCAAAATTGCATATGATGTAGAAAATAGATGTGAGTGAATGATTATTGTTTTTGACACGCCTAATATGAATTACAGCTAATGCACGACTTTTAATTGTTTAAGGGGAAATCATGCCCTCTTTTGAAAACAAAGGGGAAACTGTCAAAATATTGGGAAAATAATCAATTAAACAAAACAGGGTTTACATGCATGATGCCTAATAATTTTGCATGCAACAAATTTTTAAGAAATTAGTTTTAATCCAGTAATTAAGCATTCTAGAATAGATCCTGCTGGTACCAACATTTGTTTTGAAGTTGCTACAAAACACAATTTTACAAATTAAACAAACTGCAACTCTTTAGTGGAAACACCACCCCTTCCCAATACTTCAATTAAGGTAATGATGCAAAGGATTTTGTTCCAAAACAACAAAATTGAGACCTATGAAAATAAATTAACTCATAATACAGGTATAGAGCTCTATATGATTGTATAAGTCAGGTATGGGTACAGAGCTGTATGTGATGTGATAATAAGTCAGGTAAAGGTAGAGAGCTGTATTAGTGTGTACAAGTCAGATAAAGGTGGAGATCTGTATAATGTGTGTACAAGTCAGGTATAGGTACAGAGCTGTATGAGTGAGTATAAGTCAGGCACAGGTACAGTACAGAGCTGTTTTAGTGTATGTATAGGTTAGGTACTGTATGTATAGGTTAGGTACAGGTGCAGAGCTTTTGAGTGCATGTATAGGTCATGTACAGGTACTGAACTGTGTGTGTATATAGGTTAGGTACAGGAACAGAGCTGTATAAATGTGTGTATAGGTCAGGTACAGGTAAAGAGCTGTATGAATGTATGTGTCAGTCAGGTTTAGATACTGAGCTGTATGAATGTGTATAAGTCAGGTATGGGTACAGAGCTGTATGTGTATAGGCCAGGTACAGAACTTTGTGAGTGTGTGTATAGGTCAGGTACAGGTACAGAGCTGTGTAAATGTGTGCTTATAGGTCATGTACAAATACAGAGATGTATGAGTGTGTGAATAGGTCAGGTACAAGTGCAGAGCTTTGTGAGAGCATGTGGAGGTCCAGTACAGGCAATAAGCTGTTTGAATGTGTATATAGGTCAGGTACATAGCTTTGCAAATGTGTGCATAGGTCAGTTACAGAGCTTTGTGAATGTGTGTGTAGGTCAGGTAAAGGTACTTAGTTATATGAATGTGTGTATAGGTCAGGTACTGAACTGTATGAGTGTAGGTACAGAGCTGTATGATTGTACAAAGCAGGCACCATTCATAGCTTTACAAGTGTGTGTACAAGGCAGGTATAGGTACAGAGCTGTGGGTGCATGTATAGGTAAGGTACAGGTGCTGAGCTGTATGAGTGCATGTATAAGTCAGTTACAGGTGCAGAGCTTTGGAGAACATGTATAGATCAGTGTGAGTGTATATAAATCAGGTACAGGTACTGAGCTGTGTGAATGTGTGTGTAGGTCAGGTACAGGTACAGAGCTGTATGAATGTGTGTATAGATCAGCTACAGGTACTGGGCTGTATGAGTGTGTGTATAAGTCAGGTACAGGTTCAGAGCTGTTTGAATGTGTGTATATGTCAGGGTGTCTGTATAGGTCAGGTACAGGTATAGAGCTTTATGAATGTGTGCACAGGTCACTCACAGGTACAGAGCTGTATGAGTATGTGTATATGGCAGGAACAGGAACAGAGCTGTACATGTATGTGTATAAGGCAGGTACAGGTAGGAGATGTGAAAGGGCATGTATAAGTCACAAACAGGACAGGTGTGAATGTGTATAGGTCAGTTATAGGTACAGAATTGTAAGTATGTGTATAAGTCAGGTAGAGGTACAGAGCTGTATTAAGTGTATGTATGGATCAGTTACAAGTGCATAGCTGAACATGTGCATTAGTCAAGTACTAGTACAAAGCTGTGTGAGTTTCTGTATATACCAGGTAAAGGTATAGAGCTGTACATTTGTATAGGTCAGGTACAACTACAGCCCTGTGTTAGTGTGTATTTGTCAGGTACAAGTACACTGACCTGTATGTTTATAGGTCAGTGACAAGTACAGAGCAGTTTGAGAACAAGTATGGGTCAGGTACAGGTAGAGAGGTATGTCAGGTACAGGTACCAAACTTTGAGTATGTATATGGGTTATGTACATGTACAGAACTGTGCATGCTTATAGGTCAGGTACAGGTACAGAGCTGTGTGTGTCTATATAATTCAGGTACAGGTAAGGAGCTGTGTGCATGTAATGGTCAGGTACAGAACAGTGTATGGTAAGTATGTGTATAGGTTAAATATAGGTACAGAGATGTGTGAGTGCATGTATAGATCAGGTAAATGTACAGAGCTGTGCATATACATAGGTTGGTACAAAGCTATACATGTGATTAGGTCAGGTACAGATACAGAGCTGTACATTCTTATAGGTCAGGTACAGGTACAGAGCTGTGCTGTCTATAAAATTCATGTACAGGTACACAGTTTTGTATGTATATAGGTCAGGGACAAGTACAGAGCTGTTTGAGTATGTGTATAGGTCAGGTACAGGTAGAGCATTATGTAAGTGTATGTATAGGTATGGCACAGGTACAGAGCTGTGCATAGGTCAGGTACAGGTACTGAGCTGTTTGAGTGTGTATATAAGTCAGGTAAAAGTATAGAGCTGTGTGAATGTGTGCATAGGTCAGGTACAGGAATAAAGCTGTGCAAGTGTGTGTATAAGTCAGGTACAAGTACATAGCTGTGTGTTTAGGTAAGTTAAAAGGTACATGTGTGTATATCAGTAAAGTTACAGAGCTATGTTAATATTTAATATGTGAATAGGTCAGGTACAAGTACAGAGCTATATGAGTATATGTATATGAGTATATGCATAGGA
This sequence comes from Potamilus streckersoni, assembly GCA_016746295.1. Lineage (NCBI taxonomy): Eukaryota > Metazoa > Mollusca > Bivalvia > Unionida > Unionidae > Potamilus > Potamilus streckersoni. Next base: position 1,156,704 of record JAEAOA010001694.1, read on the forward strand.
AAGTTAGAGGTACAGAGCTGTGAGAGTGTTTGCATAGGTCAGGCACAGGTTCCAAAATGCATGTGTGTGCAGGTCAGGTATGGGTATATATTTGTGTGAGTGTGTGTATAGGTTAGGCAAAAGTACAGAAGCTGTGTCATTATGTGTGTAAATCAGATACAAGTACAGAGCTTTTTAAGCATGTGTGTGTATGCGCGCATGTGTGTATTTAAAATCTTACCATGTATCAGTGTGAGGACACAACCAGTTAAGAATACCAGTTCACATTTGAGGAAGCTGTCATGGAGCCTGTACGTATCTCTTGGATCTCGGAATTTAACCCACCATCTCAGAGTCTGCAGTGTATGTCAAATGTGATTTCAGTTAAAAATGTATTTGGAATAAAGAGTAAACTACTTTTAATGCTGTAACACCATAGTCCTACCTGTTGCTACTGTGTAGATTACTCTTTTCCTTACAGAAAATATCATTGACTGCATAAGAATCGATAATCCCATTGGGTGACTTGGAAAGATTTCATATCTAACTCATGACCCTGGACAATGCACACTAGCCCTCATTCTCTTTCTAGATGCAACCCTAAAACTAATGGAACATCAGTACAGGGTGGGCAGAGGGACTCTGGCAAGAGCAAAAGGTATTAGTATATCATATCATCAGAATCTTGGCTAGTGAAGATGGGACAGACTGTCCACCAAAATATTCTTTTCACCAAGAATGAGGCAAACTCAAAGGGTAATCTAATCTCTTCTGAGAATGCATAGAATAATAGGTCCCAAAATTCCCACAGAGAAATGAGAATGTCTGCCTCCTTGTCACTTTGAGATATGCTATCACCAACATGTTGGAGACCATCACATGGTGACTCAATTTGTCCATGCACCCCTGAAGGTCTAAAAACACTACCCCAATGTCCAAATTGTTGATTTGGAGGGCAACTTCTTCCTGAGACCATAAACCCTGAAGAATTAACCCTTCCAGCTCCAAATGAACACATCAGCCAGAATGTGACATGTGTGCAAAAAGATGGGAGCAGGCTTCGGGGACATGCATGATGACTCTGGTTTTAAATCAGTTCCAATTTGTCCACCAAATCTGATGATGGTGGAAATCCAGACCTTGATAAAGATGAGCAGAGTCCCATGTGGTTCAGTCTACTAGATGGAAAAACTGAAGAGAGCTCAAGTACAATCTGCCTGAGGAAACCAGCTCTTCTGCAGAGTTCAGTATTCCCATGTGAGACAGAATTATGAGCTGACATTTTCTTGGCTCTCAGTGTCTCCAACCAAGTCAAGAATCTTGTCTACACAGTCCAGCAGTACATGGACTAATCCTCCGTTCATGAGGAAATTTATCCCCTCATTGGTAAAATCATGAGATGGAGTTAGCTCTGATAACCTGATCACTATGATCATCAGATCAATATGGACCAAGAGTGAGAGACATCTGGTTGGAGAGACATTAACCAAACAATGGTTTCACCCAGTCTTAAGCCTAAGTAGTCACTGGAGCATATCTACAGTAACTGTTCAGTTGATGTTAACTAAACTTTTGTTTCATAAGGAAAGTATTATTTAGATAAAGGACTATCACGTGAATCATTGCAGTTTTTATAATTGTAAAGTTAAAATTTTGGGGTTTTTTTTATCCCCTGGGGAAAAAGGTGCTAAGGTCAGCAAAGACAGTTGCTGACCAGAAACATACATTTTTTGGGGGGTGGCCTCATCAGTCACAAAGACATAAGCTGACAGTTTTAATCTTTTGACAAATGGAACAATAAGCTAATACTGATTTTGTTTTTGAATAGCTGTTTCCAAGTTGTTGTAAGACCTAAGGATCAGCCATCTGTTTTTGCTAATGATCAATAATAAAATTATGTCTCGTCATGGTACATGCAATGAATTAAAATATTATTTCAAGCCAGACAATAACTTAATTTACAGGATGGATTAAAGTGAGCAGGATGAAAAACATTGTTAACAGATAAAATAGAGGTCACCTGTGTACAAATGCCTGTTTTGCCTTCTCTCATGGGTGGCATCTCCTTTGTCATTAATTAAACCTCAAAATTAAGCAAATCTTCTTTGCCTAAGTGCACCTTAAACTTCAAAATTAGGCAAATCTTCTTTGCCTAAGTGCACCTTACACTTCAAAATTAGGCAAATCTTCTTTGCCTAAGTGCACCTTACACTTCAAAATTAGGCAAATCTTCTTTGCCTAAGTGCACCTTAAACATCAAAATTAGGCAAATCTTCTTTGCCTAAGTGCAACGTAAACTTCAAAATTAAGCAAATCTTCTTTGCCCAAGTGCACCTTATACTTCAAAATTAAGCAAATCTTCTTTGCCCAAGTGCACCTTAAACTTCAAAATTAAGCAAATCTTTGCCTAAGTGCAACTTAAACTTTAAAATTAAGCAAATCTTCTTTGCCTAAGTGCAACATAAACTTCAAAATTAAGCAAATCTTCTTTGCCTAAGAGCAATGTAAACTTCAAAATTAAGCAAATCTTCTTTGCCGAAGTGCACCTTAAACTTCAAAATTAAGCAAATCATCTTTGCCGAAGTGCACCTTAAACTTCAAAATTAAGCAAATCATCTTTGCCGAAGTGCACCTTAAACTTCAAAATTAAGCAACTCTTCTTTGTATAGTGCAATTAAACCTTAAAAATAATTACACTAGCGAATGTCAAAGACTTCATTTTGAAACTCAGCAACCACAACCACTTAATCTTTTCACTGCCACTGTTTTAAAGTGAATATTAATTGCCATTTTACTGTTGTATCACATTTAGCACTGGACAAAAGCCTGCAGGAAACCCAGGACTCTGCTTAATGTGCAACACTACGCAATTGCATATATTGATCTGATGATAACCTACTACTGGAGAATGAAAATGGGAAAAGTCATTAAACTGAATATGAGTTATGTCATTAAACAGGACAGAATCTCATGAGCTTGCAAACAAAATCAGTGACAGGTGTAACTAAATACCAATCTGTGCTGTGTGTGTGTATGTGTGTGTGGTAACTTAACTGCAAAGCATTAAAAAACACTTTTTTTCAACAGCAAATTCCTATCAGGAAATAATACTTGACCTGAAGGTAATTTCACACTGCAAAAATGATGCACAAAACAATAATGCTCAATTAACACTAAAAAACAATGTACATAATAATGTTAAATTCACACTGTAAAAAAAATGCACATAATGAATATGCTAAATTCACAAAGTATGGCTTTAAGTAAAGTCTATTTACTTTGATGTCTAAGTCAAACCATTTTAACAATTGCAATGACAATAGATAAGAAATAGCGCAAACAAGCCAGGATCACAGGTTAGATACGAGATCTTTCCAGAAGTTACCCTGTGGAAGGATGATTTCTCATCACACAGTTGAGATCATTCTTTGTCCAGAAGTAAGTAACAAGTTATGTTTTCTGTTTGACTAGCTTTTTGCAGTAATGTAAATTCAGCATTTTCTTTCTCGAAGGGTAAATGTTCCACAGTAATCACTATAAGATTGGACAAATATCTGATTGAGAATAATGTGTTTTAAAGAAGTTTATATCATGCATAATTTAAATTTAGTTTTGCTGAAATATTCTTTCAATATTATGAGGCTGGTGTAACATGGTTTGATAGGAAAGCACTCTTCTTATGAATAAAACTGCCTCAGTTTTTTCTTTAGTTTTTTAAATCTTTTTTTTTTTTAATATGTAAGTGCTTATTTTATCCTAAACCTGATCATTTAAAAGAATAATTGTTTTGTGAAGAACTTAATGAAAGAACAATCATTTCTGATCACTGTTTCACTGTCTAAACAAAGACTAATAATCTAAGATCATGATCATTTCTCTGTGTCTGAAGGTCTAGACAAGCACTCAGGGAAAGATCAAATTTCTTGGGATAAACTATTTACTTATGATCTTTAAGAGTCATATGGAATGAGTCCTATCTCTTTGTTTTTAAGAAACCCCAAGGTAATAAAATTTCTTACTGGCTGGCCATATATACTCAATAATTGTCAACTGCAAACTGCATTGACTCAGATGAGTCATCATGCAATGTGCTGGTAGATCTATATATATGTAGTTTGTTAGAAATAATCAGCAGAAAAAACACATTGATCTGCTGGCACATTATGTGATCGTAGATAGAGTCTATGTTGTAAAACTGTAAAACTATTTATTTTGCGCTACCAGTTTAAATGTGAAATGTTATCAAAGCAAGTCATTCACATTTATGAAATAGTTTTACTTTCTTGAAAACTAATACAAATGGCCCATTAATTAAAAGAATGCTCTCTCTCTCTCTCTCTCTCTCTCTCTATATATATATATATATATATATATATATATATATATATATATATATATATATATATATATATATATATATATATACACACACACACATACAGGGGTCAAGCTAGACATAAATTTTAGGGAGAAGTGACTTCTCCTTTTGGTCAAAACAGGGAAAAGTGGGAGCTAAACAGGGGAGTAAGTAGTGGGATTTAAACAGGGAGAAGTGAGATCAAAGCAATAAGCATGATATATATATATATATATATATATATATATATATATATATATATATATATATATATATATATATATATATATATATACAAAGAGAGAGAAAGAGAGCTGCATCATCTTATTTTGAAAAATATGTTATATGTGAGTATCAACATATTTTGTACGCATAAATTGTTTTTATATTCATACCTATTTCTATTCATACTTGTAGTATTGAAGTAAATGCAGTGTTTTGGCTGTATGACTTAAAAGCATATCAGAAGCTATACACTGTAATTAATTTTCACTGATAGCAGTAACATTATTAGAGTCTTGTAACTGCAAGTTGGTAAAAATGCTTAATAAACTACCACTTATTTTATTTTCTATAAGTTTTGTGTAAAATTGCAGTCATAAAGATTTCTAGCAACCTCTGAAACAGCCCCTAATACATGTAAATAGGAATAAATGTGCAAGTGTCTTCAAACCATACTGTTCATCCTGATTTCATTGTTCATAAAACATTAATGTAACTATTCATAGACAGCACACTGAAGCACTAAAGTTGCTATATAACTAAACTGGACCCTTTTTTCCCCCAACTGAAAATCCAAGAATTTGTTTTGCATAGTGCAAATGCATCCATTTTTAGAAGCTTTTCTCATAACTACTCACTTTCTTGCTTCGTTACAAAAATCCATTAAAAGGACTGCAATGATCGTCTTTTTTGTCAACCTACTGGTAATAACAATATGCATTGGCTAAATATTATTTGCTTCATTACTATATATATTTTTCGTACTTTCAGTTTAATGAAGTGGTACATCATATACACATTGATGTCTGCCATTACAAGTTCATTATGGTTTCAAACTGATTTTATACAGAAAATATGCAAATACGGCCATTAAAATCTCCATTTATTAAAAGAAATAGAAAATGATCTTCACCAATAATATTTTTAAAAGCAAGTTACTATTTGCATATTGATGTTTAAATTTTGAAACAGAATTTTGTATATTTTCATCATAGCACAGTAGGCCCAACTTCATGAAATCAAGCAGTGATACATTGCTCCGGAAAAGGGTTAATGGTCAGTCAGCTATTAAAACATGCATGTGAATGTGCAAGAATTTCTTTGTCCGACGTAAGCTGATTGGTATCAACACCATGTAAATACATTTGGCCATGGGTTACAACAGTGCCAGAACATATTAACTACAGCAAGGAGGCATCTCAAAGTTGTAATCTACAGCCATATCAGCCAAATCAGCAGGCGAAGTCGTTTTTGTTTTCTTAACAGAAGAAGGCGAAGATTACACTTTTCAAGCGACTTTTTCACCCACTTCACCCGGCAGAGTGACCCCTATACATTATACTGCACTAATTTAAAACTATATGCTAAGAAATGAAACTTGTAACATGTCAAATGTAAGATTTAATTAAATGCTATATCATACATATTCAGTAAATCTTAAAGACCTTATATTAATTATAAAGACAATGATAACATAACAGAAAAGACGAACATCTTACTATATTTCTATTATTTTCTTAGATGAAATATCTAGTTGTTTTAATATCATTTAAAATGCTATACATTACAATTTATTGAACACTAATCACAACAATAAAAATCATAATAATAGATGACATTTAATTAATCAGTTAAAAATTACATCATATTATCACCATCTGTTTATCACTATCCTCTTTTAAGGTCAAGTAAACTTTAAACTGATAAAAATATAAAAAAATTCTAATATGTTAGTTTTATTTTATGTAACTGAAAAACTGTTCCAATCCCCAATAACCTTTCATTCATATGTGATGTGACTATCATTTTAAGTAAAAAAGGATGTGGTTTTCTTTTTTGTCATTATTTACAAATACTACAACAATTTTAAATTTTACATTTAAAGTGAAATAAGTCTAAAAAAATTTTAAAAACATCAATTCAAAATTTAGCAGCAAAATCATGCAATCATGACTATATTTTTAATAAAGTTTGCACCTATAGTCTGGTTTAAAATTTGTAAGTTGTAAAGGGAATAAATAATTCTGATTTACTGTAGTGTATACAGTTTACCCAGGAGTTTTACTAACCTTTGTGTTTTGCATGCGACTGAAAAATAGTCTCTTCCCATATAATCTATTATGGAGTTTCATAAACAATTATCTTATTGTTTTAATCAACCAACCGATAATTGATTAAATTTTATAGTCAGAACAACACTACATTTTTTAATGTAAAATATAATTATAATTTTAAATAACTTTGAAATCTTTCGTTACACTGTATTATATACCATATATGTATTAATAAAGTAAACCTCAGTTTATAAATCAAACTTTTAATTGATTTAATATGTGCTTTTATTTCTAAATGAAATATTAACTTTCATTAATATGTGCAAAAGTTATGGAAGATTGAAGGAAATTAAAATAAGATAGTTTGAAGGTTTGAGATTTCACTAGCAAGATAGTGAATGATGTCAGTAAAAAAACATTTTGTATTGTATTACATACACATCAATAAACAACAAGACATTTATTTATTCTGTAAATATAATGCAAAGAAAAGACCATAAGAAATTAATAAAAGCCAAAGGTCAGTTTTAATCTTTATTTAGATAGTGCTGAAAGTCAGGCATATTGGCCTGATTTATGAAAATGCTCCAAAATATTTTAGATCTTAATGCAAAGAATAATTTTGTTGGTTTTGTAACTTTAAATACTGAAAAACTGTTTTGGTTCAAAAACTAAATGTGTAAGCAGGTACCTATTTTGTTCTGATTTTGGCAAGAAATTTTACAAAACTAAATTTCGAATTGACATAGAATTACCAGTATCGTTCTAAAATGTAGATAAAATTTTTTTGTTTTTTTTTTGTACCTACTCTTACTACGTTTGTTTGCATTTTTTTAAATTAAAAAAATATAAATAAAAAGCCCAGAAATCACTTATAAAATAAAAACAACCCACGAATGTGTTGTATTCTCCAATTTATGTTTTTATTATATAATATCTCACGTGGTCTGATGAGGCTGGTATTTAATCCGAATTAGACAAGTAATTTTAGTGCGAATCTACCAGCATTCTAGGAGACTACCTCAAAATTAATCAAGTTAAAAACTATCCAGACATAGCATTAAGACGTTGAAATCCCTACATATTTAATTAATAATTCTCCCCTCCCCCATTATCAGGTATCATACATCAGTTACATCAACATTTTCCATTTTCCAAACTAAGTCTTCTGTCACGTTCTGCTACACTTTACATCCGGTTGATCATTCACCTTTGTGCCTAGCAAATTGAAGGTGCCAGGTCAAAAATGGCTAACCATCGATATTTTTCTATAGTCAATAAATATTTAATAATGCTTCCATAAAGAAAGTCAAAATTAAACCCATTAGTTTTTAAAATATAAATGCAGAGAACTGAACAAGGTGTGATTCTTGGCTGAAAAAAAAAATTGGACTTGAGAGTATATCAGACCACATGTGATCGATACGAAAATGCGGCTGTTTACAATTTGCAATTACAATGGCGGACAGCGCGAGTGAGTTGGAGAGTGATACAAGTTCTGTAGATGGTGGACCTACGAGTAAACCCTCAGCTCTATCTCAAATTGAGCAATTGCAGAAGAGGGTTGAGTCATTACAACAAGAAAACAGAGTGCTGAAAATGGAGTTAGAAACATATAGATTAAAATGCAAGACACTTATGGAAGAAAAACGTGAATTGAAGAAAGCGAGTGTTAGCATTGTGAGTCATAAGCAGATTTAATACTTGTTTAATTTGTGTTCAGATTTAGGCGAATTTCGTCATACGTAACACAAAATCATTCTGTGATCAAACAAAATATATAATTTCTAGAAGATGTCACTGCATATATCAAAGAAGACCTCGACCCTGATATTTACGTTTTGGGAGTGCAACGTGTTCTGATGTCGACTATAGTACTAATATTAATACCTTAGTCCTTTAGTGGACACGGTACTAACATGAGTCTATGTGTGTTACTGAAGCAGCAGGGTGTAATTCACACCCGGCTCATTTTAAGCCTAATATTAAAAATTCTGATCTATTTTTTTGAAATAATATGAATTAAATTGAGTAGTCCTCTTTTTTAATACTGGAATAATCGCAAATCATTGTCGAAATAGTGGTAAAATCTCATTTACCTTACCCAATATTTTGGTTTTGATCGTCCGCCATATAATTTCAAAAAATGCCTACTTCCATTCTAAGCCTCCTTTGTGTGCCAAAAAAGGACCTTATTGCCTTATTTGGAAATGTAAACAAATTGTAGTAAAAAAAATGGCGCGTTTTGAGTCAGAAATTCGGCGCATTAAAAATAAATACGGTTTACCAGTAACTTTGAAATTGCACCAAGAAGCAATTATTTTCTCAACAAAACCTTATTCCGCAATTTATGCAAGTATCCATTCTCCATCTCCCATTATGTCATTCAACAACTAATACCATAGCGTAGAATATCCATATATAGTCTGGCAAGCCTGTTGTAGAAAAGGGGTCACAGCGAGAGTCTCATGTTATTTGTCATGGTAGACACGGTGAGATTAACATAACTATGCCAATTTATTTTAACGTGTAAGGGCTTAATAAATTCAAAATAAGCCAAATTACTTTGACAAAATGATTAAACTTATTTAGTAGATTTCTAAACTATTTATGTTTCTGACTTAGTTGAGGATTTTTTTTGCTCCATTACATGATATGGGATCAGTTCGTAGCCTCAACCACAACAAAACAAGTTGAGGCTACGACATCGTATCTAATGTAGACTATAGTCCAATGCTACATCCCCGTTTGTACCCCCCTCCCCGATTTTAATACCTATAAAGTTTATTGTGATAAAATGTGCACAGAACTAAGTCAATTGAATCATTGAGATATAATTTCTAATCTGACTGACCAGAATGGCACTAATAATGGCATTCCCGTGCATCATTCATGCTTAACGGACTTTCCATACTAACATGGCGCCATATTCCGTACACTATGGGGTAGTTTATTTCCATCCGACAACATAATGATGTAATTCATCCTATTCGGTAACTGCCAGATAATTCCGTAAATTACCATAATGTTTGAAATTATATTCCTTTGCACACATGAACATACTAATGAAACCAGTTGTTGAATTCAAGTGAAAAGCAATTTTTTTGTCATTCTTTTCCTTTGCCTTGATTCAACACTTTAAATATCCGAAACAGACGACATATGTATTTCCATCTTTAGTTGTGCATACAACCCTTTGTTGAAAATGGACTTGTCCAGGAACTGGAAATCGGTCTCAAATATGTCGGTCTTTAATATTGAAAATTTCCATTAAGCACGAAACTCATAGACAATGACCATGTTATGTCCATTCTACTCACAGTCTGGTTAGAAAATATAAATCACTGAATTGTCTAAGTTACTTGCACTTTTTATCAAATTAAAGGTTTCATTATTGAAATTGGTTGGGTGGTACAAACCAACGGGTTAGTAGATTTGGACTATAACATGTTAACATAGTCATATTTTCAGGAATATCACACACTTGGCAGCCCATATTGATGCTTTTCTACAAATTAAATTCATAGTGTTGTCATGTTTTGTGTAGTGTGTTTTGATGTTGACTTTGTATCGAAAATCAAATTTTCAGGAATATCTCACACAGCTGGCAGCCAATACAAAGCAAATAAAAATATATTAATATTGAGGAAAGTGTATTGAGAAAAAAGTTGTTTTGTTCAACTTTCTTACAAACCTTTAAGCCAATTTCAGTATTTCCAGTTTTCATCACCTTCCGGCCAAGTGAAATAGAGGCCAGCAGAACTTTAAAACGTGTCCATTTGGTTGTGTGGGAATTTGAATTAAGTCTAAAATAGACTTTAGAATAAGTAAAGTCTGGCTAAAAAAAAATTAATTGTAGAAAGTGCAGATATGGTCTGACAAGTGTGAGAGAAAATATGATATACAGTGCCATTTTTGGGCACCTAGATGCCCAAAACATAAATATTAGCATCGAGGTATTACATGTAGGACTAAGTTGTCAGACTTTACGTACTATGATGTCTTTTTTCTAATAAATTCAAATTCTCACACAAGCAAATGGATCTCTTTTTAAGTTCTGTTAGAAACATTTCATTTGTGAGAAATGCAATGGCTGCCAGGAATACCAAAATCAGATCAGGTTGAAGTATGTATGTTTAATGAAACAAATCAAAATATAGTAATACTAAAGAGAGGTAAGTTTTCAAGAGTATCATTCAAGATTCTTATAATTTTTTCAACTGATTTTGATATTCCATGCTTCCATTGAATTCTAGCCAGCTGAAATATATGCCAACGTAACTTGAAAACATGTCCATTTGCTTGTGTGAGAGTATGAATTTTTTAGAAAAGAGACAGAGTAAGTTAAGTCTGACCAAAATATTGTGACTTTAATTTGTAGAAAAGTGCCACAAGCAATGAGCCGGTGACTTAAATAAACTCACAAGCCCTGACTGGAAATTCCACAATACCAGACTTAAGTTTCCACATGCCCCAAATTTCCCCTTTTTTAATATTGTCATACAATATTGCCATAGCTACAATTTGATTGTACATTAAGTAGGGTTCAAAGGGGTTTAAAGGTCATGCAATTGTCATTAGTATTCATGTCTTTGCTGATGTGCTTCACAAAGTAAAACAGGACCCTGAGTGGTCTAAAGCACTCTCCGTTATGGATCACTTCCATCTCACCACTGTCTGCATGGGTTCAAGTCTTGATTCGGCCTATGTGGGTATGTGAGAAAGCTTGCCAGTAGCTTCTGTGTTCGGTGGTTCTGTCCAGGGTTTTTCTGGGTTCTACCTCCACCATTTATACTGGCCACTGTATAGCCTATCGTGTGCTGAAAAATAGCATTAAATTCCACAACAGCATAAAAAAACTACATCTGTAAAGAATTATGAAATATATTTTTGTTGGGCTTTGCTGATAGGTATATATATATATACACACAGGCAAATTGGCAATATGACTTAAAAGGCACAGCAGAAGCTATACATTGTAGTTAATGCTATACATTGTAATTAATTTTAACTGAAATCAGTAACAAGGTTAGAGTCTAGTAATTTCAAGATCGTAAAAACGCTTAATAAACTACTGCTTAATTATTTTATTTTGTACAAATTTTTTGTAAAATTGCAGTCAAAAAAGATTTCTAGCATTCTTTGAAATAACCGCTAATACATGTACATAGGAATAAATGCACAAGCAACTTCAAAACATATTCATTGTTCTGATTTCATTGTTCCCAATAAAACATTACTGTAACTATTCATAGACAACACTCAGAAGCACTAAAGTAAATAGATAACTAAACTGGACCTTTTTTTCCCCCAAACCGAAACATCCAAAAACATGTATTACACCTAGTGAGTGTGTCTATTTTTAGAAATAGTTTTTCTATAAATATAACTATTCACTTTCTTACTTTGTTACAACAAATTCATTAATGGGACTGCATATTTATGGTTGAATTTTTTGTCTACCTACTGGTATTAACAATATAAATCGGTTAAATAGTATTTGCTTCACTACTATATATATCTTTGTAATTTCGCAAAAATTAATTACAGTAGGTCAGGAAACAACCTTGACCTTGCATTATTGCTTCAAATTCCAAAAGAGATTGTCACATGCTTTTGATCTACATTATTAATTATTTAGGCTATAAAGTGAAATAATATTTAATTTTTATCATTATACTATATATTATCCTGAATCCATTTGCCCAATTATTTACGAATACAGTTTAATGATATGGTATATCATATACGTAGCTATGTCTGCCATTACAAGTTCATTTACTGTTTCAAACTGATTTTATCAGGAAAATATACTGCCGTTGAAATCTCCATTTATAACGATAATATATTAGAAAACACTCTTCACAGATCACATTTTTTTCAAAGCAAATTACTATTTATATATTGATGCATTTCACCTTGGATTGCAACAGTGCCAGAATTTACTGACTACTGCTAGGGGGCATTTCAAATGTCTTAATCTACAGCCATTTTATGTCCTAAAAATCGAGGTCGAAGTCATTTTTGCTTTTCAAACAGAAGTAGGTGAAGTTTACAGTTCTCAATCGACTTTTTCTTCGCCCACTTCTGGCAGCATGACCCTTGCATATCATTAGCTACTGCCAGCCATTTAAATAATATATGACATGGTAGTTTATACCTGTTTTTGCCTTTAATTGTCGCTATTTAAACTCCCCAAGGGATAGTTTTACAACAGCTCCAGTCATGATAATCTGTTGCATGTTCCTTATTTGGGGCCTCAAGTGGTCTGAAGCCATACGTGCCAACCATTACTTTTGGTGTAATAATTACGCTTTTTTCACTAAATTATGCCTTATGAGTAAATGTATTTGGATTACACTTTTTTGGTATATTCCCCCTCTTCCAAAAATTACTGATTTGTATTCTCGTTTTAGTAACATCTCACTAATCACATAAACATATTGTAGAAAAGACGGCTTCTGTGTAACATTGACATAAAAAAGTACACTTCTCTATAAACTAGCGGTGACTTTCCTAATAGTATTATGTTCTATTTATAGCAGCTGCCCTATTTCCAAGAAACATGCTGGTCTTTACTTTCAAACTTTTGAGAATGTGGATATGTGAGAAAGCTTGTCAGTAGCTTATTATAGGTTGGTGGTTCTTTCTGGGGATTTCCCAATTTCTTCCTCCCATTAATACTGGCCACCATATATAGCCTAACATGTGCTGAAAAATGGCGTTACGCCCTACAACAACAACTACATTGAATGCACAATACAAGTAATTCCACTGAAAATATGCAAATACACACATTTAAAATATTCAAAAATTTTGTCACAGGTAATGTAGGTTTCAATTCACTGGAAATAAATAGCACAATCATGTAACAAATAATGAAACACATTTGCTTTTATTTCAAAGTCAGTAAAAGTTTGCATTTGAAGTGCTGTTCGTAGTGTTCGTAAGCATAAACTCATTTACTGTAAAAAGGAAACTTATAGCACAGTAAGGACTTGAGTGAAAAGAAGAAAAATTTTACTTACCATCCACATATAAAATTCAGTCTTTGTAAATATATTAATTACTAGCGAGTGTCTGAAAATCCGACAAAAGATTATGAGATAATGCTTCATCCAGTTCATCTCTGCTACCAACAAATGTAAATATGAAAAAAGCAGATATCTCAAATAAAAGTACTCATGCTAGATATCAACTTATGTGGATTATGATATAACATTGCACTGTTAAGATGGCTTGTCAATATGGATAAAGAATGTTTATGTAGCAATAGATAGATTTCAGTGCATTTTATGTCTTTTTACAGATTCCTTTTTACAGATTCTCTTTATTTCTACACTCCAAACCAATGGTTGTATATACAAGTTAAACAACCAATAATGTTGCCAATAAAAAATATTGCCAGATGGAAAAAACATCACAATTTGTGACATTGGCCAAGCCCAGTACCATTTTTGAATAAATTTTTACATGTTATTTTTCATACTTTTAAGAAGAAAACACTATTTTTTTATGTATGAGAAAAATGCATATAAAATTTAGTAGCAATGCCACGATCTCTTCCCTAAAATGAAAATAAACTACTTTTTTTGTTGTACTTTTAAGAAAGACATTTTGTGTGTACGAAAAAAATACATGTATATGAAATTTCGGGAGCCACAAAACAACTGTTATATCCGAATTCATATTATAATGTACATGCTATAGTGGGGTCACATTGTACTTTAGGACTTGTAATAAAATTTTTAAGACTATTTGGGATTTAATTCTTGGCACTATAAGTTCATTTTAAATTTTAACTTTGTATCCTATTGAAATAAATTATTTGTCAAATTTTACAAACTTGTTGGTTTCACACTTTTTTTGTTGCTTAGTTTTAAGACCATAGAGTAGTTGCTGAATTTTAGGAATCAGTTGCTCCACTGCATACCAGTCAGTCAGTTGTAATATCCCTCAGGACTACTCAGGAGAATGATCTTTATATCCATATTTCCCTGACATTCTCAGATCATCTCATTAAACAATGTATACACCTTGATGCTTAATGCAATTGCAGACAAGAATCTTTCTTTGTTTCTTTTTAAATTCTGATATTCAAAGTGATCTGCAGAGATTAGCAGCAGTGCATTATACACCAATGGTATAGTACTACATTAGGTAATATGGTTTTGTGTTACTCTTATTCTTCTAAAATTCTGAAACAACAACTAAAGTCTACACACATAATATGTGATGATATAATATGTAAAAGGTCTATTGGATGGACATTTTTATTTTGTGAACATTTCAGATGGTTTTGAACAAGGTAGACTCTGCTCATATGTATTCTATTCACACTGGTGCTGGTAGGTTTGATCACCCATTAAGACACATTTGATTATTTGTTAGCTTGAACTATTGAATGCTGGTGGTATGATCATTACAAGTCTTTAATCATGAGCCCTTAGCCTTCGATTTCTGCCATTGTTCTCACCATTACAAGTCTTTAATCATGAGCCCTTAGCCTTCGATTTCTGCCATTGTTCTCACCATTACAAGTCTTTATTCATGATCCATTAGCCTTTGATTTCTGCATCTAGAAAATACATACTATTATACAAGATTTTGTTGTGTTTGTTCTTGATTTTTTTTTACATGTTAGCATTCTGTTGTGCAGATTAATTCAATTCATACATGATCATAAGTCAACTTTTCAAGGACAAGATAGAGGTCCCTATCAGCCAATAATTTGGATTATCTTTGTTTTACTTTATCAAATATGTGGTGTTAAAATTGTTGGCTATAATTGTTTTAAGTATTAGAAAAGAGAATTTTCTAGTTCAAGTGTTCCACTTGATCAGACTGTCCTCCTAGTGTTACATTGCAGTGCATCAACCCTAACACTTCTGTTGAGGATTAACATTTAATGCCCTAATACACAACACAATGCCTAATAACTCATTTCTGATCACTTACTATGGGGAGGTACGTTTTCAAGAGTATAATCTCCTATGGTTGCAAGCATGTACTGACACTTTTGCATAACTTAAAGAGTCTTGTTGCTTTATTTATACAAAGCAGATCCTATTTCAACAAAACATTTGCAGTTTTAGCATCTGTTTATCTCCATTTCCTACATTTTCAAAGTGGATGATTTGACCCAACAATCTGTTTTCTGTAATGAATAAAATATATTCACAAGCAGCTTCACATTTGGACATTATATGGTTGAAATCATTGTAAAATCACAAACAAGCATTATATTTCTTTCTATCAGTGACAACAACTATATATTCATGCAATAGCCACATTCATTCATTGAAGAAAATTACCCACTTCTTATAACAAACATCTACAATTATCCACTAGTTATAACAGTCATCTGCTGTTGTTTCTTAAGGGCGTAATGCCATTTTTCAAGACAAGATAGGCTGTACATAATAGTCAGTATAAAATGGTGGCGGAAGAACCTGGGAAAACCCGGAAAGAACCACTGACCTACAAGAAGCTACTGACAAGCTTTCTCCCATACTCACATTGGCTAAATCCAAAACTTGAACCCAAATAGATAAAGTGAGATCCCAGTGATCTGTAACTGCTTTAGACCACTCAGCCACTCAAGGCCCCCAAGAGAGAACTTTCTTGTTTGTGACCTGAAACCTTTATAAATTGTAATCAGTGACCTGTAGCTTGTATAATCTTTGATTCACATTTTTTGTGTCCATTGTTTTCCTAATACTTGCCTTGGGCTGTTCATACAGTTATTTTTACAGAGGTGATTAAAAGGCTGAGATAAGTAACTGCTGCTCCTCATATTACTTAGCTGATAGACAGTAGCTAAAGTTTTCCATATTTGCTAGCCCTTTGAGCATTCCTGTGGGAAAGCTCATTTTTGCTGATTTGCATAGGTAAAGTATATAAAGTGGAATAATCCAGTTGCTTTGAAAATTATTCAGTTTAGAGATGCATATTGAAGATACAGAGTTGTTATACCTTGTTACTTTGAATAAGAATGTTTAAGTCATCTTTATAAAATATTATTGAAAAACATATAATTGGCAGCAAGATTTTCATGTTGGATTTTACTACATAGATAAAATCCAAAACAGGATTATATTGCTTGCTGAAATTAGGTTAGCATGGAAATGTGATTAATGTTTTAAGGCAAATGTAGAAATACAGCTTTAATTCATGGAATGGAAGAGACATCTACAAAGCAAGCAAAGTCCAGCAAAACTAAATTTCAGAAATCCTTATAAAAGAGATGACTTGGTCAAGCTGGGCTGCATGGGAAGTATTTTATACTTTTTATATAAAATCAAATACATTGTTGACATTGATCATTCTGAAGTCATCATCAATTAATATATATATATATATATATATATATATATATATATATATATATATATATATATATATATATATATATATATATATATATATATATATATATTTGGGTTCTGTAGCACTTTAATTTGACCAAATTTTGTAGCCCATCATAACTGTTAAACCACCAATAGTAGTCATATTGGGTTTAACTTATCCTTGAAGAAAACTTCATTCTTATTACTAATGTACTCACTCAAATTCTGTACATCAGATTCATGTACCAGTTCACTAAACTCCTTGATGGTGCAATTAATTGTCCTTCTGAGTCCTGAGTGTACATGCTTACCTATTCTGTCACCCATCCATCCAGTGTTCTTCAAGAACATGAAATGTTCTTCATGTGAATGATTGGATACTTAGAAATGCTTGCAATAATAAGAGATTTTAAGTTAAATCTTTGATTGATCATGTAAGAGATTAATATGTATAGCAGAAGGTGAATGGAGTAGTGTAATTAAAGATTTAAAATTAAGTCTTCGATCTTTTAAGAGATTTATATGCATTGCAGAAGGTGAATGGGGTAATTATGATATGATTTCTTTACAACTTTGAGCATGATCTATATAAACTTAAATCTTAGCCAGGTTTTTGGAATGAATTGGGTCAAGACATGAATTTAACTAAAATAATTTTTTTAAATGCACTAAATTAAAAAGTATGTAATGAATCAGGGGTTCCTGGGTTTGCTTTAGTTCTCCAAGATTAAGACTTTATTATATATGATCTTTTTCATCATCAGCATTCTATCTTTTCTGTGCCTATTGCATTACATGGAGCAGAAACCATCAAGCACCATCTCCCCCTATTCTGGGACATAGCAAGATCTTATTTTTACCTCTCTTATCAGGGAATCTTTCGGTTTTCCCCTTTTCCTCCTACCAGGTGGGTTAGTGTAGCTTTTGGTAGTCTCTCAGGTGCCATTCTCCGCACATGGCCCAGGTTTGTCCACCTCTTCTTTCTGATGATAGTTGAGATAAATTCCTACTGGCATTCCTCTTGTTTCTGTTACTTTTATTGTTCTTACCAATGTGTTACTCATATCTGAGTGAAGCATTTGTTCTCAAAACAGTTAAGTTTATTTTCTGTTGTTCATGCGCACCTCCAGCTTTCTGATCCATACAAAATCTTCATTTTCAATGACAGGTACAGAATTTTTTATTTCTCTTTGATTTTGAATTTGAGTTGAAGGAAACAGCAATCAAGGTTCATATAATCTAATTGAAAGTATCAAATTAAATTAAAATTTAATGTTATGATTTCAGTTCCATTAGGGTGAAAACTGTTGTATTAGGGGCTTTTACTAGTTCCTGATCTTTTAGCTTAATTGTCAGACAATCACATGGTTTCCATTTGTTATATATATATATATATATATATAACTTATGATGCATTGCCCTAAGCAATGTGAGCAAGGGACAGTTTATTTTTATGCAATTAGTACAGGTGAGTGCCAAATATAGGTAACCAATAAAACTAGAACAGAAGTAGTACTGTTCCCAATTCCAAGGTCATGTGTTTAGCTTTGTGCACAAAGTTGATACTATTCAATACCATTCAGAATATGATTTTCATAAGGTGACTGACATGTGGACAGAGCCCCAGCAAAAGCTGAGTTTTAATAATATACCAGTGTCTTTCAAAACTGCAAAATGATGCTGACACATTTCATTGGTGGGCATGAGGTCTTTTTTTGGCAAATTAGGTAACAATTTAGATTTTTAGATATTCACATTGGCCTTTGGCTAACTCACTTAAAATATGGGAGGCCCAATCCAAATTTGGAGGAGTAAGTTGACTGAGCAAATACATACATACATACATACATACATACATACATACATACATACATACATACATACATACATACATACATACATACATACATACATACATACATACATACATACATACATACATACATACATACATACATACATACATACATACATACATACATACATACATACATACATACATATGCATACATGTTTGACTTGTTTTAAAAATTTGAGATGCCATTTTACTAATTATATGTTGTTCATTATTTAAAATTGAAAACCCTCAAAACTAAAATAAATTTTGATTTTGTTGGGTTTCTGTTTGTAGAGGTTTGAATGAAATGTGATGAAGTGTCCCATCACACTAGTCAGGATTGTTTCCTAAAATTGTTAGCTATGTGCACAACATGTGTATGAAGTTGTTGAAAATGCAAGTAACTGTTAACATTATAAATATTTATTGGTTTTAAATTACTGTACACAGCATGGATATTTTCTTAGTTACAATACAATATTGAAAATAAATGGTAAAGAAACTTCTGTAATGTTTAAATAGGAAACTGAATATTCAAAAGATGTATATTTATTAAAATTATTGTTACAATAATATAGATATCAACAACAAGCAGTCACCCAAAATGGAGCAGGTTTGAATCTTACCATCAGGTCATTCGGGATCAACTCACATGGTGTGTCCATGGGTAAGGCACTTTACTCCAATTGCCTTGGTACTAAATAATCAGTGTTGCTGTGCCATAAAACACCACTCCAAACGTTATCTTCAAGATGCCATATTTGAGTCATAAATCATGTGGGAAGGTGATGCCATTGAGTAAAGGTGCGTAGGTAGTTGTATTTATTTCTTTTCTTTTTAGGCTCTTTAGTGAATTATTTACAATTTAACCAAAGTGGAAACAAAAAATTTAATGTCTTGAACAGAACCAGAAAAATGCCACATTAAATGTTTACTTTTTTGCTGTCCAGTCAAATAATTGGGATACTTGCCACTTAATGACATGGGTGTAGTTAATACATGTACTTACCAACAGGGTGGAACAGTCATATGAAAGTCTTGGGAATGATGGGACAGTATTGGTTGCTAAATAATTGTTTTGACAAGCTGTATTGGCTGTATTAAGATGGTGTAACAGTACCTGGAAGCTGTACTAGCAATCTTTGTTAACATGAAGCTGTAGGACCAATGAAGCTAATTAGCCTAGTGAGAACAATACATATAAATGTCTGTTGTTAGCAAAAGATAAACATAGTTTTAAAGTAGATAGCTCTCATAATTATAAACTGTTTTGTATCTGTATGTGTCTCTTTGCCAGTTTTATATTTAATCTGCATTGTGTTTGACTGGCATCTTGCTGTGCGTAAGTTTTATCTTTAATGTATATTTGACGTTTTGACTGAAAATAGCTTTGGTTTTCATAGCGTGCTTTCTGTATACTTTGAAAGACTGAAAAGTTTATGACCAGAAACTTTTTTAATGATGTAGTTTAAATGGTTTTGATTTTGAATAGTTGTACAAGTGTTCAGTTTTTGTTATCAAAATTCATTTTATGATATCATACTGTCTTCAGTTATTATGAAGATTGTGTTGTATGTACACATACCTTGGCAAATATGTGGAATGAAACTCCTGAAGTAAGCTTGGAAATATCAACACCATAGTTGGAAAGTAGCATCCTTCATATGTAGAACAAAACAAAAACAAGATGGTGTTATGCTACTCACATTTGTAGGGGTGCCTAGTAGCCAAGGGGTCTAAGGTGCTCACTGTTACAGATCACTGCTATCTCACCTCTGTCAGCATGGGTTCAATTCTCTGGCTCGGCCTATGTGGGCACATGTAAAAGCTTGCTTGTAGCTTCTTGTGGGTCAGTGGTCTTTACCAGGGTTTTCCTGTGTTCTTCCTCCACCATTGGCTGCCATATATAGTATATATTATGCTGAAAATGGTGTTAAACCCTATAATTACTAATACTACTACCACTCACATTTGGACACATACCTGGCCCATGCATACTCTTAAAGGTTGAGCAATGACAAGAGTATTATGCCACTCATATTTGGACACAAATGCCTGGCCCATGCATACTCTTAAAGGTTGAGCAATAACAAGTGTATTATGCCACTCACATTTGGACACATGCCTGGCCCATACATACTCTTAAAGGTTGAGCAATAACAAGTGTATTATGCCACTCACATTTGGACACATGCCTGGCCCATACATACTCTTAAAGGTTGAGCAATAACAAGTGTATTATGCCTCTCACATTTGGACACAAATGCCTGGCCCATGCATACTCTTAAAGGTTGAGCAATGACAAGAGTATTATGCCACTCACATTTGGACACAAATGCCTGGCCCATGCATACTCTTAAAGGTTGAGCAATAACAAGTGTATTATGCCACTCACATTTGGACACAAATGCCTGGCCCATGCATACTCTTAAAGGTTGAGCAATAACAAGTGTATTATGCCACTCACATTTGGACACATGCCTGGCCCATACATACTCTTAAAGGTTGAGCAATGACAAGAGTATTATGCCACTCACATTTGGACACAAATGCCTGGCCCATGCATACTCTTAAAGGTTGAGCAATAACAAGTGTATTATGCCACTCACATTTGGACACAAATGCCTGGCCCATACATACTCTTAAAGGTTGAGCAATAATAAGTGTATTATGCCACTCACATTTGGACACATGCCTGGCCCATACATACTCTTAAAGGTTGAGCAATAACAAGTGTATTATGCCTCTCACATTTGGACACAAATGCCTGGCCCATGCATACTCTTAAAGGTTGAGCAATGACAAGTGTATTATGCCACTCACATTTGGACACATGCCTGGCCCCTGTATTTTCTTAAAAGTTGAGCATTAAACAGAATGCAAGCTAAACCTTACCTTTGGAACACATCTTTGTTGATGTATAAATTTGCACCCAATGAGAAAGAAGTGTTTTGATGTCACCTCTACTAAGTAGCTTTATGATTATATATCACCAGATAAAATTGTGGGCTTTGTAAGGAAATGAAATATTTTCATCCAGTGTTTGAAGGGTTACTTTTTCAGTTTTATTGCATATATCTTTTAAAAAAGGTTATCATCTCCACAGTTTGTCTTTTATCTTTTAGGACTCACTGTTTATGTTTATTTGGAAGGCTTTAACTTCCAAACATTTTCATTTTAGCAGCTGGCTCTCATGGTCATTAGACCAGAAAAGTTCATTGATATGGTCTGTTTTATGTCCATCTATCCGTTTGCACAAGATTGTTTTCATTGCTTCTCCTAAACTACTTGGAGTTTTATCATGAAACTTTAGATACACATGAATCTCAAGGTCTGCTTATTCTAAATAAAATAGTTGCTGCACAGACTTGTACAATGTCTGCTAATGAAACCAGCCTGAAAATAGTATCACTACTTTTCCAAAACTGATTATCATATCCACATATAATGTCTTGATGATCCTAAATAAATTTTGCCATTCTGATATCCCATTTGACTGCCATCTTGGAAATCTTATGTCTACTCAGAATGAACGGAACATCATATTGACATTGTTCCTCTAAGACTACTTTTGATGTGTAATTGGTCCTAAATGAGATAGTGCCAGTCTGATATCCCATGTAGCAGCCATCTTGAAAATCATACTGCTATTCCATCTGGATGAAAAATCCTAGTGACATTGGGGCTTTTACCAGAAGACTTCTATGATGTGTCCCAAATGAAAATTGTGCTGATATGACTTCCAATACAACCAACATGTTGTAGCTTTTCTTTTGTATAGATAGTCAAGTAAACATCGAGTTTCACCAGTAGACTTCTTATCCTGTCTAGTTTTTATCAAAGAAAATGTTTCCAGTCTGATATCCAATATGACTGCCACAGCCAACTCCCATAAATATTGCAGATGTTGCTCATAAACGGAAAGTCATATCAACATGGAGTTTCACATGATGATTTCTTGTGAAATGTAGTTGGTCCTATTAAAAATAGTGCTGCTCTGACTTCCATTATGGTGGCATCTTTAAAAATTGTTTATGGATATTTGATGGTTGGTCATATTAATTTGTGGTTTTCATGAAAAGACTTGTTATTATGTCTAGTTGGTCTTGCATCCAAACTATGCATCAGATATGGTTTCAACTCAGAAGAAAGTTTTAGATTTTCAAAATTCTTTTAGATCAGTAGCACATTGGTCTCATCAGGAGACATGTTTATTTTTACATTAACTTAACCATTAATTGGGACTGTAGAGCCATTATTGTGCTGACATGCCATTAAATCTGAAACATACATACATACATACATACATACATACATACATACATACATACATACATACATACATACATACATACATACATACATAGTTTTGATAAACATTCTAGTAGGATATCAAAAATTGATTCACGAATATAATAAATCAGCCATATTTTTAAAATTAAAAAAAATCCTAACTATTGACATAATACAACTTGAATTGTTTTGCCCTTTTCCAGGGACTAATATTCACTATGATACAGCTGATTTTAGCCCCGAAATTTGGACCATTACAGTTGGGTATTTTTTCTGAAGGACATGATCATCCATGCTTTTTTTTTTCCATGGGTAATTTCAAAAGTTGAATGCATATATAGTATCCATTATGAACAATCTTAAGGAAACTTTTTAAAAACTTAGTCCTCACTTGTTTAGCAGAAATTTAGGGTGTCAAGCTGGACGTCACTATATTGATCAGGCATTATCAACGGCAACTGTTGTGGACAAAGCGATTATTTTATAATATAAGAAAATCACTTTCTGTTCTTGTGTGCATTTCAGCAAGCTCGTGCAGAGCAGGAGGAGGAGTTCATCAGTAATACTCTTTTGAAGAAAATCCAATTGCTCAAAAAGGAAAAGGAGGCACTGGCCATGAACTACGAACAGGAAGAGGAATTCCTTACCAATGACCTTTCCAGAAAGCTTATGCAGGTATAGTTCAGACTGGCTCCTAGTTAATAATCATGCTAATCAGATGCAATCTTTCTACTTTGACAGAATGAAAAACTCTGAAACAAATTCATGCAAAAATATAGTTTTCTCTGTCCATCATGTCTGTGAACAGCTGCTGTTTTAAACTTTACATAATCCACTGTACCAATTTTAATTTGCTAAAAAAACACTTGGCATGATTTATACAGTTGATTCTGACATGCAGATATGTCTAGCAGCAATTTAATAAAATTAGAAATGAAACTTGAAATGACTTCTCCAAAACTGTTCAGTAGAATTAGACCAAACGTGACAAAAAGCATCCTTGCATGAAACCTTAAAGTTGATAGAAATGCTAATGATGCTGCTAGTTATGATTGCATGTCAGAATGATCTGCTGTCAAATATGGCTACCATTACTAAAAAGAGAAAAACCTTTTAACAATTTGTTAAAAACTGCTGAAACAAATTTGACCAATGATACCAATCTACCATCAAATATGGCTATATTTAGCAAAACTAGAAAAATATTTAAAATATTCCTTCTTAAAAAAAACATGTATACAGACAGCATCATATTCTGATTCATATAACTGACACTGATATGCCATTAAATTTAGCCATTATTCTGACAAAATAAGAATGTTTAAGTGTAGAAGAACATTTAGAAGATTTCATCTAAAAAAAACCTTTGTATAGAATTTTGACAAACCTTAGCATCCTGAAAGGAAGACCTTTCAGATTGATATAATTAATGTCAAACTGCCATAAAATGTTGCTCCCATTCAAATAAATTAAAAGAGCTTTTAACGATGTCTCTAAAACTTAAATGTGTACAAATTTGACATGAGGCATCATGGAATGAAAACCTTTAAAATTTTGTACAAATGCTGCTTATGTTCCATTATGTATGGCTATTGTTACTAAAAGTAGTGAAAATATTTTTAAATTAAGCTTTTTTACAGCTCTAGAAATAAAAATTTGACCAAACTGCACGAAGACCTTTTAAAGTTTTTAAATACAAATGATGCTGACCTGTTTTCAGATATGACCACAATAATAAAAATAGAAAACCTATAAACAATTGACCAACATTAACAGAAAGCATTTTATGGTAGAGGTATTCAGATTGATACAAATGATGCTTGTCTGCCATTGTATAGGGCCAATGGTCTAAGAAACATTAAATCATGCATATTTGAGCACATTTTTTTTTGGAGGGGGATGCAGAAAATCATTTTATGCAGGAGTCATCCATATGCATGCAAGTTCTCTTCTTCAGCCACCTGCTGAGCAGGAAAATGTGATCAGTTGATCATTTTAGCTGTGTTGATATTAAAATGAGAGAAATCAGGGGTGAAGGACCCCCAGAGGATACATGTTGTCATTATAAGAGTATGTCAAAAGAACATGACACAATAGCTGGGCAGCAAATTCAGAGATTCTCAACTAACTGCTGAGTGTTGGGAAAATACTGATATTTTATGACTGAATTCAGAGGCATAAAGACCCAGAGATATACATATGGTCGTTTTAAGAGTACATCATATGAACAAATTTAGATTTCATTATTGTGTTTATTTTTGAGTGTTGCTGAATAAGTAGACTTAGATAAAATGCCATTTACAAATTTGGATATCTATTTTGGGATTAAAAGGCAGATTGACAACGATGTTAATGAGATTCAGAAGAGTGCTAAATTTGCTAGAAGTTTGGATGGAACAGAAGCCAAGTGTTAGAAAGTTTATGATGCCTGGCATAGTGTTTAGAATAAGATCTTTTCTTGAATTCAGTCTCATTCTGCAACTTTTGTTGATGAGACTCCTAGTTTTAAACTCCAAGTGAGATCCCTGATCTGAGTAGTCAAAATAGACAAGATGGGACGTATACTGAAATTAGATCTGTCAAAGCGGTGACTTGTCATCAGTGAGTAGAGTTGTATTTTGGAAAAATAATTAATCCCAGTTAGATACCTACTTGCTTGCCTTATTGAATGTAATATGTCACAAATAAATTAATGACTACAATTTATTATTAAATCTACTTAAATCTACGATGCTTGACTTTTTAAATGTTTTTATGATAATCCATGTATTCAACTGTAGGTCACATAGCAGTAGAAAAATTGTTCACAATTCCCTTTTATGTGCAGATTTCATGTGTCTTACTAAATAAACATGAAAATCAAGTTCACATTTCTTTTAAATTCACTGAATCCTATAAATGTCACTACCTAATGTCATATGGTACCAAGTCCAAGTATTCATTCTGAAATCCTCCATTGTCATCTAGTAAATCATCATGGTCTAGTCATCATAAATATCATCTGACTCCCTTTCCTTGGCCTCACTGTCATATGTGGGTACTTTCATAGAGACTGGGCTCTGTAATACTTTGAATTTGCAGTATGTGTAATCTATTCAAGGATGCAACTGGACACATGTCAGGATCAAATAACCACCCTCTGTTACTTGACACTGACCAGGCATTACTCATAGCACAATTATAGGGGTATAATAATAAGCAAGTTTAGCACATATTAACTCATTAACCCATAGCATGTCATAGACAGGTTCAATAATAAGCAAGATCAGCACATATTAACTCATTAACCCCTAGCGTTGCGTTAACGGGGCAGGAGGTGGTAGCCTACTTCTGAGCTCTGTAGCGTTAAGGCTATGTATGACACAATAACGTGGGTGGTATTATAGAAAAGTAGATAGATGTCTCTTTACGATGATACCAAATAATATGGATGTTCTTGTTGCACTACAAAATACAGACGTGAAAACGTCACTTTTTTGACCCGATTTTTTTCCAGCTGAAATTCTCTTGAGCTCGTGATCCGGTTTTGTGTCCAGATTTTAGATTTTTCTGCTTCAGATCGAAGATAGACCAGTCTGAATTGCACACAGACATGTGAACCTTTGCAAAAATTACGATAAGATGGGCATTTACAATGTAGAGTGATCTCAACACGAAAATGATGAGTCCGTTTAGCAAAAAATAAAAAAAATAAAAGAAGACCAGTTTTTATCCTTTTGCTCATGCTCAGGCGATGAGCAATGAAACTGTAATGTGTTACAGCTATTGTTGTAGTGTTACTCTAATATGGCACATTTTCTGTGTTACAGATACATCAGAAGAAGATAGAACCAGAGAATTTTGTAGACATGAAAAGGGATAACTTATAAAACAACAGCATTTGTTGAATGTTACTTTAATGTGGTGCATGTTCTATGTTACAGCTGCGCCAGGAGAAGGTAGAGTTGGAGGAGACACTGGAGAAGGAACAGGAATATCAGGTCAACAAGCTGATGAGAAAGATAGAAAAACTGGAACGAGAGACAGTCTCAAAGCAGGCCACACTTGAACAGGTTTCTGCAAGAGGAACACTTTGTATTATCTTTGTATATATCTGAAGAAATTCTTGCTAAACTTTAATGTGACAGAATTCAGTGGAAGAAGTGTGTCTTGTGTTTTTGTTAAATCACAGTGGTCGATTGTGGAAAAATGTATTTGTTTCCTTCTGTAAAATACTAATGATGTCCCTATTTCAGAGGATTTTTCTTGTTGAATTTGAAGACCTATATGCATGACATATATTTTAGTATGGAAACTGCATAAGTTTCCAGTTGTTTAATTTGTAAGGATTTTTTAAAAATACTTTTGACACTCACTGTTTGCAAATTCATCAAAAGAGTCAAATTTTTATGTTATTTTATATTGTTTCTTTGAGATCATTTTGACTGTGCAGGTAGAATTATGCATAGTTCAGATAATAATTTTACTTGTAGCTGCGACGAGAAAAGGTAGAATTGGAAAATGCTTTAGAACAAGAACAAGAGGCTTTGGTCAACAGACTGTGGAAGAGAATGGACAAATTGGAGGCAGAGAAGAGGTAGGTAATAGATTTGTCGTGATAGAGTTTTTTCTACTTTGAATATATTGAGTGACCACATTAGCCATCTCCTGAATCTAAACCTTCAAAAGAAAAAATTTCATCTTATTTAGGTAAATATATATATATATATATATATATATATATATATATATATATATATATATATATATATATCAATCAGTTAAACAAAGGGGAGAAACTCTTGTCCATTAGCTCTCCATTCCCACAACTTACTGACACAAACTTTATGCTTTCACATAGCAGCACATTTCAGGTGAACCAATTAGTCAAGAATGTTAACATTTTCATGAATTATTTGAGTGCAGGATAAATGTTTAATTACAATAGTGTAAGAATCCAAGAAGATATATTGCTGTTGTAACAACAAAGTTAAGGTGGCAAAACTGTTGAAGAAAACAAGATTATCTTATTTTTATCACAAAATCAGTGCATTATGTACTGTTATTTTCCTTTGTCTTTCAAAGATATTGTGTGTGCACCAAATTTGGAGGGTATATGACAGTGTCCCATGCTTGTGCAATGTATGTGCAACACTGTCAATGATTTCCTGATGAATGAGTATCACTTACCAATGGACGAACCAGTCAAGAAGTGATCCAGAATACTACTTTCGGAATTCAGAACATATAAACAGTGTGCATCTCCCTCAGGAATGTGCATCAACAATCTGTTCAATGGTGGCTACAGTCTTTAAACAGAACAGTCTCTCAATCAGAGAATTTTTTCCGCTACAGAGTTTACTCAATTTGGTAGAGTACCTTACTATTCTCAGTCACCAATTTATGAGGCTGTTAAACATGTTTACTGATGTCTTGATGGAGGCTGACACTTTGCCTCATGGAATAAAAAAAAATGTCAGTCTTCAGGTATATGCTGTCCCATCTCAGAATTTGGGAGAGCCTCACTTTACTTATATCAGGCATTTCCTTGCAGTTACAACCTCCAGTGTTGATGGTTTGTATGGATGTTAGCGTAATGGTCTGAGGTGGACATCGTCCATCATTCGACTGGACAAGTGAACTGTGGTTTATACAGGATGTTCTATTGCATCAGTATCCTAGAAATGAAAGCCACACTGAAGTATTGGATAAGCTACTTGGAAATTGTGTTCTCATCCATCAGACAACTCCATTGTGGTGAATTATATCAGAAGTATACATGCCAACCATTATGCTTTTGGCATAATCATTATGCTTTTTTCACTGAATTACGCCTTACATATAAGCATATATGGATTACGTGATTTCGGTATAATCCTTCGAAAAAATAATTTGTTTTCTCATTTTTATTAACATCCCATTAATCACACAGACTGTATTCTAGAAAAGACGACTTCTACTTAACTACGATATAAGAGTACGCTTGTCTGTAGACTTGCATGCACTTTCCTAAGAGTATTGTGTTCTTTTGACCTCATATTCTATGTTAGCAGCTGTATAGCGTAGTGAGGAGAGAATAGACTTATTTTTTTTAAATTTTAATCTTTACTTGCTTATTCTTTGTCTTCATATTTGGTACAGAACCAGACTGTATGATATTTGGTGCTTAAGGTCAAGAAGATTTAAGTTGTTATGTGTGCTAGAGAAAAAATGTTTTCAAATAATTTTACAGATGGATTAAATATAGACAAAAAAATGATTCACAGATGAATGCATAACACAGCATTCCATTCTATGGCAGGTTCACACCCATTGTAGGCTGTGTGGAAAGGATTTTAATATTATTCATTGTGGTAAATTTGATGTGAAGCAACACTTGAGAACTAAAGAAAGCTTGAATTATAATAACTCCAGTACTAAGGTAACTTCTTTTATTTTACAACAAAATTCAATTGTTGACACAATTGTTATAAATGCAGAGGTATTTACCAAATTCCTAATAGAACACACCCTTTGTGGTAGAATACTACATTGGTCCTCAGATCAAACTGATGTTTCCCGATTCAAAAATTGCAGAATACATGCATGTGCAAGTGCAAAATCATCTAATATGTTTTGATATTTAACTGAAGATACTTCCCTTAAAATTGCAGAAGCCATGAAAATTGAGTTGTTTAGTGTTGCCAAAGACGTGAGTAATAATTATGATGACAAAATGTTATACTTTGTAATTGACTTTGACAACAAAATGGGCAAAGTCAGAGTGCTCTTATTTCATTACCTGAATTAACAGTAAATTCCACTGTAGAAAACAGTTTTAATTTGCATGATAATGCTTTGAATAAACTGGAAGAACTGTATGGGTTTTCAGCTGATAGTGTGACAGTGATAACTGAAATTCATAAAGGAATTGCATTCTGTATTTGAAAAATGTCTCAGTGTACATCACAGGTTTTGTCTGTCATTTGATGCACCTTGCTGCATGAAAGGCTGCCAATAAATTAGAAGGAGAATGCCTGAAGTATCAAGCTGGCATTCTACCTGACAATATACTTCATCTGGACAAAATTGATTTTTATTTATCTTATTTCCCAGATAAACAACACAATATAACTGGAAGATATAAATTTCCTTTGTGTAAGGTTATGAAAGGAATATTGGTTCTTTACCATTCTGGCAGTGAATAGATTTTTCTGTATTATTAGGAAAAAAAAGAAGCCAAATTGATATAAAGTTTGAGTAATCCAGTACTTAGTGTTCTACTGGTGTGCAAAACATTCATAGTCCCAGCTGATAGAAAGTGTTTTGAAATGCAGCATGGGAGTTTGTTGCTTTTTAAATCTAAAAGTGCTACATATATGAAAATTTGAAGCAGTAATTGATGTTAAAAGACTATAGAGGTAAAAAAATATAATTTTGTACATGTGCTCATTGAATTTGTATCATGTTATATGTGGATTACTCTCTTTCTTCTGGGACTACACTTTTTGTCCACTTAGATTACACTTTTTCCTCGCCAGGGGTTGGCATGTATACAGAAGGCAAGGGGAAACCAGATCCCAAAACCTCTGCATTCTTGTTTGGGACAATCTTCCTGTTTTCTAGACCCACGTCATTGCATACCGAGCCTATGCTCCAGCAAAGTTCTCAGTCTAGAAACATTAGGGACCCAATATGGTCTCTTACCCAGGTATGGGAATGTAACTCCTTCCACATCTTACCTAGTCTCCTAAGGTATTTTGATTGGGCAATTTTTTTTATAATACCCAATAATAGCATGGAGAAGCAATGAAAAATAATTTATGAACCTTATTTCCATTCTAGTAAATATTGACAAAGATGATACTAGATTTTATCAAATAAATAAGATTGCCTTCACCTATCTAGATAAACTTATTATTTTCTAAGTGGATGGGTGGTAACAATGTCTATCATAATGTTTTATATCAAGTCCTTAACCATGTAAAATAGAGAATTGGCTTTAATTACAATGTTATGGATATGTATGAAGCTGAGAAAACAGAATTTCTAGAGAAAGTAACGGAGGTAAACAACAGAATAAATTTGGTTATGTTGTGGTATTTTTTTGTGGTTTTTATCACTATAATATGAACAGGATGTTTAAGTCAGTGGTGTCTTGAAACACAGAATTAACTGAATACCAGCGTCTTTGCAAACTAGGAGTTATTTACACCATATTGTATAGTCATTATGTCGTGTAATACTACATAATGATAATTATAGTATATTGATAGTATCTACTATTTGTGTGCTGAAAATACACCAGCCTTGCCCAGTTACATCCTACCTGGAGAGCATGTGTTGTGCTCCAGTTGTAACTGAGTTACATATGGGATTTTGCACCAATCTACATATTAACGGGGAGATCACTCTGACTGCACATATGTGGACAAATAGCATTTAGCTCCCATAGCTAAAAAATATTTAGCTGTGAGGGCTGGATTTCAGAAGTAGTGGTAGTACTCGGTATTAAGATGGGTAAGTAGTATCAAACAAATATATTACAAGAAAAATTGCATTACAGAAGCATCTTGATAAACAACATTGGCTTGCTACCGAGATCACCTACAGGCAGCTTTCTGGTTGGCACTGGAGACTTTAATTTCTGTTGGGCTGAACTTTTTCCGCAAAATGAAAATGGACATTCCAAATAATTTTTGGATGGGTTTGGGTTTATCTATCACCCTTTCATCTCCTCCTTTCATGACTGTCATTCCATAAGATTTGTGGTAAGCTGAAATTAGGCAGAAGGAAATCGGGTTGTTACTCAACATGTAGATGGTGGAGATTGTTAACAAGTAGATGGTGGAGATTGTTAGGAAACCAGACTCTCCAGGGTTTTATGATAGATTTTTTTTCTCACATGTTGTAAGTTCAGATTTAACATCAGTCCCATTCAGCTCATCAAATATATTGCAGCACCAAAGTTCAACATGGAAGCAATCTGTGCAAACTGAACAGCGTTGTTCTTTTTTGTGCGTCAGTCCCACAACTAGCTGGTATCCTTTTCTGACTGTTCAGAGAGAGAGAGAAAATTAATCGAAGACTTTATGTATAGGCACAATTCGAGATTATCTTCATAATGTGTATGTGATTGGGTACATATTCTCAGAAAAACATAATTTATTCATAATTTTGCAGTCCTTATCTTCTTTAGAATAATGTATAAGTGTACATATGTACTTAATGCATGGTTCTCCTTGCTTTCAGCATTACAGTATTTATCCTATGATTAGACAAGTCCAGCTGATGAAATTAATTAAAAAAATTATGATTGGGCTAACTATGAAGACCTGCCAACTCTTACGATTTTGCCATAAGACTTAAGAAAATTACCCTTAATATATGGACTTATGGCATAAAAGCAAAAACTACGAAAAATTTATGGAAAATCCAGAAAATTTGTTCATCCGTGTTTGATTTGGACCTGGGTTTCATATTAGAATTAGTGAAATTCATCAAGGGAACCAGACTAAACTTTAAATCAGCACCTCAGACACTTTAAACTGCCAATGTTTGTTCATGCAAAACGTCTGCATGATCCAACTGTTGATTATAGTATATGTTTAAAAATGGCATCCGGCGAAGGGAAAATAAGCCTATTAAAAAACGTGTTAATAATTAACACCAAAGAATAAAAAGGAATATTCAAATTCTTGTGAATAAAAGATGGAACAGACACAGTTACGTTTTTTTGGACATCGCATACCAATTTGAGTATGACTCACAGCGAGAGGTATGATTTGTCATGTGCAATAGAAAAAGATAAGAACTACATCTTGTTGAGAGACAGCAACAAGCCATTGAGCTCCATAGGGGTTGGAACTTGAGTTTATGCAACTGTACTAGTGGTAAATAATGTCTATGCGTACTTTACAATCTCTTCAGTTGAACTTAATGTTTATTTTCACTGCATGTACCGAATACCAAACTTTTCATTACATTTTCAAGCTTTTCTGGTTAGAGGCCAATTCTCGCCACATACCAATTCTCGCCTTACTACTAATAACACATGCCTGCACACGAAGTTTTGGTTCCTGTTTAGAAAATAAGAAGAGTGATTTAAGCTGACAAATCCAAGCGAAAATAAGCCTCAGGTAAGTTGATTAAGTAAAGAAAATAACCAAAAAAACCACTTCAGACCCTTACACTTCCATTTACTAACATGGTGAGTCACGTGGTACAATTAGCATATATAGGTCAACAAGAACTTAGTCGTAAAACCATACATTAATGTATGCCCCATCTTTTGTAGCAGACTCTGTAAATGAAAATTACATTTCCATCAATAAAGCATCCTCAATAAAGCGTTTTCCTTTTTCCACATTTGTCTAAAAATACCACAAATAGCATGGCCGCAGCATTCATCCATACTTTATTATCAGATGTGTTTATTACAATGACACTAGCATTCACAGCATCTCCAGACTCCATATTTTACTTGCAAAGAAATGTGAAGGGCCAATAGCCAGAGAGCATTGATTATTTGATTTTTTCTATAAAAAAAAACGTGCAACTTTTAGAAAACATTACACAGAGAAACAAGTATTAACCCTGTATGGAACCGCGTGCAACATTACTGTCAACAACTATCAATTATTCAAGGCTATATCAGTTTGTTTCTAAACAAGTAAAATCAAATACTTAATATTTTGGGACAATTAAAAAACAACCAACATCTTAATGTTTTATTTATCCTCCTTTTGGTTATCAAAAAGGTATATGAAACAGCTGTGAAAAAATAAATTAGTCATGTGACAAATAATCCTTAGTTTACATATTAAGGCATCTAGAAGGTGTTTTCCACTGCATTTTATTTTATAGGATTTTACTTCAAGCTTTATTACATTTCTGTGCTTTATTATACTTCATTGTCAGTTTTAATAATTCATGAGAAAGTGAAATGATATTTTTCTCAAATCAACACACACAACATGAAAACTGTCAAGAAAAATAACACATTGCTGGTGAATATTACTTATGACAGTAAAAACAAGAAATCAAGAAATAATTACTCAGTTTTATTTTTTCCAGAAATGCCAAAGAGGTATACAATAGAAGAACTGCAGTATGCCATGTCATCTGTAAAGCAGAAAAGGCTTATGATTTCACAAGCATCTAGGGAATTCCAAGTCCCTAGAAAAACTGTAGAAGACCATGTCAAGGGGAAGGTACGAGAAAAAGCCGCTGGATTATGTTCGATGTTAACAACAAATGAAGAATCATCCATGGTCATTTATATGAATTATTCAGCACAACAAGGTTTTCCATCGACCAGAAAAATTGCCATGCATTATGTAATGACTATCATGAATCAAAATGGACGCCATTCTCTATTCAACAGGAATAAAAGTCCAAGCAACACATGGTTCCGAAACATTTTAAGAGACATCCTGAACTAACAGAAACATGCTGAGTCACAGGACTGAGGCAGGAATAGAATGTCAAACATAAATGTGATGAATCAATACTTTACTCTTCTTGACGACACACTGCACAGATTAGGACAAGACAACAAAACCAGATCAGATTTTCAACTAACATGATACAGGATTTAGTGGAAAAGAAAAAAGTAGACAGAAAGTCATTGGTATCAAATGCCAACACAGTTACCAACAATCTGTCACAACATCCGGTCACATCACCGCACATTTATGCATCTCGGCAAGTGGAAGATTTCTTCCATCGTTTTCGATTTTTGAAAGATGTATACCCTATTTGGCTTATAAGGAGTGTTTTCCAGGTTCCTTGTTATTTGGATACTTTGCTAATCTAGGGTATATAGATAGAACACTCTTCACTCATTGGTTTAAAAAAAATTTCATACATTGTGGATCAGCAAGACCAGTGCTACTTATCATGGACAACCATGACAGCTACATAAACCTAAATGTCATCTAGCTTGCACGAGAAAATCAGATTGCATTGTTGGAGTTGCCACCACACACAACCCACATTCTACAACCATTGGATGTGGAAAGCATTGGTCCACTGATAGCAAAATTCACCTCAATTGCAGTTAACCTTGGCTACACTAACAAGAATCAAATAGTAAATAAAGCCAAGTTTCCAACAGTGCTGTCTTAAGCCCTTGATTAGTTTTCCACTTATCAGGTCAAAGAAACCTTTAGAAAAAATGGTATTCACCCATTGAATCCTGAGTTTATAGACAAGACACAACAGCTTGTCAATAGCCATTTGAAAATGGTGAATTATCAGCCAGTTCCATTATGAGTCCCATCCACATCAGCAAAAGCATCATCTGATGAAGAATTCCAGGCATCAAAATCAGTCTGTCCAACCTGTGGTAGTTATATTGGAGTAAATCCTTTGGTAGCAGAAGGTCTTATACCTCAACACTTATCTAACATTTTCCTAGCAGTGCCTGTTAAAAAGCAAGTTATACAAGCAAAACTGATGTTAGAATCACAAATACTAACATGTGACGATTTTTACAGAAAGTTAGAGGAAAGGGCAACAGAGGACTAGAAAAAGCAAGAACTGAAAAAAGGACATATTAAGGACAGAATAGAGAAGAAAGCACAGCAGAAAGATAAAAAAAAAGAAGAAATAGGTCAAGAAATTGTTTGGAAGGAAAGAAAAACAAATCTAGCTCTGAGTTAGATATATGTGGTGTGTGTAAGTCTTCTGATCCACCAGTTGAAGAATCTGATCATGAGAATGCTGAAGATGAGGATACGAATATATTCTGGTTTCAGTGTAGCAAGTGTCCACAGTGGTACCACCAGACCTGTGTTGGAATACATTCTCATGAAGAGGGTAACCTTAGCAAAGATGACACGGAATTCATCTGCAGTCTCTGCCTTACTAATGACGAATAGTCATATTAGTGTTAATAAATAAATCAGCAATATTTGTATGCTACAATAATAATATATAATCATTTATTTAATGTTGTGTGGCTGTTATATTTTTTCCAAAATAAGAGGTATCAGAATTCATCAGCATCCTGTGCATTAACAATTAAATTTAGTTTCATTAGTGAAAATAACTAAATCACTAATAAATTATTTCTCATACAACATTGACAATTTATAATAATATTTTTTTTTACTGGTGTTTTCTTGTGATACATTTTCTCATAATTATTATGAAAATATTAAAATAATTTTATTATACATGTTTTTAAATGTGTATTTACTTTCATGATTTCCTTGTCATTTTTAAAATAATTTATTTATAAATACCCAGGCAGTTAATTACATAAAACTGGTGTCAAAAATGATGTGACTACTTGTCTTGATGTTCACAGTGAAATGAGACGAATTCTTGGTAGAAAAAAAACTATGCATGTTACGTATATAATTATACATGAAATTAAATATCTTTGATTACTTAAAATTTATCATTTCAAGAGAATTTATTAAAACTGAGGAGAATTAGACATTATTGTATCCTTTCCATTTGACACAGTTTAAAAAATATAATCGGTTTTTTCAACCTGTGAAGAAGTAAATTTACACGCACTCCTATCACAATTCATAACAGGTATAAAAACATTAGTTTGAATTACAAAGCACATAAATTAAAATTTAGCTAAACAGAAATGAATAAATTTTCATTTAAATAAATAGTAAATATAATCTAATAATCATATGTGAGTAGATCATCGATTTTCAACATATGGTGACAATTGGTACTGACTCTACCGCAAAGTTCATAAACAACACCATTTTAATTAACGGTCCCCACATAATCGGTCAAGTAGCTAATTTCACATTTAACAAGAGGAAAAATATTGATAAAGGTCCTTATTTTATATATTCTATTGCCAAAGAGCAAGTTAATATCATTAGTGTATGATTATAAAAGAACCGGAAAAAAATGGCTAAAATTAGTCTCCAACCAGTACAATAGCAGTTTGATATTTTTTTTTTACACCTTACTGAAAATTGGTCAAACTTAAGGAAAAAATGAACTGCCTTACTGAGACAGACCCATCAGGGTTGGCAGGTCTGACTATGCAACAAAACTATACTTATTAACTATTTGCATAAATGTTTTGCTAATAAGATAAATTTGATAATTGTTTTGAATGTCATAAAGATCTTAAATGCAGTCTTTCTTGTTACCATTTTTATATACCCCTCCACCCAGTGCAGAGCATATTATGTAATGATGTTGTTTGTCTGTCTGGTCTCCACATTAATTAAATTTGGAAGAAACCTACTAATTTAGAGGTTAGTAGGTCAAGGATTTTTAGTCAATAGCCTGAGTCACCATTATTGTCACTGTAAATGAACAGTAATTTGTGTTCTCCATCATCTGCAGTTACCGCTTTTTTCTAGATGGCTTGCACTTGATGTAGGAAGAACCCTATCAATATTAGAGCTCAAAATGTCAAAGGTCAATTCACTGACTAAAAGAATAAAAATGGTTTACTCACAATAACATTAGATCTTGTGAACAGACCTAGACAAACCTTTGAGTGGCGTACACTAAGGGTACTGAAGAAGTCTATAGATTTTGGTGTCAAAGATCCAAGGTGGTGAAGGTCACTAAAAGAATACTGGTTTTTGCACAATAACATTCTACATCAGAGACCAAGATCAAATTTTGTATATGATTTGCACTAGGGGTGAAAAAAGTCTGTTCATTTTAGGCTCAAAATTGTAAAGCTCATGGTCACAGTGGCTGAAGGAAAAAAAATTAAGACATCTGAACATGGAGCGGGTATATTATATGCAGCATAATTTATGCTGTTCATGGCATTTTTTTTGTTTTTGCTTTTTGCCTTTATTAATTTGAAGATGAAACTTTATCTGATTTAAGTTGCAAATTAATTTCAAGATGGTTGTCCAGTCTGATTAAAATCAGATCTCTGCTCTCCTACATGAAGATCTGATGATGGCTACTTAAGGGTCATGTTCTGGTGACCTTTGAATTAGCTAATGGAAATGTACCTTTAAAAAGTCTGAAAGTGAATCAAATTGTTCGATACACAGTCATGCTCTTTATCCGCACTGCTCAGTCTCCAAATGCTAAGAAATAAGACTTCATCTGATTGGGTGATACAATTAGTGATTATGGTAATAACATAGGTTACCAGAACAAAACCCCTAAGTAGACACTGTCAGATATTCATGTATAACAATGAAGATTTGATTTTAATCAGATTGAATGGTTGTCATAACTTTTCATAAGCATTGGCACAGCTTTTGTAAGTTAGAAAATGCTTTTTCTTCAGAATGC
Source organism: Potamilus streckersoni (assembly GCA_016746295.1). Lineage (NCBI taxonomy): Eukaryota > Metazoa > Mollusca > Bivalvia > Unionida > Unionidae > Potamilus > Potamilus streckersoni. The sequence goes on from JAEAOA010001694.1 coordinate 1,195,008, forward strand.
TTCAGGAGAAGTTGGACCAGCCTATCACTGACCCACCATCTCCACGTGAAATTAATAATGGTGACACTGCAGGCAATCTTTCTCAGCATATTACTCATCTCAGGAGTGAAGTCTTTAAGCTAAAGGAACAACTGCAAGCAGCCCAGGTGGAACGTAAGCAATTTTATACTCGATATTATACAGTGCTCAGGTAATCAAATGATGACACTGTTTTGCATCCTTGTGACTCAGATCATCTCATTGTTAAGGTCAGGTGAGGAGTGAAGTCTTTAAGCTAAAGGAACAACTGCAAGCAGCCCAGGTGGAACGTAAGCAATTTTATACTCGATATTAAACAGTGTTCAGGTAATCAAATGATGACACTGTTTTGCATCCTTGTGACTCAGATCATCTCATTGTTAAGGTCAGGTGAGGAGTGAAGTCTTTAAGCTAAAGGAACAACTGCAAGCAGCCCAGGTGGAACGTAAGCAATTTTATACTCGATATTATACAGTGCTCAGGAAATCAAATGATGACACTGTTTTGCATCCTTGTGACTCAGATCATCTCATTGTTAAGGTCAGGTGAGGAGTGAAGTCTTTAGGCTAAAGGAACAACTGCAAGCAGCCCAGTTGGAACGTAAGCAATTTTATACTCGATATTATACAGTGCTCAGGTAATCAAATGATGACACTGTTTTGCATCCTTGTGACTCAGATCATCTCATTGTTAAGGTCAGGTGAGGAGTGAAGTCTTTAAGCTAAAGGAACATCTGCAAGCAGCCCAGGTGGAACGTAAGCAATTTTATACTCGATATTAAACAGTGCTCAGGTAATCAAATGATGACACTGTTTTGCATCCTTGTAACTCAGATCATCACATTGTTAAGGTCAGGTATGAAATGCAAAATCCAAATGCAAAATATCAAAGGTTAACATTGATTTTTAAAATGGTTTTTGCTTAACAACATTAGTTCCAAATAGCAAGTTTTGTGGAGATCTTGCACTTAAGGTATGAATAGATCTGTTGGTTGCAGGAATTATTATTTTATTTAATTAATTATTTTATGAGCTACAGAACCAGCCATTGTGTGGTGATATATTAAATGCTTTATATAAAGTAATGAAAGTTGCTTATTGACTGAAAGTGTTTATAGAAAAAAGTTATGTAATTTTTCATAAGAAATGTATGTACTAGTAAATTGCACACATTAGTAGTCTTAAACCATAGACCATTTTAATTTTATCTCTATTGTCACACAGGTTCTGCTGGATGTAAATGAGGTGATCCCAATGTGTTGGGTTATATATATATATATATAGAGAGAGAGAGAGAGAGAGAGAGAGTGAGAGAGAGAGTGAGTTAGTGAGTCTGGAAATGATAATGTACTGTATTTGTCAGCCTTTAGGACGATATATTTTGACTAGAAAATCTTAGCTTATACTCCAAATCGACTTGTATGTGAATTATGTAAACCGAATAATTTTAATATATGTCACATAATGTTTCGTATGAAAAAATTCTCCAATAATTATGAAAAATCTATAGTAAAACTGAATCATTTTGATGAAGAATTATGTATGCAAAAATATACCACCCCACATTAGGAAGGATTTTAAACATTAACATCATCATCAGTATTAAAAATTAAGGTATATTAGATGACTTGTGCTAAAGCATCATGCTTTAGTAATAAATGTTGTTTGTAATATATGTTGTTTAAATTTGATATATGTGTGTTAGAATTGACAAGTTAGAAAATAAAAAACCATGACAAAGACAGATTTTTTTATTGCACCTTACAAGCAACTAAAAATTATGCCCTATTATGAAATGTGAGATATTGTGACTATTGTCTGTCACTTATCTGATGACTGCAGTACTTTATTTCTTTATCAATTAATACTACTGGGTAAGCAGTTCTTTTTGTCAAGAAGCACATTATTATGAAGTGGTATTTAAATGCTAATTAAATATGCTATAGTGTAGTCCGGTTTTGCAAGCTGGCACTTGTTGGAGGTCCAGATTCTGCCTACTAGATCAGATTGGTGAGGCTACCAATAATGAAATGAGGCTACCAAAAGGGTACTATGAATATAATACTGTATTATGAAATGAGGCTACCCAAAGGGTACTATGAATATAATACTGTATTATGAAATGAGGCTACCCAAAGGGTACTATGAATATGATACTGTATTATGAAATGAAAAGCTAGTTACTCCTGTAAATATCTCAGCCAGTGATATCTTTTGAACTTGATGATAGAACTGTCAGCAATTTGAAGTATGAGCAAAGATCAAAAACAACTGTCACCTAAATACAGTAATCTTACTCATTAGAAATGGAGAGTCATTGCACTTGCCAAGAAAATTAGACATCATGCCAATTGGTCATTTTTGGGATTTAACCTAAACTGGAGTCAGTATGGATACATATATTGAGAGTATTTACACTTTGAAGGAGTATGGTATGTATTTTCTTGGTTTACATTTACTATTTAATTTAATGAGGTTTTTTTATCTTTGACAAAAGCTTCATTTAAATATTGGCAGTAAGGTACTAAAAGACATCATGAAAAGCCGAAGTCTCTCTCTCTCTCTCTCTCTCTCTCTCTCTTTCGGGGTGGGGTGGGGTGGTGGTGATAATATTTTAGTTGTATTTGGATATACATATGCCTCTATGTCTGTATCTCTCCAAAAACGGGTAATCTGAAATAGCTTACAGTGAAACCTTTGATATGTATGAAATGGGAAGTTACTATAGTTTAATTCCACACAACATCACACATTTTATCCTATCTGTAACTCAGTAAATTTTCAGGTCAGCATCATTATATTGACCTAAATGTACATAATACACTTAAAATACCAGGTGTGAAACAAATAAAGTGTTTTTAGTAACATTTAATGATCTTGACCTGTCAGGTTACTGAGTTACAGATAGGATAAAATTTTCAATGCTGTGAGGAACAAAGTGAAAAACAAAGCTGAGGTATTGATCAACCTTGTCTTATACTCAGCATTGACTTGAGTTACCATCAACATACATGATTTTGGCGTAATCAATATGCTTTTTTTTCATTAAATTACACCTTATGCATAAACATAACTGGATTACACTTTTTCAGTATATTACACTAAAAAAATTTAATAATTGTTTCTCATTTTTATTAACTTCCTAATAATCCCATGGAATGTATTCTAAAAATAAGAGATAAGAGTACTCTTGTCCATAGACTGGCATGCACTCTCCTAACTGTTCTATTTATAGCAGCTGCATAGCTTAGAAGAGAACAGACTAGTTTGCTAATTTTAATCTTTGCTCTCAGTCTTTATTCCATTTCATATCTGGTTCAGAACCAGTCTGTTGGTATCTGGCGCTAAAAGTCAAGTCAGATTTATTTAAGTTGATGTGCGTGTTGGGAGCAAAAACGTTTTTTCAAATAATTTTACAGATGGATTAGAAAAAGACTAAAAATAAATCAGAGATGAATACATGAATTACATAATACAGCATTCCATTCTAATGCAGCTTCATGCCCATTGCAGGCTGCGTGGAAAGGGTTTTATTATTGGTCTAGGTAGTAAAACAAAGAAACATTGAATTAGCTAGTTTTGCTAATTCCAGTACTAAGGTAACTTCTTTTTTACAGCAGAAATCAATAGTGGACACAAATTTTGTAAATGCAGTGGCATAAAAGATTACATTGGTCGTTTGTTCCTGATTCCAAATTGCCAAATATGTATATACAAGAAGAAAATCATCAAATATTGTTAGGTATTTAGGAAAGATACTGAATCACTTAAAATTGCTGATTTCATGAAAATTCTCACAGACAGTAGTAGTGATTATGATGATAAAACACTTTTCTCAATCTGTTTAGGAGACTCTTGCAATGAAAAGGGCAAAGTCAGAATGCTCTTCTTTGATTACCAGAATTAACAATATTTTCCACTGGAGAAAAGTTTTTATTTGCTTGAAAATGCTTTGAAGAAAAACAAGTTGACATAACTGTATGGTGTTTTCAGCTGGTAAAGCATCAGTGATGACTGGACTTCATAAAGGAGATGCATTCTATATTTTGAAAAATGTCTCCATCAGTGTACATATCAGGTTGTGTGATGCACTTTACTGCAGGAAAAGGCTGCTGATAAATCAGAAGGAGAACTTCTGAAGTATCAAGTTGGCATTCTACCTGACAATGTAATAAAACAATTTGTTGATTCTGGTTTTTAAGGGTCAAGTCATGATCATGGTAAGTAATGAATTCAGCGCAGCAGCTTTAGTTAAAGATTGCCTACATTGACCACAGAAACCCATTTGTCAATAATTTTCGGAGTCTGCCCTGTTCCTACAAAGTACTTTTAAATATGGGGTGGGTGTATAATGTGCTTTTCATGGTACATTTTTTACCATGACTCCCCACTTGTCAGTAAAACAGATGCAGTATGAGATTAATGATTATTGATCATTCATAGAGTACATAATTTAGAAAGAGATTTATTTATATTTTTACTTTGTATGATAACTTAGCTCTTATTGGCCTCAAATTGTTTTAAGTTTGCAAATTGTTTTAAGTTTGTAAATCATTTGAATCTCACAAAGTAATGTTAACATTTTCCCCCATTTTAATTTTTTTCTTTCACTTGGGTGAAATTGACCTATTGCCAATTGTCAGTCATTTTGTTTGAATAACCAATTCAGCAGGCATAAAGTAGACATACCTCTTTGCATCAATTCCATCTGCCATTTTCTTCATGATAATAATATGGCTATTGTAAATATTTCAAAAGTTTGCAGTGGTACCTTGATATTTGGATTCATAATGGTGACAAGGAGTCAGTGTGGGCTTTTGTAATTCTCACAGTCAATATTTGAATTATCTTAATAGAGTAGATGGAGTTATTCCATTATCAAAACCGAGACAAAAATGGAGGGGTAAAAACTTGTGATTACATGCCTGATCAGCTGAATAAAGACACAATTGAAGGCAGTTACAATGTGTTTTATTTTTGCAAGAAAAGTCTGTAGGAAAGTAAGTCCTATTATAATGTCAAAGGAAAAACTAGAAACTGAACACAATTAGTAAATATGAGTATGTCTAGAATAGGATTCCCCCAACTTTCAAGCTTTATTGTGTGTATTTTTTTTTTTACAAAGTACTGGACCTCAGATTTTGTTATTTCATAATTTCAGAATGTACTCTTGAGTGCTTCATCATCTCGATATTTCAGACAATTGAGTGACTACTTTAGTCACTGACTTAATGGAAGGGTGGGGAATTAAAAGTGTAATTAAGAAATTGAAATAAATGTCAAATATTTTTCTTCTGATATATTAAGCATGTATATACATGCTTCACTAATTGAAATCAAATGAATCTAGAACAGACATAAAGAATATTTAAAATATAGTAGAATTCAATATTTGTAACTAATACCAAAATCATTTTGTCATATGGACAAATTAAAAAAAAAGTTGATATTTTAAACAATAAATATATTATTTTGTAGCTTCTAAGGTATTTCATTTCTAAATCAGTTCCTATCAAGCATGAAGTTTGATGCAGGTCATTTTAACAATAATTCAAATTACATTTATAATACTTACAATTCATAATAAATTCAAACGATCTATGGACGTAATTCTTAATTAATGGAATAAAGAATATAGAACAAAAGAATACATTATCTTACAAGAGAAAATTAAAATACTATCCATAATATGTTTGAATTAAAATTAAATGCATTAATGTCCTAATAAAGATTTTAGATTATAATAAAATCTATTTTCCTTAACCAAATAAGGAGACTCCAACCCCAATGGAACAACATTTTTAATCTAGCTCTTTACACCGTGTATTTAGCCATTTTTATAGCGCACATCTGTGTCCCATAAAGGACAAAATTGGTTACATATGCCTTCTATTCCCACAACTGGATAGTCAGATAAATATATCACCATCTGGCTCCAGACCTTACGACATTCCTCTGATTTGTATACATTTTCAACCTTCATAGATGTGAATGCATGATAAATTATCAAATATTATTACATGTTATTAACCACATACTATATGAATGTTGCAGATATGTGCATTTGTCCAGAACTAAAATGTAATTTGCCTAGCATGACGTATAGGAGGGATCCCTAATATTTTTCAACAATGTGAAACATGGTAGTATTCAGATCCTACCTGTCTAATTTTCTTAGACAATAAAACTTGGATTCTAAAAAAACCTATAGTAAATTCAGTTGCAAACTTCTAAACAGTAGCTATTTACAATTTTGTTATACATTTTAATTCTTTGAATTCTAAGGCAACATAAACAAAAGTGAGTTAAAATTAATAAAGATAAGACTGTATGTGAAATAGATTAACATACAATGGAGAGAATTTCCTTTTACTGCATTATGTTTTTAGGCAGCTTTAAAATTTATTTTTATGAGTAAAACACAGGTTATTGCCATACAAACTTTAAATACAAGTATAAATATTGTCTGCTGTATTTTAATTTTTGCAACTTTGTAATTTTACAATAATAAGAATAATACAAATCATTTTTAAAAAACATATCTCTGAAATAGAAACATATTTCTTTGCAAAAAGCTGATGTTTGAAGGAGGTTAACGGGTGGTCATGACATGTGGTTTGGTAGGTGGATCAATCAATCATCTCAAAGCCAAAAGGAATTTAGACCTGTTCTTATGTCTGAATTCATACTTGTAGATATTTATAGTCAACTTATTGCTTCCACAGATGAGGAAAAGATGGCTCAGTATGCACAAGAGGAGAAGCATATTAGGCAGGAAAATCTGCGGCTCCAGCGTAAACTCCAGCTGGAGATGGAACGGCGGGAGAGCTTGTGCCGCCACCTGTCAGAAAGCGAATCTAGTTTGGAGATGGATGATGAACGGTAAGCGAGCAGACATGATTTATTACTTGCTTACCATTGGGTGTTGTGGCATTACCAGAGAAGTCTACATTTTTGTTGGTCCAAATAATATCATAATAAGAACATTGAAGCACTCATGTAAACTTTGTTGTTATTATACTCATAAGTTCTGTGACTGGTGCACTGTGTGAACTTTGGAAGAGAATCTACTGAGCTAGACAGCCCTTTAAAGGTGTTTGATGGTTTTTTTTATATCCCTTGCTTTGGCTGGGTGAGATGCATGCTCTTCCAGTTCAGATAATATGGTTCTGTATTCTTGACGACAAAACCGTTTTTTTTTTTTTAGCAAGGATCATTGATTTTTTTTTGTCCTTTGTTAATATGTCTATAGAACTGGCAAGACAGACTTGTCCCTCAAATACTGCTTGAAGCAATCAGTGCCTCTTTAATTTTGATGAAGCCTGGGAAACAGGATGTATGTATAACCACTTAAGTCTTTGTATCACTACTTAACAAGGGTTTTGGAAATTTTTTACATATTTTCAAATTTCTTACAAAGAATGGCAATTTTGTAATTTATGTGCAGTGTTGATAAATAAGTGAATAAATATGCAAGGAATATTCAGATTTGGTGACATCAAATTGCACACTCATTAACCCCTTGAAGTTTTTTGTCATTTTTCCCTTAAATGCGAGTAGGAAACATTTTGGGGGCTTTTTATGAATACATCCTTTAAGAGATATCTGGTTAACCTTATGCCTGGTTATGTTTAAAAACATCATTTTTCATAGGCTATTTTGCTTGTGCATGAACGGAAGGGTAAAAGTTAGAGGTGGGGGTGGTGGCTTGACAGACCCATCAATTTTGTATGAAGACCACTTTTTATTCCAAATGCCCATTTTATCCTACTTTTTGCAAAGGTTTGCCAGTCTGCAGTTCAGACCAGTCTGCTTAGATCTGAGACCAAAAAGTCCAAAAATCTGGACACCAAATTGTATTTTGTCAGTGGGCAAGTTTTGATTAAAAAATTGGGTTCAAAAAGTTACTTTTTCCCCTTTTCATTTTGTAGTGCAACTAGAAAGTTAAGATTATTTGGCATCTGTCTACCTTTCTCTGATACCAACCACATTAGTACATATTAAATCACTTTTACACTACAGAGCTTAGAAGTAGGTTACTACCTCCTGATGCATAATCCAGGCACCAGTGGTTAATGAGTTAAGTGGGTACTAAATTTATTGTACTATGAGATCTCAGATTGCATGCACCTCACAAACATCTCAACTCATCTTTTTAGCACTATCTCGGCAAGCTTTGCATTTAAATGGAATTATTTGATCTGAGATTTTGTAGATGCTTGCTTCCTCCCATTCCATTTCACCCGACAGAAATGTGAAAGACAAATTGTTTAGTAAATTATGTTCCTTCCAAATACTTATCTGATCACATTACTTTTACCCAGTCAAATTTCTTTGGAACCCTCCCACTTCTCTCCACAAATGTCCAGCCATGTTGATGTAGTGCATAAGTTAACACTGTAAACAACCAGTCACCTAGCAGTGGCCATGAGAGGTAATGTGTAGGAGTTTCTTCCCCTTGTTTATATGTCATAGAGAATGAAATTATGGATTGCTTCATCATTTTGCAAATGCTGGATTTTAGGGTTAGCAGAGCTTCTATCCAAACATTAATGAGATTGGATAAGTATTCTCAGATAAACATAATTTACTAAAATGGTCATATCAAAGGTCAATCTATGCATGTATTGTATGTCTGTACGTACGTACATATGTATGTATGCATTCATGCATGCATGTATGTATGTAGGGTTTCATGGCATGTTGAGACAACCAAATGCACACAAAAGTTTGAAAGATTATTGGTTCCAAATAAATGTAAACAGAAAGTACTGCAAGATACAAAAATGAAAGTGTATGCTGAAATTCTAAAGAATGTATATGCAATCAAAGGAAAAGGTAAAAATACAAAATCCTTAAAATATATGATTAAATGTGTTTATTAAACCAGTACATTCAAAAAGTTCAAGATTTTCTCTGTTGGTACATCATCATAAGTTACTCAATTGAGTTCACATCAACAAACTTAGTCTTGCAACAAGAATGTATTCCACAGTGGCAGGGTATACACTCTGGTTGATTTTCACACTTTAGGTGGTATTCATAAGTTTTGTGTGTGGTCGTCACAATGTCACCTCAACGGTTTCATAGGAAGGATGCCAATCTCCAGTAATGGGTTTGATGTTATGATATTGCACTTTGTGCAGGTTTTGTTATACTTATTTTACCAAGTATATAAAAAATGTTAATGTGCATAATATTTGAAATCAGTATATGGAATCTTCCATGAGGAAATGGTGGACTGTGGAGTAGCTGTGGCTGCTTTATCTACCATTTCATTACCCTTAATGCCAATGTGACTAGGCAGACAACAGTACAAATAATTTTTCCTGATTGTATGAGCAAATCGTGTTGGTAAGAGTTGTGAAATTAATAGGTCAAACAAATGATGCTATTTGTTATTTGAGAGGCATCTCTGTAGCTTGATTTTGGAATAGCTGTAATTTTTGCATTGAAAATGGGTGCCGAGACCATGAACCAGTTTGAGATGGTACCATGGAGTTTGGCAGTAGCAGCTGCAACATTGTCTTCATCTTTTGAACTGCCTGTATACAGAGATATGTGGCCATGGTATATGGTAGCAGTTTAATAAATTTACCCCACCAGAGATCTCAGAAACGCTTATTTACGCGTATTTAGATGCAAATTTTTTATTTGGGATGCAGAAAGTCACTCACACAGGAGTCCTCTGTATGCATGTTTTTGTTGTAAGGAGGAAATTTTGTGGCAAAATAAATATATTTTAATCACTATGAAAACTGAAGCAATGCTTTTATTTTAATTTGTTGCTGACTTCTTTGATCATAGAATGCCGGCTTGCTTTGATGAAGTTGCATGTCTTATTTAAGGTGCTGCTAAAGGTTCCCTTTGATGGACAAAACAAACACCCATTTGCGGCAACATCAATTGAACTGTAGAATATTGACACAATTTTTAAAAAAAATCTTAGTATATATCAGTATTTATGGGGTTTTTTTTTGTTTTTTTTTTTTTGCTGTCTTGTGGTTGAATGTAGTCATTTCACATTTCCACCCTCAGAGGCGGTCGATTGTGGCTAGTCAATTGCATGGCTAGTTTGATTATATTGCAGCATACAAGTATGAAGGCCAGATATCAGCATAAGCGGATTATGACATAACAATTAACTGTTGGGGTTGTTTGTCAATATGAAATAAAGATTTCTTTATGTAACAATTGATTCCAGTGCATTTTTATATCCAAGTTTGCGGCTTCCAATTATGGTGCCTTTGAATTTCTCCACTCCACACTCAAGAATGTATATACCATCTTTATCAGCCAAAAATGTTGTAGCCAAAAATATGACCAGATGGTATATTTTGTCACCAATATGTAAAAGAATTGCAATTTGCAACATTGGCTAAGCCCAGCACAATCACTGTTATTGATTTCATTTCTGGTTGTTGCTGTATATTGCCTGCGAACTCAAAAGCAAGAGACTTGGACAAAATGCTGTTTGCAAATTGATACAAGTGTTTTGTAGTTAAACAGAAAAATGATGACGATTTCAGTGTGATTCAGAACCTCATTAAAGTTGCTATAACTGATAGTTCAGATGCGACCGTAGCCAAGTGTAAGAAAATACGTGTTTCCTAGCTTAGTTAGGACTGCAACTTTTGCTGGTGGGACTGCAACTGTTGCTGGTGGGACTCCTATTTTTATCAAATTAGAAGTCTTGGACTCCTAGTTTTAAAATCCTAGTGAGACCTCTGTCCACCCCAGAAAAACCGAGAAGATTCTTGTACGACTAAGATCACTTTTGTGCTTCATGAGCTTTCAGATTGTCAGGTGTAGGTAAAATGAATTTCATCCAGGTTTTGTATTTTATATTGCATGCCGGTGGTTAAGTTGATAGGCAGCATGCAGAAATTGATTTTAAGGTAAATATATTAATTCTATTTTTAATATAGATATGATGGCTTTTGATTTGCAATAACATTAAAGAAGTATGAATCTGTTTTTACCAAACCTAGTTTATAGGTTTCTTAGAAGAATACTTTAAATAATGCCCTCAAATATCTTCATTTCTGTCCTCCCAATAAATATGAATGATAGGTTTTCCAAATTCAGTATGTTGCTGACAATTTTAGTTATTTTCTGTCAATGAGTTTAGGTTCATGGTAAAAGATAATAACAAAATTGCTGGTATGATGGTTTACAGGATGGTACCAGATTGCTGGTATGATGTGAATATGTTAACTGTAAATATGCTTATTTAGACCTTCAACAGAATATTTTTGTAACTAAATTTGGTGTCAAGGACAGAAGAAATGGAATTATCTCATATTTCTTTAGGTTTTTCAGCCAGTAAAGTGTCCGTCAGTTTGAGGATCTTGTTTTTGGCTATTCTGAGGTGCAATGCTGCACTATATCATTATTTATCATAGTAAAGGTTGTGTTGTAATCAGAAATTTTCAAGAAAATATTAGTCATTAATAACATTAAATATTGCAACTTTATTTATATTTTTGTATCTTTTTGGGTCAGGCAATTTAATGAAATGGCTAAGCATCATGATTGCCAGTCCCAGTCCATTGTTCGCCCAAGGACAGTTTCAAGCCCAATTCCTTATGTTTCACCTAGTACATCTCGTCCCCTCTCCCCAGGTAAACACAGTATACCCTCCTTTCATTCTATCTTTCTCTCATTCTTATTGTATATACCTTATTTAGTCACTTATAAGATGACTTCAACTACAAACTGTATAGGATAAGATCAGCTTTTTTATAGCACCAGAAGATCTGGGTCTATGCCATTTGTTAGGAATAATCAGTTGAACAAACAGTAAAGACCCTGATCTGCAGGTGAATTATGATATGGCATATCAGGATCTTTATTGCTTGCAGTATGACCCGGCTTATAAGTAGACATGTCTGCATGGAAAACATTCATCAAACAGTCGTTTCAGATTAGTCATCACTTTTGACATTAAAATCTCGAAAGAAATTAAAAATAGTTTAAAGATTTTAGGTCTTACTACCTTTTTCCTGCAAAATATTATTTGTGAATCTTTTACTTTAAACTTTTTTAGAATTATTTGTCTGATGTCTGAAATAGGTAATCTAATGATAAGTTAGTGTATACATTAAAATTAAGAATAACAACCTATCACACATAATCTGCATAGATGTCACATATGAAAGATGTTTTGCATTTTCCAGGCATTCCTTACCCTGCTTTTAGTCCTCCAAGCCCAATGAGAAGAACATCTGGGGCAAGTGGAGGAATTACAGGAGCTTCTGGCTCTGCCTTCCACCCCCCATCTTTTGCATCTGGCACCTCTCCACCTGTACACAGTCACATGACTAACATCCAGGTAAATTGACATGCATGCCAGAAAAAAGTATATGCTTAGCATAAGTAAAGGTAAGTTGCTGTGATACCAATTGCATTAAAGTGACAGCCATAACTGCTTCTATGAAGATAGCTTTTCAGGAAGGACATCGTGTCCCACTGTATATTTTTCAAAGGGTCATATTGGGCAAAAAGCAAGTCAGACATAATGGATATAAAGTTAGTCAAGTCAACGAAGCACTTGGACATCAGATATTTCCACACATAATAATATTAGCAAAAAGAAAATACATGAATGATTTTGTCTGATATATAGACATATATGCCAACTATTACGCTTTTCTCATAATCATTAAGCATTTTCATCTAAATACATCATACTTTCCTGTACATAGAATATGCTTTTGTTTTGTAAATTAAAAAAAAACAATAAAATAAAAAGTCGTGTTTGTCAAATTTGTTATCATTCCTTTAAGAAGACTGCTGCATAAGAATAGCAGTATAATACATTTGTCCATTGTAGACCTAATGTACTTTCCTTATTTTCAATTTATAGAATCTGTATGTGACACATTTTCAAGTAAACAGATGGGTTTTTCAGTCTGAAAACTTAACTCTCAAATTTGTTATGTTTTGATGAATCTATTTAAATGATGGGCTTGTTTTCTCTTTAAAAACAAATGACACTAGATATTAAAACAGGCTTTATTCATGGATGATATAGGACTGAAAAATGTTAAAGTGGAGGGATCCCTTTTAACTTAAAAACATGTTAGATCAGGAAAAGGACAAATCAACAGTACTTGCAAATTTAAAAAGAAGAATATGAGAGAGATATATAAAAGTGCGAATTTTTCACATCATCATGCTTATAGGAGAATGTTTGGGCATAATGTTTCACTTATTCAGCAAAAGTCAGATTGTAGAATAGTTAGTGTAAGTGTTGTATATAAATAATTTGTCATCTTGTTCTGTGTTTGTACTCTGGTATTAATCCACAAGGATTTTGCCCAATTGTTGCATTAGAACCAAGTTGTAAGCAGTATATACACCTCTCTAGGAGTTGACATACATGTACAGAAATATTTACTTGTATCAAATCGACCATGCTTATATTTCATCGAGTGGGTAAGAAAGTCCTTATTAACATAAGTGGCTTTGTCACTCTTGAAAATATCTTGAGTTTCACCCACTCAGTATGATGAAATATATTTGTTATTTACTTGGAAGAATCAATTTTTCGTATTTTATAGTGCAAAATAATGTCTGGCTACAGTATATAACATTGAATTAGCAGATATCTCCTTCAAATACATTCCCCAATCACATGATGTTAAAACATTAGCCTGCTAACTCAAGAATCCAACCCTACTAAAAGATGAAATTTTTTTTTCTTTCTATCTCATATAGACAGAAGGAAACAACTTTTCCCCATTATCATCACCAGGCTTTGCCAGTATTTTAGCTTCATGGCTGTGCTGAGAACATCATACATTTTACCTCCAAGAATCCAACCCCTCAATGTGTTCAGATTGGACCATTTTTTCACCTTTTTTCACTTTTCCTGCCTTTCACTTGAATACAGCTCTTGGCTTCTTTTTGGTACTAAGTCATATTTTCCATGTTAAACTTACAAGTATTCTCTTTGAAGTCAGTTGCCTCCACCATTTTCAGCCTATGTACAATACTAAGCTGTTACCTGCTATTGGTTAGGTGGCATTACTTACTAAGGGAGACAACTTGTGAAATTCAGTAGATGTCGCTAGCACAAAGCACTAAACTATATGCTCAATCCACCAAGGTGTAGATAGAGCTAACATATCAGAACCTTGGCTAGCAAAGATGCTCACCATGATATGACCAATGTGTTGACTGCTTTGGCCAACTTGACACATGTCTGCAGTTCACATGGCTCAAGCCTTGTCCTACCTAGGCTTTATGGATGACCTGGTTTGGGTCAGTGTTGCCTTTTGAAGGATGAATTGAAGAAGTTCTTAGGCTGGCAGCTCAGGAACTGCCCTACCTACATGCTGCACAACCCAAATAAGCATTTCAAAACAATAGCCCCCGATAGGCTGATCTTTGACCTGAGACACCACTACCAATTAATTTTAGCACCAAATTTAAGATAGAAATGGCGAGGTCAGTCTGTCTCTTCATCTGACAGGATAGGTATGCTATCAGTCTCAGTCTGACATGCATATTTTCCCTATCCACTCCCACATCAAGGAAATTTCTCCATTTTTGCTTACCATGACACAGCATATTTGGCCACCAGCATTAGCCCTTTTTTTATCATGGTTGTGGATTGTATCACCACCCTGTTCCATTTAATGTCATCTACAACATCAGCAGCATACCTGGTTGACATCCTCCAGAAACATATAGTAAGTTCTATTTTGGTTCAAGGCAGAAATGGTCTCTCCTTTATCTTGGGTTTCTAGTGAACTGTGAAAAGTCCAACCTCGGCCCATACCAACATTTTATTACATTATCACCAACCTGAATCCAGGACTGCTTCCTTGTGTGCGCATAATCAGAATCTTTGAACTTAGAGTCATTTCCAACGGGACTTGAATTTCAGAGAGGGTTCTTACAAGTCTTCAAATTTTTCATTGCTCAACCCTTAAAAGTGATGTTGCTTGCACAATGGTGCCCCATGTCAGTGGTGCAAATGAAATTGGCTGACCATGAAGATCCCATTGGAGAAGCCCCAAGCGGAAATAACATTATATACTGATGCCTGTGCATACCTGTTAGAAATAACGTTTGTCCTTAATATTTTTCACTTCTGGAAAGATAAACTTAGGCTAAATGGTCCTTATTGTGTACGTCAACTCTGTGGTGGAGTACTACCTCCTCAAATGAAGTGCACCAAACATCACCTAACCTGTGTGTTCTGATTCCTGGCAGTTTCAGTATCATGGACAAAACTATCTAGGAATGGTCAAGTCCTTCACATGGAATGCTCTCTCCATCAATCAGTCTTTACTCAGATCTGCACTCTTGCAACAAAGTGAAATCATAAGCTACCCACCTTTGTCTCTCCAGTTGCAGACCCAGAAGCTTGGGCCATGGATGCTCTGTCAATCAGTCTTGATACCAAATATAATCCAGATAATTGCTGTAGTGATAGATCTGCCCTGGAAGATTACAGCCAAACTGAATCTTCCCAAGCAACCATCACTAAAGTTACTATCATCCAAAATATGTTTCTTGATATGTTTAGCTTCTGCATGCAGGTGAGTAAGCTAAATGCTTTTTCTCATGAACCGAACTATCTTCAGTTGAGATTGGATGATTTGGTGGTCAGCTTGACACAACCGGGCTTTGAGCCCAACAATAGGCTTCCATAGACAGGCTGAGATCCTGTTCACACTATAGCATGAAGATAAGTTGTGGCGCACACAAGCACATTATTCTTCTGGTGAGCCTCATGTTTCAATTCAAGATATAGTAGAAGCTGTTGGCTGGCATGCAGAATCAACCTTCTTTGGTTTTTATCTCAGAGATTCATCTTTACAAAGACAAACCTTGAATCTAGTAGGTCCAGTGGCAGAAACCCAGATAACCATGAGGGAAAATTGAAACAACACAGCCTATCAACTTTGAAGGATTTGACAGTGAAATATTTTATGTAAGATTTCAGTAATTATCCTGGTCTGCAATGTTTATGTAATTAGGAGAAAGAACAGGTTATCATTTGCCACCATTCCCAAGAAGAATACCTGAGGTAGAGGATGGATGCTTAGCATTCCTTCTTCCTATTATCTATTCTCCTGACATAATGTAATTGTAGAAGGTTATTGAAGGAGAAAGCAAATTTATAAGGAAATGATGTTTTTCCAAGAATACCATACATGCCAACCATTATGCTTTTGGCATAATCATTGTGCTTTTTTTCACTAAATTACGTCTTATGCATAAATGTACTTGGTTTACGCTTTTTCGGTATATCCCCTCCCATAAAATTAATAATTTGTTTTCTCATTTTTTTTAACATCCCAATAATCACACAAAACATATTCTAGAAAAGACGGTTTCTGAATAACTATGTCATAAAAGTACACTTGTTTGTAGACTAGCGGTGATCTTCCTATGTGTTATGTTCTATTTATAGCAGCTGACCTATTTCCAAGAAGAACTATGTTTCTATTTATAGCAGCTGTCTGGCGTAGGACATAACAGACTGATTTTCTAATTTTTAATCTTTGCTCACATATTCTTCGTTGAAAAAAAATGTGAGGTACAGAACCATTCTGTAGGAATTTGGCGGTAAAAATTGTCCTATTCTAGTAGATGCGTATGTTACAGCAAAAATGTTTCTCAAATGATTTCACAGATGGATTAGAAAGAAGAAGAAAAACCTGGAAAAATGACTATAAGAGGATTACATGAATAACACAATACAGTGCCATTCTATGGTAGCTTTATGTCCATTGCAGGCTGTGTGGAAAGGATTTTAATATTGGTCATAATGTAAAACAAAGACGCCTTAAATTATATGTTTTGCTAACTCCAATACTGAGGTAACTTCTTTTTTTACAGCAGAACTAAATTGTGGAAATAAATTTTATAAATGCAGGGGCGTTATTTACCCAGCTCTTAATAGAATAATGCTACTGCTGACTACAACTAGTGGTAGAATACAACTTTGGTTCTTTGTTCTAACGGATGCTTCCTGAAAACAAAATTGTGGAAAATATGCATGTGTTTTGTATATATGCGCTTTGAATTTTATCATGTTATATGTGGATTACACTTTTTCTGCTTATATTACTTTTTTTGTCCACTTGGATTATGCTTCTTCCTTGCCAGGGGTTGGCATGTATGGAATACTTGCCTTATCACATTGCTCAGAAACCCTCCCAACAACCCCACTTTCAGGCATCCTGGTTAGTATATCACTCAGAAAAATAAAATAGTGACACATGTTGGCAAGGAGAGGTAATGGGCAGGAGCTGTTGCCATTGTCAATATTAGATAGAAAGATGATTTTTGTCTTTTAGTTGGACTGAATTCACAAGGTAGCAGGCTAATATTCCCAGTGTAATGTGATTGGGTAAGTATTTTCAAAGAAGCACATTTTACTTAAAATTTGCTTTCTTATTGTTTGCCATTTTATAAATATTCTGCTGAGTTTGGTGTATATTCACATAGAAAATATGAGTGAAATAGCCTTGGGACAATATAGTGTAGGAAGGAAAAAAAATAAACATACACATGCAAGCACATGTGCACATTCATGTATTACACAATCTCTTATTTGACAATTATAAATATAAAGCATCTAGGTGACACACTGTACACTATTACATGACACTATTAAATATGCATTTTAGTTAAACACATCATTACTGTGGAATAAAGATTCCCACTATCCCCAAATCAACATAAATGCATTTTTCCTTTTAGATTTTATTGCAATATATTTTTCCAATCCAGGTATATCCCCTTTTATTTTACATGTATAGATGTAATGTTTGGCTAAAAGAAAGCAAAAATAAATTGGTTTTGCAAATATTCCTTCTTATTTGTATCTCCTAAAGGTAAATTTTTTACACTTAGCGTTGTATTTTTATTTACTTTTATTCTGGATCCAAACGTTCACTTCATTCCACAGCATGATTATCACATTACATTCCCAAAACAAATGCAGTATATTATTTCCAGGGCACTTTTACCAAAAGTTCAATTATCAGTGCTGGTTAATTTTATTTTATACAGAAATGAATTCATTGGTAAAACTAATACAAAATTGCAAGCATTGTAATTTTGAGTTTCTTGTTATTTTAAAAACTTTAGTATATATGACAGGCCATATATTCATATTTTATTGAAAATTTCATTCCATTTTTTTTTTCACCATTTAATTTGACTGGTTGGTTTAACACCACACTTTAAGAGTAAATTGTAATAGTCTTTATATCTTTATTGTCATGTAATACAGTTTATATATGGAAATGGATTCAGTGTGACCCACCTATAATGTGCTCCATTATAACACAAATTTGGATATAACACGGTCATGTCATGGCTCCAAAAATTTAATTTACCAGTATTTTTATCATAAAAAAAGTATGAAATGTAAATTACATTAAAGTTTTCTTATCATTTTGGAAAAAAAGATTGCTTATAAATTTGAATATAAAAATGTTTGTGGCATATCTCCCAAAATATCATATACATGTATTATTCTTATACACTGACATTTCTTCTTAAAGGTGCAAAAAAAATAATGTGTAGAAAGTTTATTATCATTTTAAATTTAACAAATTTCTTACAGTTTTGTGCCAAAATAAATTTCAGAAATATGAGTATCTGATCCCATGTCTGGGCCTTTTGAGAACTTTGATCTTTGTTTATTGTTGAAAGATGACAGCTCATAAGTGTTAATGTTCTTATTACTGGTCTATGAGCAATGAAGCCATCAAGTCTACTTTGTGTTTGTCATCAATGCATTCCCTATACAATCATTGCTCAAACAATATCCAACATATGTTTTATCAACTGCATTCACAACCAAGCAACAAACATTATGGCAGTTGATAAAAGATTATCACCTGAAATTTATAAATCAATTGAAGTTAATTGCCAGGCTAAACTTGTTCAAATTATGGGTCAACAATTTATAAAGCATCAAATAAACACAAGCCACCAACATGTGCACGTGACTTAGCGTGACTTAGCGGTGTTGTTTTATTCGGTCTGTTGACCAGTGAATAATGTCGTCCATTCCCTACAAATATAACTCTCTTGTTTATTGCTGCAGTCAGAAAGCAGCTGAAAATTACAGAATTTTCCAGACAATAATAAAGTATTACAAATCACAGATGAGAAAATTTAGCAGTATGAAATTTATGAAGACAGTTATTTACTTTTTATGTACTTTTTCATCATTCGTTAAATTAATGTATATTGTATGAACAAAACACCTGCAGTGATTTATTTTATTTTTTCCTATTGAATTCAGTCATATACTGAACTGTGACAAATTACTGAATATTTTAAAAAGGTGTGCAGATATTTTCTATGGAAATATTTGTATTGTGGATTCAGTGTATATGATGAGATTCACGGATGAGTACACAATGTTGATACTCTATTCATGCTATAGATTAGACATGTATATATAAACTATACACCTGTATGCACCAATATGTGGTTCTCTGAATAAAGTAATATATTATATATGCAATCTGTTATCACTGCAGGTGTTTTGTTCATACAATATACATTAATTTAAAATGGTAACTGTGCCAAAAAAGCACACATTATTGCATCCCCTTTTATTAAAACTACCCCCAACCCTGCACATTTGTTGGTACTGTACATGGTTGCTTATAACACATTTCAGTTCATCACATGGTTGGGTTCTATGGCTCCCAACTATAGTTATAGTGGGGTCACACTGTAAATGGTCTGGCCAGTGTTGATATACCTAAGTGTAACTTTAAACACAAGGACTTGACACACTGAATTACCCTTTGAAAGACATACATTTGTATTGAGACCCTATCTAGCTTTAAAGCTTTCAATGTCAGTCATAGTTCCCTGATCTGCAAACCTATCACTTATATAAATTACATTATGTTGAAACCATTTCCTTTAGAAAATGGGTACTTTGTTCACCCTTATAGGTAGTTATCCATAAACTTGTTTTCATAATGTCTTCCCATGTCCAGGGTATATTTTTCTCTAGTAACAGCTTCCATGCAAGTACTACATCGAAAAAAAAAGCATTTGTTGTCTCTTGGATAAAGTAATCACATTTTCATCTCCTAGCAGGAACAGTTTTATAATCTTGCATATTTCATATTCAAATAAATTGACCAGTTTTCTGTGAGGTAGAAGAATAATTTATCAATATCTTTCATCATCAATCCACCTTTAGAAAAAGTTTGAATCCTAACCTCTTTGAACTTTGTTCACTTTTGATTTCTATAAAAAAGTGCAAAATAATTCATTTAATTTTCTGACATAATATTGCAGAGTTAGTACAAATATGTGTCAAAAAAGCATAATCTGAGCATAAAGAGAGCAATCTATATATTACATTTCAGAATTACAGTAAACTGTATGAAAATGCACATTTATGTTTGCTACTTACCTGGATCCACAGTTAAAATTATTGTCACAAATCAGCTAAGTCCATGTATATTAGTATGATAGTATCAACACAAAAACAATTTAATAAATTATTAATACATAACACTCATATTAACAAGTATATATGTTTAACTTTTCCTGAATAATCATGAAGTTCATAAACAAAAAAATACTGTATTGCATCACTATTGAATTCTTTGAAAATTTGGAAAGTTTTATTGATTTTTCCTTTCCCTGATGCAGCATGTTTTTAAGTTTAACAAGATCCTTTTACTCTAACATTTTTATTTCAGTACAGTAGTCCCCCTCTTATACGGCCACCCCTTCTGCACCGGGAAAGTGGCCTTATAAAGTGGGTGGCCTTTCCAGAGGGGGACTCAATTTTTTGTGAGAAGTATATGTACGTAGTAAGAAAGCTTCATTTTTCAAAGCATTAAATATCTTCCTTTAAAAGCAACATTAAATATTGAATGGTTCTTGTGCCATAATAGTTGACTTATTTCATCTGAATATGCATTAATAGTTCTTATTCTTGGCGTAAGCGTGATATGCGAGCGGGTGTTGTCTTGCACATTGCATAACCATTCAAAAACGTCATTTGAATCTTGGTACATACGCAATTATCTTTCCATTTGCTCCATTTTCCCACTGCTGCTAAATAACTTATCGGTTACAATGTTATTTATTCAAGTCTTTTGAACATAAAATTGTTTTATTCGAGTCTTTTCTACCTAAATTTGTTTGACCAGTCCCCCTCCCCACCTCACCCGATATCAAAGACTACTATAATAACCAACGTTTTCTGAAATAATCATGTTCGTTTACATGATGACATGTTAATGTTTGGTAATGATTTATTCCGATGTGGCTAACTGTATGCGATTTAATTATGCAGACGACACATTTATGGAGCGGACTAAATGCTTTCTTCAAAAAGAAGCGACAAGTTGTGTTGTCAAGTGATTTTTCGGTCTTTGTCTAGTACCCTGTTTCTATTTTTAGCCAATGCTGACTGTGTGATCTTGACCTTACCTCCAGTTATAATCATCAATGTTGCAAGACTGATGAAACAATTAATTTTTTTGTGCATTTAAACAAGATGCCCTATATTTTTAAAGGCAGCGATTGTCACGTGATTCATTAGTCACAGTTTGGTACCCTATTTTTAATTTTTTTTTTTACTCTGAAGATTTGATCTGAACAATAGCACATAGCAGCTGTTAAGATTTATAAACTTTACAATTGTTGCGTAATAGCCACTAATTATGGAAGTTAACAAGCTCGACATCTTGCTAACGAAAGCCACAAAGGTTATCAAACCATTTTTCACGCAGACGTTTGTATGGTACATCAATATTGCCGCTTCTCCGATGTTACTACTAATAATAAGTGTAATCTTAACATTTATCAGTGGATAAACCAGACCGCTAAGATAACCTGCAGTAAGGATATATGGATTACCTTTATGTAGGGATTAAAATTTGAGTCTTTCTCGGCTTTATGAAATAAATGTGGCTTCTCGTGAGGTGTAAAGGATATAATATTAACCTTAGCGGTACATGTAGAACACTCTTTTGAAAAACGAAAACCTGACCTCGGGAAACAGAAATCGGATTACTTAACACAATTAGAAAAAAAAATTGTTCTAGATACATATTACAAAATAAAATGCGGCAGCTGGTGAGGGGTAAATTTTATGTTTTTGCAAAAATATGCTGGTCGCTTTAGCTGGGTGGCCTTTCGTGAGGGGTAATTTTGAACATAAATTCGTCGGTGCCTTCAGATTCTGGCCGTAAGGAGCGGGTGGCCGCTGGTGAGGGGGGGCTGTTCAAGAGGGGGACTACTATAGTATAACATTCATGCATCACATCAATAATGCCTAAAGCCAGTTTTGATTAATAACTAGTCAATAGTGTTTTTCACTTCAGACTTATTCTGCTATGTATGAGTGTATCAAAATATAATGAATCCGGGACAAGTTGTTTCCCATTAAAGAAACATGATTGTGCACTGGCTGTCAGGTCAAGCCAGGTAGATAAGATCATGGCTAGGCAAGTGGTTGATTATTCTCCATTACCTAATTATCTACCCACAAAGCAATAAGAGATAGTAATAGGGCATGAAATTAGGCAACATGTATTTTTCAGAGAATTGTTTTTAAAGGACAGTGAGAGTCCAAAAGCATGTTGGCATTAGAGAATATATTGACAGGTTCAAAAGTATCATGGGATGAAATGATAGAATATCAGGTCAAATGTCACAATTATAGTAAGTCTAATAAGACAAATTAGATACGATGGTCAAAGGTTCATGTTATTGAGAACTGTTAATCAGTAATCTCAAATAGATCCTACTATTGCATATTTAGATGACTGCTAAACAGAGCCAACCGGACCATGCTAATACATACTTAGATGACTATTAAACAGTCAGCCATGCTATGCATACTTAGATTACTGTTAAACAGAGTAAACTGTGCTAATACATACTTCGATGACAATTAAACTGAGTCAACCATGCTAATGCCTACCTAGATAACTGTTAATCAGAATCAACCATGCGAATGCATGCTTTGATGACTATTAAACAGTCAGCCATGCTAGTGTATACTTAGAGTACTATTAAACTGAGCCAGCCATGCTAATGCATACTTAGATGATTGTTAAACAGAGTCAACTGTGCTAATGCACATTTAGATGACTGTTAAATATATTTTACTGGACCATGCTAGTGCATACTTTGATGACTTAATTGGAGACAACCATGCTAATGAATATATTGTTAAAGAGTTGACCATGCTATTGCATACTTAGATGACTGTTGTTCAGTCAGCTGTGCTAATGCTCACTTTGATGACTGTTAAACAGAGTCAGTTGGACCAAGCTAATGCATACTTAGATGACTGTTAAACAGAGTCCGTTGTACCAAGCTAATGCATACTTAGATGACTGTTAAACAGAGTCCGTTGGACCAAGCTAATGCTCACTTAGATGACTGTTAAACAGAGTCAGTTGGACCAAGCTAATGCATACTTAGATGACTGTTAAACAGAGTCCGTTGTACCAAGCTAATGCATACTTAGATGACTGTTAAACAGAGTCCGTTGGACCAAGCTAATGCATACTTAGATGACTGTTAAACAGAGTCCGTTGGACCAAGCTAATGCTCACTTAGATGACTGTTAAACAGAGACAGTTGGACCAAGCTAATGCTCACTCTGATGACTGTTAAACAGAGTCCGTTGGACCAAGCTAATGCTCACTTAGATGACTGTTAAACAGAGTCAGTTGGACCAAGCTAATGCATACTTAGATAACTGTTAAACAATGAGCAGGCATATGTGCTATTCATAAAAATGTTTTGTGACTGTGTCATCATCTCTATTATCAGGGAAGTGTGGGGTGAAGGGCAGAGTTTGTGGGTATATTACTTGTGTGAAAATTGCTTACTGTTCCTCATGTTTATGAATAATATTGATACAAATACATTTATGTAATCACATGATCAGGTAAAATTTTACTTTTTTATTGCAATGTTTATAGAGGCAGCGCCCAAGCCAGGAGAAGTTTATTCGTCCCAGCAGCTACCCAGGTCCTGATAAACATGAGAAAACATGAATCTACAGAATGCTACAACAAATGCAAAAATAACAAAGAGGAGACCTTGGCAGAATCGTTATCTGAATATTACAGACGTATCAACAGCTTCTAGATCCATGCTTTTTATCTGCAGCAGTAAACTTTAATCTGTCAGTCAGTCATTCTTATGGAGCTCTTATGGTGCTATTTGTTGTGTATTCTTTCCATTTATCTCTTGTTGGCAGGGCACAACTACAGGTAAATTATGCCTAGATACGATGATATTTACAGATTATATGACATCCAATCACCAGGTCTATCATAATAGGAGGAAGTTGGAATTTTGATCTTACAATTTTACCTTGTTTAGACTGGTTGATGTGTTATTTCATTTACTGCTAGATGTATCAGTGCACACCTGATCAAACTGGTATTAAACTCACATGTATTTTAATACACTTTAGGCATAGATTGGTTAGTACTGAAATGTGTAATGAGGCCCGAAATCACTCATTTTCCAAAGATGGCTTGATTTAGACTAATATTTACTAAATATTTATATGTGTGTGTGTGGTTTACTTTATCCATATCGATTTCCTTCATCCATAACAACTTGAGCAAAAGTTGACACACCCTTTTTGTATGATGACAGGTGTTTTGAACCGAAACCGATAGCATCCTGAAATTCAGAATTCCTTGATATGTCTTATTCTGCATGCATATAATCAGTGTGTTTATGATGTGCTGTATGAAATATACATTGTTATTTTGACATTATGATATTGATACTGATAATGTAAGAATACAAAAACATTGAAAGGTGTCTGTATATTGATTGTGTGCTTCATGCAGTGTTTCTGTTAGGCATTATGTGTGTAATTTCAGGCAAATCTTCCCATTCTGTGAAATTTTTGTATCTCAGTTTTTTTTTCTTTTAATGTATTACCTTGATCTATTAAGTCAAGGTTGACATTTATCTTTTCCTGGAAATGAAATTTTAAAACCATTTATGGATTAATAAAGTTTGTCTCAATCGGAAACTTAGAAACATTGTGTAATATGACAGTAATACATTATTGATTCACTTTCTGTATTTCCTACAATCTCCTAAATAATACAAAAATAATGTAGAACTAAACTCTCCGTTATAAATGTGTTGTGGAGCATTTGAATGGTTGTAATAGAACATTTGTTGTAATAAGAATGGTTGATGTAATAAAAGGAATAATGTACAAGAATGATATAATAGAACAATTGAGGTAATAAGAATGGTTAATGTAATAAAATGGATTATGTTTAAGAATGATATAATAAGAACAGTTGATGTAAAAAAAATTGGTTGATATAATAAGGATGGTTGATTTAAAGAAATGGATATCCTATAAGAATGATGTTGTAAGTGCTATTACTGATGTAATATTGTTGGATAATGTAATAAGAACAGTTGATGTAATAAAATGGATGATGTAATAAGAATGGTTGATATAATAAGTATGGTTGATATATTATTGATGTAATAAGTTGTGGTTTATGTAGGATGGACTATGGATCAAATGTTTCTAAATGGAATAAAGTGAAACCTGTTTTAAAAGAGCACTTTCTATTAAGAAATCATAGTCTCTCGTGGCAAGTCATTTCATTATATAATCATTAATCATTGAGAATATGATCTCTCAAAGACCTGGTCTGTCAAAACAAGTCTTGCTGTATGTTTATTTTTGGTTGCTAGTATGGTTCAAAACAAATTCTGCCACACAAAAACATCAACAAGATTTTTTTTATGTGACGAATCTAAAAGCTTCTCTGATTTGGTTTTGGTTGCACCAAAATGATTGGAGTATTTTTTTCCTACAAATAATTGTTTGATTGTTGCAAGCATGAATTCTAGTGATTGTAAATTTAAGACGGGTGTAAAGGAAGAAGGTTAATTGGGTAGATCATCTTTTTCCTTGTTAAGTTATGAGAATCTTGCTATGGTTGAAATACATGTGATTTTTATATCAATTTGTACTCTTGCTTTTGTAATGTTAAATTTGTTTTGTTAAACTTTATCATTGCATGAAAGGGGGAGGAGAAAAAATGCTCATCAGAAAAAAAGTGTTTTGAAAAAGTGTCAAACCCTGATATTAAGCTTTATGTTCACAAGATATGTTCATTTTGTTCCCCCGCATTTTAGTTCTAAATGTAAATATATTTCATGGCCATAGTGTTTGTTCATTTTCTGTTTGCTTTTTTCAATAAATAATGAGGCTCTTGCTTTACACTGAGATTTGTGAGTTTTATTCAATATGATTTCAATACAAATGTTTATCAAAGGTTTCTTAACACAATAACATGCAAGTAAAATGACACATGACAGCAATTATAAGAAAGAGAATATGAAGGACATAAAACGGGATATAACAACTACCATATACCACAGAAGGCAACGGTTGGCTAGATAGTTTGAAAATATTGCAAAATGAAATGCTAAACATACATACATACATACATGCATGCATGCATACATACATACATACATACATACATACATACATACATACATACATACATACATACATACATACATACATACATCCATCCATCCATCCATCCATCCATCCATCCATCCATCCATCCATCCATCCATACATACATACATACATACATACATACATACATACATATATACATACATAGATACATCCATCCATACATACATACATCCATCCATACATACATACTTACATAGATACATACATACATACATACATACATACATGCATACATACATGCATGCATGCCTACCTACCTACATACATACAGAGATACATACATACATACACACATACATCCATCCATCCATCCATCCATCCATCCATCCATCCATCCATCCATCCATCCATGCATGCATGCATGCATGCATGCATACATACATACATACATACATACATACATACATACATACATACATACATACATACATCCATCCATCCATCCATCCATACATACTTACATACATACATACATACATACATACATACATACATACATACATACATACATACATACATACATACATACATAGATACATCCATCCATACATACATACATCCATCCATACATACATACTTACATAGATACATACATACATACATGCATACATACATGCATGCATGCCTACCTACCTACATACATACAGAGATGCATACATACATACACACATACATACATACATACATACATACATACATACATACATACATACATACATACATAGGGGCCTCGAGTGGCCAAATGGTCTAAAGCGCTGTCCGTTACGGATCACTGCCATCTCACCTCTGTCTGCATGAGTTCGAGTCTAGGATTCGGCGAATGTGGATATGTGAGAAAGCTTGCCAGTAGCTTCTCGTGGAACGGTGGTTCTTTCCGGTGATTTCCCGGTTTCTTCCTCCACCATTAATACTGGCCGCCATGAATAACCTATCGTGTGCTGAAAAATGGCATTAAGCCTAACAACAACAACAAAAACAACATACATACATACATACATGCATGCATACAAAAATGCATACATGCATACACACATCTACAGAAAGACATACATATTTATCTTACTCAACTCAAATGAAGACAAGCAAGTTTTTAAATATAACATAAAACTATAGGTTTCCTAAGAATTAGAATATGAGTATGCAATTATCACAGAATGCATCAAAATGAATCGGTGGAAATACTGGACACAGTTTTTCTTAAATGTTTCAAAGTTTGTAGTTGATTGTTAAACTATTTGGAGATTATTCCATGCCCAGGACCCCAAACATTCTACCTATTTTGGAAACTTTTCTAATTTGGTGGGAAAGCATAGTCTTTAATGTGACTGCTAAGTATTATGGATGCAACAGTTGATCCCTTCTCGTCTTTTAGTTTAAGAGACGTGCAGCAAGTCTTGCTTCCTTTTGTGAGAACACAGGAACATAAAGTTCAATTTGCGAATTTGTAGGCATAGTTTGTTGTTAACTAGTTGTAGCCATTAGTAAGCTTATTCTATGGAAATGATCTTGTTTTATCAGCATTTTTCTCAGGAAAGTTAAAAGCAGTATTGTCCATGTGATTCTTAGCTTTGGGTTCTTAAAAAACAAAAGGTTGGCCATCTACATCATGACAAACAAAAGGGCCCAGGATGGTTGTTTGCTTTCCTGATGATCAAAGTCAGAAATGTTACCATAAATTACAGCAAATTGCTTTTCGTTTCAGATAATCACAATACCATAACAATTCCGTGTCTTTAATACCATTATGGTTTAGTTTATGCAGAAGAATGGTATGATTAACAATGTCAAAGACTTTCTTTAAATCAAGGGAAACCAGTCTACCCATCATGAATGGCGTGATCAACAATATCAAAGAATTTCTTTAAATCAAGGGAAACCAGTCTGCCCATCATGAATGGTGTAATTAACAATGTCAAAGACTTTCTTTAAATCAAGGGAAACCAGTCTGCCCATCATGAATGGCATGATTAACAATGTCAAAGACTTTCTTTAAATCAAGGGAAACCACTCTGCCCATCATGAATGACATGATTAACATGTCAAAGACTTTCTTTAAATCAAGGGAAACCAGTCTGCCCATCATGCAGTTCATGAATTTGTTCAGCACATATTCACCATCAAACTCCACCTTAATAATCTGATTTTAGTTTTTCATGTTACTTATGAAAGTATGAGGGTTGTGATCACTGAATACAATAATTACAGAAGGAGCTGAACTAATATACATTTAAAAGTGTTTCAAAGCCAGTATCAAGCCAACCATTTCTTCTTGATGGTAGAGTAATTTCTCTGGTGCTTATTTAATATTTTAGAAAAATAGCACACTAGATGTTCTGTACCAATTTTGTCTTCCTGATTGAATATTCCAACAACCCCAACATGATTTGCATCAAAAGACATTTTAAATTATTGGCTGAAATTTGGAGCTGAAAGAACTTGTGCACTCTTAAGTATGGGCTTTAACTTTTCAAAGCCCTTCAGACATTTTTCAGACCAGTGAAACTTGGTTTTCTTACTCAATAAATTGGGCAGGGAATAAACAATTATAGAAAAATTGAAAAATTTCAGATCGCATCAGCTGTTTCTTACTGATAGGAATGGGGAATTCAAAGATAATCTTGACCTCAACTTCTTGAGAATTAACTTGTATGTGTCCCACATGTCCTAGAAATGTTTATATTCATAAACAATACAAATTAAAAAATATAACAATAATTAGTTCATGTTTCAACAATTATGGATTTGTATGTCTATATAATACATATTTGCAGATTCTGAGTCTCAAAGTACACAGGTTCAGTTTTTTTCTCCAAGAAGTTAAATCCTACCCCAACCCCCTTGAAAGTCCATTGTTATTCAGGACTTGTACAATCTTTTAAGCACTTGAATTTTAGATGAAACTCAAAATCCAATCATTTTTAAGCATGACTTTGCATAAAAAATTTTAAATGCAACACCTTCCTTAATTAGTACCAATAAAAAGAATTGCATCAACTGGATATGACATAGCTACCTGAAGACTGTTTGTGATAATGATGCTCTGGGAGCATCAACATCAAAGTGGTCTAAGACAAGTAAATTTCAGGTTACATAGTTTGAAGTCCAGTATATAAGATTTTTCCATGTGTGAAGAACCTGGTAAAAATAACCTTTTTATGATCACTAAATGTTGCACAAATTTTAGGAAGACCAGTCTGGTTAGATGTTAAAATTCTTCACAATGCAGTAATGTCTGATAGACTGGGTACTTTCAAGCAATCTTGAAGCATTGTATTGGAATGACCATGGGAGAAGAATCACTAGCAGCTGCATTTTAGTAATTATATTGGCTAAGGAACTTATCAAAACAGAGGAGTATGCATCCTCCTTTTTGTTCTGGTTAATAAAAAAATATAACTTAATTTTGTTTATATCTATTAAAAGTTATCACTACACTAGTAAAGATGTTACTTTTCTACCAATCTGGTACAGGTTTAAGGCATTAAAAAAATTAAAATCACCAACACAACCCCCAATACTCACAGATGAAATTCCACCTTCTGTCATAGAATTCTGAGGTAAACAATGTTACTTTGAAGTATATTTAACTGTGGGTTATTAATTACAGGTAGAGAGACAATGAATAATTTTGCTGTTTGATTTAGATAATTAGTTGTAAATAGTAAATTAGACATACATATCAGTTTGTTAATGTTTAAATATTCACAGTCAGATATATACAAGATTCATGATCATAGTTTCACACATTCTAGATCATAATATCCTAACTTTACATGCAATAGTTCATATAGTTATAATGATATCTTTATCTTCTATTTAAATACCAATAAAAACAAAGAAATTAGGAAAGCAACTTCAAAGTCACAGAATTTCATAATGAGAATGGAAAAGAAAAAATTCTATAATTGCTTATACATGTAATCGATTATGGAAAACAGTGATTAGTGCAATGCCAATCCGATCCATCAGTTATCTTTAAAAATTGTATGATTTGTGATATGTATTAATCTCATATTGTCTGAGTAATCTAGCAAGGACTTCTTATGTACTGCAGATGAATGGCATACTGATGTTGGTTTTATTTTGGCCACTATTGGTTTTATTTTGTGGATTGCTTTTCTTTTTCTCAGGAATTTTGAAACTCCACTCTGGATAACTGTTTACCTGTAGTGCAACTTTCACATGCTCTGCATTTTCAATTCAATCTGTCTCATCAGTGACTAATGAGTGAGTGATTTTGTGCAATAAAGATCGATTGCTTCTGACCTCATGTTTTCCAGATGATGATTGGGAAAAGTTAAGATACTGGTTAATGTGGGTTGGTTTTCTATACATGGTGAATTTAGATGATCCATGATCATTTATGTGATGGCATGTGAATGGTAGTTTACCACTTTCTTCTTGTTCTGAAGTGAACTGAATATGTGAGTCAATGGAGTTGAGATAATCAGAGAAACTTCTGCACGTGGTACTTGTATAGTTTAAAGTATAGTCCTCATGCCTGAACCACATAGATGTAGTTCTGGCCTATTCCAAGGAATTTTCTAAAGAAGACTCCATGTATAAATTCACAATTATTACTGAGACTGTTGTTAAACTGCCCATTATGATAAAATATTTGCTGTTTCAATAAGGTGCAGATATGTTCAATAGGGATGTCACATCTAGATTTCAGAGTATTGTCTGCCTCTAATTTTTCTCTGATCACACTCGTAGCTTTATCCACTGGAATACTGTTGAAGAGTACTGATACTTCATAAAATAAACTGATACTAAGATAATAAACAAATTCTGATTTACCAGTTATGAAGATTATCACACAAAAAGATTTATTTTCAATTTGTCTCAAGAGCATTTTATATAATTTTGTTTGTTTTAAATTCAGTATAAAATGTTAATGACTTGATGTGTTCTGTTTAAGAAATTTATCAAGGTAGTAACATTCTTGCATGTAAATATATATATATTGACAACTCAATTCTGTCTTCGAAAACAGAAAACTGTTTTAAGTGTATTTTCCTGCTTAGTGCAAGTTTGTGTAAAAAATGTTTTAACTTTTACAACAGATGTACAGATGCATACAGAGAACACAACTTGTGCATTCAAATTCATATAGGACAACTGATGACCCGGCTTGAAGACATTTCTTATGCATCCACTTCTGGTAAACATCACAGCAGATCCACACTTGCTCAATCTCCTCTGCAGCCTTGTGATTAAATAAACCAAAACAGTGGGGGGGAGGGGACATTCAATATTTTTTCATTACTTGCTTCCAATGTCACTTCATCCCTTCATTTCAGAACAGTCTCATTTTTGATAGATCTCTTGGTGTTTTTTTTCTGAGATTTTTATTTATCATTTTTTCCCCCTTTTCACACTTTATTCTCTTTTTCTTCTTTCCTTTTCTTTATTTTTTTTCCTGTTGTCTGCTACTGCTTGGTGCAGCCACTCATCCTCTGTAAGGGCTCTTGCATGGACAATTGTTTTTTTCTTTGCTTTTGATACTGCAAACTTTTTTGCACAATGAAACATGTTGGAAATGGACTTGTTCAAAATTTCATCAGCAGCAGATTATGTTGAAAGGAAAGTTTTTTTGGCCCACAGCTGGTGGTGTAGAAGCTGTTCTTGGTGCCTTATCTAACTGCTCATGTTTAAAGCCATAATGCAGGTGTGGGCAGGTGTCTATTTTGGGGGTCTTAGGTGTTGAAATGGAGGTTTATTTAGGATTTTTGGTGATGGGGTTGTTACTGGGGTCTGTGCTGCTGTTAAGGAAGCGGTTTAGGTTGCCTCAGCTGTGTCTGTGGTGATGTTCCAGGTAGCCCATTTTGATTTTGCTGAATTGTCACAGTGGATAATATATGAAGTGTGTCTTCTAGCTTTTGACTCTCATTCAACATCAGTTTGAAGGAAAGAATGACTTCTGAATATTACGAATATTCCCATATGATCCAATTCCTTTGATACATTGGAGATACAAAAAATATTCACCTCTATATTTCGAATTCACCTCTGTATTTGCAACAATAGATGGCAACAAATCATTTGACTTTAAGATGATGTCTGGCAGTAGAGGTAGGTACCACATTTTGTGAATGAAAGTTGATGCTGAAAGACTTTTGGCATTAAAGTTACCCAAAGTCTTGCCAAATACAAACTTACTGTGCATTTTCATTGGTAATGTTCCTTCAAAGGTGTGAAACACCCACTGTTCAGTGGCTGTATTTTTTGTGCTGTGTGTGGAAGAAGTGCAAAGAGAAATGTACCTAGCTGCTAACATTTCTCACAACATTCAACTTAATATGAGTAATGTGACCATCAAAAAAACATATTAAATATAATACTGGTCTTGCAAGTGGAATGTGCCTGCCAAAGTGTTCAGTTACCCAAGTTTCAAACAGCTGAGTTGTTAGTCTATCCAACTACATGTAATTGGATTTATGAATACTCTAGCACAAGGTGGCTTACCCTAAACCTGTCATGATCCATACCCTGTTTACTGGTGGTGGGATGAGAAGGCCTAAGGCTGAATCACAAGTCCCAAACATTGTGTTTGTTTTATTGCCAATGACTAAACTGTTAATAAGAATAAGTGTCTTGTCCAGACAGCTTTACAGTAAAGTGGTTTATGATCTAACGACATACCTGTTCTATCAGCATTAAATATACACTCTGAGGCATGTTTTAACTTGTGTTTATGATCTAAAGACCTACCTGTTTTATCAACATTAAATATACACTCTGAGGCATGTTTTAACTTGTGTTTATGATCTAATGACCTACCTGTTCTATCAGTATCAAATATACACTCTGAGGCATGTTTTAACTTGTGTTTATGATCTAATGACATAACCTATTCTATCAGCATTAAATATACACTCTGAGGCATGTTTTAACTTGTGTTTATGATCTAAAGACCTACCTGTTCTATCAGCATTAAATATACACTCTGAGGCATGTTTTAACTTGTGTTTATGATCTAATGACATAACCTGTTCTATCAGCATTAAATATACACTCTGAGGCATGTTTTAACTTGTATTTAGTGAGGACCATGACAAAAGACTTTTGTATTTGTTGGATTCAATGATATTGCCATTTCACTGGGTAATGAATGGGTGGAGGATGCAAAACCACACCTTTGACCATCTTTAAGCAAACCCCAATCACCAGTCATCACCATATTTACCATTTGTAAACTTATTTGGAATATTTCCTTTCATAACTATATCACTTATTAACTCAAGATCTGTTGTTTGGATCTTCCAGTCATAATTGGGGTTGTAACCTTGATAAATTCTACTATCCTCTTCTTCCTCCAGAGGCAGCATAAGTTTTGGACCTGGCTTTATAGTTGGTACATTGGACAGTTGTCCTATCACCCATTGTGTTCTGGGGGACACTAAACTGTTCTGTCATTTTTTCTGATTGATACATGAACACCTTTTGTCATTTCTAAGGTGTAGAGTTTGGTGGCCTCCAGCAACGAATTTTCATCTTATCTTCTTCTCAATTTTCTATTTTGTTTTATCCATTTTTTACTTAAAGGTTTAGTCAATGCTAGTAGATATCAAGCCCTAAAATATAACTGTTATTTACTTGATGCAGTAATTCAAAGTATTAGTATCTTGAAAAGAGACTCATGATTCCTACTGTCTATATATGAACAAATTGCATCAAGGGGTTTCAAAAATGTTTAAGTGAATGCTTAAACAAAATGATTCACATGGTTATTGCAGCTGATGTCAACACCAACACAAGTGTAAGAAAACTAATCATTTAAGTTTAGATCATTTAAGTTTCAAAACGGGTTCACCTATTTATTTAAATTACAAGACAATGGTCATCAAGCTAGGGATTCTGATAAATTATTCAGCACTTCTTAATAATGCATATTACACTGTTTTCTAAGCAATATTGATGAAATGTATTGAAAAACTGAGACTTTTTAAAAAATTATATATTTAGATATAAAAAAATAATGATAAAATAATAATATATATAATAATTATATTTTATTATCAGTGATGACAGTCAATGCAGAGTATTGGTAAATTTGTATGATTCTTAATTAATTAATTTAACTTTCTCCAAATGTCAATTATCACCTTATCAGTGTACTGGGAATACCAGCTAAATCATCAGAAATATCAGTTGAAGTAGTTTTTATTTTCATCACAAGCCTTTACTTGAAATATTATCCAACCTATTTGTACTTAATACTCAGCTATATGTATTTGAAAAGTCTGATAATGCCCCTTGAGCAAAGCTCTGGATATTTATCAACCAATCAAATGAAGTTCAATGCAGGTACTAGATTTGACATTCAAAGAGAACAAGAATTGACCATTACCATATCATATTCTAGAGCAGTGCCAGGAGCATTTTGTTTTTCTGGGATTGCAATAATAAGGTTTTGGAAGGAAAATTTGAATGCCAGAAGTGTTGCAAAAGCATTCCATTTTAGTACAAGATAAATTTGTTGGTTTGTCCGATAATGCAATTGATATAATTGATAACTCCTTTTTCCCACATATTAGCATTTACTTCTACCTCCACCCTTGGTTTTCATTTCTAAATATATTTTGTCCTACATCTGCAAAACTTAATAATTGACCACTATGTTTTGAAATTTTGAAAGCACCTCTGCATCATGGTGGGGAGGGAAGGGTAGATTTCTGCCACAGAATACTAAAGACATTGCCATGATAAATCTTGCAAATCCTCTCGGAGGGCCTTCAGGTTATTTCAATTCCTCCTCACAATTGTCAAAGGCTCAATTTTTTTCAGATGTCCAAATAGACTCATTCAAAGTCTCTCTTCCAGGACAAGAAATTAACACTTGTCTTATGAAAAGCAATTGTTTGCAAGTTAAAAACGCTAAGATTTCTCATGATTTTTCAGAGTTTTTAAAACCAATGATAAATTTGTCTGGTCATAGATACAAGTCCATCTCAACCAGGTCATGTAGGTACCATGATTCAGAATTGAGACCCTATAATTGGTTTTGAATGCTGTTCAAGGGAGAGATTTCATAGTTAACCTAAATCTCCAAAATGTGTGCCTTAACAATTCATTTGAGACATCTTCCTAGAAATTCCTCAAGTTTGTGTATCAGACACCCATATGCCAGTTCACTTGACAACCATTATGTCTCTGAGTCTTAATGAGAATCATGTAAGACTTGAAAACAAACTGACATGAAACTACCTGGACGACTTCTTCTTGTCGCAGTTGCTTATTTAGTCCAATAAATCAATCCACAAATTTATGTTGAAACAGATAGACATTATGTGGGTTTGATGTCAGATAGAGACCTGACTGGATGGCTGGATCTGTCTCATCTGATGTCAGATGGAGACCCGACTAGATGGCTGGATCTGTCTCTCAAATCCCCATAACTGTAATTGTATGTAGCCACAGGTATGTTAGGGCAAAAAATCTATCATTAAGATCCCCATAATAGTCATAAGATAAAGTGATAAGCCAGGAGATATGGATGGATCCTTTAATAAGATCCCTTGACTGAGACTGTGGGACAAGCTGGACTGCCAATCCGACTGGTTGGCTTCAGATGGCTATAAAGTGCATTTTAATCCCAAATACACCTGGACTTACAGACTTGAAATCTTAGAAATGCATGGGGGATGCCACTTGGGCTACCTTAAATTTGGAATACTCTCCTTGATTGTATCTTATTTTAAAATATGCGTTTGTCACCCTCTTTCCTTGCATTGGTTGAAGTTGCTTTGTAATTAGCCTTAAAATTCTTGCATTAACTCTCAAGTGTTATACGTCATCATCCAGTGTCTCACCAACTGTATGCTGATGACACCCAAATATACAAATCTAGCCATCCAGCTGAAGTTGAAGCTACCATCCAAGGCATAGAAAGGTGCATTTCTGATGTGAAATCATGGATGACAAGTAACAACCTGCAGATGAATGAGGATAAAACTGAAGCCATCCTGATTACAACACAAAGACTTTCTCATTCACATCCTTTACCTCAGACAATAAATATCAGCAACACCAACATTAAATTCACACAGTCAGTACGAAACCTTGATGTCACTCTTGACAGTACTCTCTCATTGCATCAACATGTCATGAACATATGCAAGGCTGCATATCTTGAGCTGAGACGCATCAGCCCCAATCACCAGTATCTATCAGTTGATGCCACTAAAACACTTGTGTGTTCCTTAGCACTTTCAAGACTGGACTATTGTAATTCAATTTTGTCTGGTTCATCTCAATATCTACTTCAAAAACTTCAAAACACTGCCGCTCGGATCATCCTCAGACTACCACGATCAGAGCTATCCATATGATCCAGAATTAAACACAAAATTTGTTCTCTGTGCTACGTTTCACCTACGAGCTCCAGAACAACATACCTATCTGACATCACCCATGTGTATACACCTGCAAGATGCTTATGCTCCTCTTCTGACACTCATATTCTCATTATTCCCACTATGAAGTTGAAATCATATGGACAACATTCTTTTGCATACCAGAGCCCAGTAATGTGGAACGAATTGCCCAATGCACTTAGACACAGACACAGTGATCTCATTCAATTCATTTAAAACTCATCTATTTCAACTGCAAGAACAGTCATGAAGACATACTAATGTATCCTTATAACATATCCTTACCTTTAAAATTTACAGTATGTTTTTCTGTTTCTAATTTTGTAGTGTTTGTTTTTATTTTTGTAATCATATTATTATAAATGTTTTTTTTTTTTCTTTTTAAAGTGTTGTCAAATGTTGTAAAGTGCTTAGAGCTTCTAAATATTAGGTGCTATATAAGGTCTTCGTTATTTATTATTTTTAAATTGAAATAACCAAAGAATAATAATAATTGAAATAATGATAATAGTAATTACCAAATGAATAGACCAATTGCTGCCCAACCTCATTATGTCCTATGTTCTCTTTAGGGTCCTCATCCATGTTCTTGTCTTGTTCGGGCTTAAATTGGTACTGTCTAACCTCAGCAAGCAGAATCTTTTTAAGGGTATCAGGATATCTCCCTCCTGGACATTACCCCCATGGACTTTCCCCCCATCAGAAAGGATTTCCCCCCAGTCATTTTGCCCCAATTATCTTTATACAACTTTATTTATACATAGTAACATTAAGCTTTGATGTATACTCGCATCCTGCATCACCATAAGTGCACAGGTATGACTGTTGTCTGAAGCGTTTTCAACAAAACATTGATAAATGCATGTTATCTTCATTTTCTTCTCTGTGAGTTAACATATGCATTTTTAATGCACATTTCTGAGTTATTCAGCAAAAAATATGATTATGATATAAGTGTGTATTACACTCTAGTAACCTTTAAGACAAATTTGACTTTGATTCACAGGAGGTATACGATGTTGTATAAAAGTAAAGCTTAAGACTTTGTCATACCTGGTGGCGGCAGTGGAAAAGAGTTATTGCCATATGTCTAGGCAAGATAGACAAAAGATAAATTTGTATTCTTTTGGTAATGCTAGATTTGGCAGGAGGCTGGCTTGTATCCTTTAATGTGAGCAAGGAATGTATTTGAAGTAGAAATGTGTTTACAGAAAACAAATACCCTGCCACCCCTTTCTGGCATAACACAAAACTTGAGCAAAGCACATAAAGTTTATGTCACTGTGACCTGCCTTTTGTGCCTTTTGTAAGATGGTGTAGTACTCATCAAGATGCTGTGGTGGCCAGTATTAATGGTGGAGGAAGAACCCAGGAAAACCTTAGAAAGAACCACTGACCCACAAGAAGCTACTGGCAAGTTTACTCAAAAACATTCTTTTGGTTGTTACTTGGAATGAAACAACTGGTTGCAACAATGTTAGTTGCATCTAATAGCAACTTACTCTTACACTAAAATCCCATGACAACATTTTATACATCTGTACAACCAACTTGTCAACAATATATTTCAAAACATCACTTAAGTTTCACATCAAAAACTGACTTCAGTACTCAAAGGATGTAACCTCTTACATTTCTATCAGATTTTTCCTTTGCCCATGGTTTCTATTATTCATGACAAGACAGCATACAAACATTCCTTCTACAAACATGAATAAAAACAGATAAGGATGTAAAATGACCAATATTAGCTTGTCAAAACAGAACACTGTTACAGTTACAGACATTTTTTTGTCAAATTAATTTTAAGCAAATAGTCATTAATTAAAATTTTCATATAAAAGGTTGCACAAATTAATTTCTGTTTTTCATGTGGTAATTTGGGACATTGTTTGTCTACAAGGACTGTTCATGGTTACCTGATTTGTGGTTCATTCCTGGATAAAATACAATTTCTCAACAAGTAAAATACATCTGCATGTCTAATTCTAACTTCTCTATGTATGAGATAGCATAACAAGTTTTTCCTTACACAGACTAGGTTTTCCTTTCATCTCATTGTTTTAAAAGAAGTACAGATAGCTGCTTGACAACACCATGCCATAATTAAGTAAAACAAAAACAAAAAAACAAATGGTTTACCACATAACTCAGGAAAGCATGAGACATTTCAAAGATTACTTTTATATTTTTACACATTCTTTTTAGCTATTCTCTAACATGATCACTAGTATAAGAAAAATAAATCTTTGATGTGAAATTTAGTCTCTCAGTGAATGCTTGCATACAGGCAGCTAACATTGTATTCACAAACCTTTAAAAAAATCATTGGGGATATATTGGTTACATAGGTCAAGCCTTTAATAAAATGCATTGGGGATATTGTGATCGGCTTAATTGGTTTACCAATTAATCATCTTTCTGTAAATATATCTGATCCTAAACTGGTACATGGCTTCAAATGTTGTGATCACCCATGAGAGAACTATAATTTGTATGTCCTTAACCTGGTTTCCCTTGCAGGTGATAATAAGTAAATTTTTAAAAACAATTGTGAAATTTTAAATATTTTGTTGAACAAACATTGTGGGGGACACACTGTATATGTAAAGGGTTTGGGATTATGACCTATGACCTCTTACTTCAAGTGTTTTATATTGCAGAGTACTAAAACTTCTAAAACCAATAGTGTTAGTCAGTGTTTCCATGGTGATGCCTCAACAGTTAGAGATAATGAACATAGTTGCATGACATCAACTGACAGCACTACACTGTTAAATAACATGGATAAATAATGTTTTTATTGACAAGGACTCTAGCAAAAAATATAAACATAAGTCTCAGTCACAAATGACAACTATATTTTCAAATGACTCTTGCCCTCTTAATATGCTAACAAAAAGACAGCTCAAGATATGTAAACAAATGTATACTAATTGGTAAATTTGATCAAAATATATATTCATCAATACAATATATTTATCATTTAATATAAGATGGATACTGTTAAAAAAATCACATTTGTTTATGAGGGGCCCCAAATGGCCTAGTGGTCTAAAGCACTCTCCATTATGGATCACTGCCATCTCACCTCTGTCTGCGTGGGTTGGAGTCTAAGATTCGTTGAATGTGGATACTTGAAAAAGGTTGCCAGTAGTTTCTCATGGGTCAGTGGTTCTTTCCACATTTTTCCCAGTCTCTTCCTCCACCATTAATACTGGCTGCCATGTATAGCTTATCCTGTGCTGAAAATTGGTGTTAAGCCCCACAGCAACAACATTTGTCTATGAAAAAATTCATAAAACATAAATGTTCTACTCAAGTCTTTTTCTGTTATAGTACTGCTACAAAGTGCTGTCAAAGTAAAAGTAACAAAACACCTTGGCCTTTTTTCAATTGTCTGTTGCCTTTTTAAAATTATATACTGGACAGTCTGAAAATATACCATCTACTATTACTGACACCTATTAATATCTACAAATATACCATATGACACGTATTAATGTCTGCAATCTGTGGAGAGAGTTAAAATCATCATGCTCACTTAGTTTAAATACAGAGCTGTGCATACTTTTATAAAATTAAGATTTCTCTGTATGGCCAACAATCATTTCATTTAAAGATTCTTTCAATTTATCTTATATTATAAACACACTTAAATCTTATTCAAAGAAAATATCAATAAAAATACAAAGCATTTAAATAAGCATTTCCAACACATCAACTTTATTTTAACTGATACCACAGTCTGTCAACAATTTCGAGCAATGGAATTCTAATTATTCCTGAGTTTGTGAGATACATGTGCAAAACATCAGACTAAATATTTCAATCATAAAGCATTAACATATAAGTAAGGTAATAATGTAACAAAAAAGAAAGATCACATATCAATGTAACAATCAAGTATACACATGACATATTCAAGATTATTTGCACAAATTCTTTAATTTTTACAACAAAATGGACCATAAATTTAATCACTTTACAAAAAATAATGATAGTAATGATCAATAAATTAGCTTCTCTATCAAAAAGGCCTCCTCCACCCACTTAAAAATTACAGATTGATAAGCAAGGAAATGAAGATTTTCAAGTTCTGGCCATTTTCCATTACTTTCCATAACAAACACACATGATAGTACAGTCTAAGATAATCTCAATGTTTATGGCAGATTTAGTAGCCAATTTCTTTCCATAGCCATACTAGAGATAGTGAGACGTGCACCATTTTCTCAGAATTGTGACCAAAAAAAAGAGGGTAGAGTGCTTATTAAAGTATATGCAGCTATTATTTTGAATAGACTAGTTAAGCTAGTTATTATGAATTCAAATCATGGAAGGACCTTTCCTATGAACAGCTAATATCCATGCAGCAGACTTTACACACTTAACCTTTGACCTCACAATCATCAGTGATCAGGGAGGATTATTTAAATCAGATAAACCTCAATGTCATAATGTCATATACATTTAGCAAGAAACCACTGATTCAAAAATCCAAAATGAGATTGGTTAAAATGAGAAATGAAAGTCCATACTAATCTTTGATTGTCTTCATTCTTTTTTCTTTAAGAAAAACATATTTAATGATGAAAGAATATATAGTAATAAGATTAAGTAATTAAGTTCCATTGATAGGTGTACTAAAATCTACAGTAAGCAAATGAAGGTGATGATTTGAGTCAGTGTCAAGGTCAGAAGTTTAAGCCACGCTCCATGTAAACCTTGAAAATCTTTTCGATTGCTGTGATGTATGCAGCTGTCCTCATATCCAGGCCAAGATTGTACTGGTTAGCGGTACTAATGATATTCTGAAACCAAATATCAAATACATTTATTGTAAAACATGCACACACAGTCAGCTGTTGAAATAACATATCTGATTTGGATACTCCACTGAGTATTCTCTTATTCTGTAATACTCATTCACAGTGCAAGCAACAAGCTCCTCATTTTTTATTGGAAGTAAGTGGGTGTGGGTGTGGAGGTATGCACAGATTCTTATTATGACATTTTCTTGACACTTTTAGGACATTTTTGATTCCTCAGAAGATGCAGACAACATTTACTTCAATTTGTTGTAACTTATAAGTCCTCTCAACACCCATTTGTGTTATCTTGAAGCATGGTCTCAAATTTAATGGAAACATGTTGCACTCACAAAGAGGCATTCATATACAAAGTTGTATGGCCATGCTGTGAAAGTGATGAAAACTTAACCAATGTCTGTTGTTCAGATTAATATAAAGGACTGTGGGATGTATAATCAAGCAAGATAACTATTTTATATCCTTTTACTATTTTTCTATTACATTTACCATGAACTTTATAGGGAAAATACAATTAATTATGACATTTTATTGTGTTTGTATATAAAGAAAGTATACATTTTTTCAATTCCTTGTTTTACCCAGCTTTATTAGTTACATTGCTGAGTATAGAGTTTGAACCCAAAATATAAAAATATTAGAATAATTTGAAAAATTGCTTTAACTGCAAGAAGATCTAATATGGTCAACAGCATAGGCATAACTATTGCCATTTGTCATTTGTTTACCTCAAGTGATTTTTGCTAAATTTACAACCGGTTTTCAACTGGCTGGACAAACACAATAAAACTGACAGAAAACTTAAGTACTTTAAAACTATTTATAGAA
Source organism: Potamilus streckersoni (assembly GCA_016746295.1). Classification (NCBI taxonomy): domain Eukaryota; kingdom Metazoa; phylum Mollusca; class Bivalvia; order Unionida; family Unionidae; genus Potamilus; species Potamilus streckersoni. Next base: position 1,237,597 of record JAEAOA010001694.1, read on the forward strand.
ATATACTGTGTACAGGAACAAGAAAATTAATAAATAATATCTTTATCAAAGTAATTTTTAAGTTAAGTCATCTTAAAAATATAAATGAAGAATCCACAATTAGTCTGACATTTAAACTAGAATGTGGCTTCGACAGAAAACTACTAGGGCCTGCATTTCCATTTAAAGATCAAAGAATTATAAAAAAAACCTCAACCAATCCATAACAAAACTACTGACATGATGATGATGCCAATGGAAAAATTGCTAATATAGTTTGCTTGCCACTAACATGGGGGAGACAATGGAAAAATTACTAATATAGTTTGCTTGCCACTAAAATGGGGTAGATAAAAATCAATGTGTAAATTTGATTATTATATTGAATCATTTTCAAAATGGAATGATGCCTGAACACTTTTACAAAATTAACAAACTGTTCAAAACTGCATCTTGTCTATCAACTACATTCAGTATAATTTAATTCACTTTTAACATTAAATAAGTTATGGTGGTTTAGTTTTTCCTATCATCGTGAGCCATAAACGTTCTTTTTTTAGTCTCAAAAGATGTTGTTCAAGATATATTTCTGCAAAGTATCTAAAAACCTGGATGTCAGAAATATATAAAATAAAACCCCAGTAATCCCATGTAAAGTCCAAAATAATGAACTATATCAAAATGAGGAAATGGTGATTAATTGTCTTCACTAATATCATACCAAGCAGCAGACCCAGGATGGCCTGGATGTGTATCCAACCTGTCACCTTTGAATTTTGAGTCAGGCACTATACCAACTTCCTGTATCTGTGATTTTGGATTTTTAATGTAGCTTTAACAATTTTTCAGAAATATCTCTATGATGTCTGCAGTGTGGCAGATTATTTTGATGTCTAGCATTGGGGCAATATGCTGCAGATATGTAGGTCCCACCCAGTCACATTATCCTGACATCAGGCCGACGAGTCCTAGCACTAACCTCTTAATGCTGAGTGCCTAGCAAGATAGTTGTTAGTACCATTTTTGTAAGGCTTTGGTATGATTCGGCCAGTGTTTGAACCCACAACCTTCACATTCAAGATGGACACTCTAACCACTAGGCCACTTTCTAAGCTACAGAGCTTTTCCATGCTAAAAAGGATTTCATCTGCACATCTCAAAAGTTCAAAAAATTGTAAAAATATTGAACAACTACTGTATTCATAATGGCATAAATATCTACTCATGTCATTTTCACATGAATACATATATGCCTGCTTACCAGATAATTTCCTTTGTCTACCTCAAGTGGTTTATGCTGAATGATCATAGTGAACAAATATACCCATGTTCAGTAAATTCAAAATGGGTAAAAGATTGCAAACTCGCTTTAATGGCCTGCATTTACTTACAGTCACGGTTAAAAATTAAAAAAATTACATGACTATAAGTTCAAATTTTTTTTCTGTTGCACTAAAATGGATTAGAGATGTAAGTAGGTCATTTGAATACATACAGTAGCAATTTCTGGATGAATAAAAATGCTTAAAACATGTTGTTAAATGTATATTTCTCCAGGCTGAGTTGTCATTTATTTTACCTAAGGGTTTTATTATAAATGTACACAATACAAGTAGCAGTTACATCAGCTGTCTTTTGTTTTCTCTATGGGTTTTTGTCATCAACTTTTACAATGTAGCATTACACAAGTTTTCATTTATCTTCCCTATGGGCTTTTATCAGCAACTTATGCACTGTTGTATTGTACAAGTGCTACAATGGCAGACACATCATACCTGAACTTCTAGATCTCTGGCTAAACTAAACCATATTTACATCAACCAAAGATCTAAATCTGGCATATCCCAAATTAATTCTCCCACATGTTCATACTGTACATTTGTATCTGGACAAAAGAATCAAACTGGATTGATTCCATGTAGATCATTATTATTAAATCCAAAATTACATCAAATTGTATATTTGACATTTATCATCACTTACCCTTGCAGATTTTTCCATGGTGTATTCCAAACCTGAGTGAACGATGTCTTCCTCTGAGGCACCCTAAAACAATGAGACAAAATTGTTTTAGTAATTATGTTTCTCTGAGAAATACTTACCCAATTATAATATCGTTTGGAAAATAAACTCTACTACCTACTCAATCCATCTCTCCAAAAAAGATTAAACATGTTGTATTTTTAGTGAATATCCCCCACTTGCCTGATAACTCCAATCCAGATGACTTAACACTGGATTTGGTATGGATTCCATTTCTAAACTAGAAAAGAAAAAAACAATACTGGCTCCTATTTCTTATAAGTGATCAAATTGATAAATAAAAACAAGATGACATTTCTCTTGTTTTATCATTAAAACCATTTAGTACCCAGAAACTTTATTCAATATCAATATTAAACTTTTAATAAGCATTCATAAATTAGTACTTTAAGATTTTCTTATGGATGATAAGAAGTTTCACTTATAGCTGCAAATTATATCATCACAGCAATATTTAATGAATAGAGCAATACAAATTCTAGTTTTGATTTTGTCAGGTTTTTTTTCCAGTAAATAAATGTCTTTATGTTTTTTAAAACAAGGAATATTGCTTTATTGTGAATCAACAACAATAAAGAGCAGTGATGTAATATGCAATGTTTTCATGCACACTAAATGGCTGCTGAGTAGTTTAACACTCTGTCAGAGGTTGGCTATTGTTAAAACTTACTCAATGGATGGGTTGATGATATTCAAGGATTTTAAGAATCTTGCAGTTACCTTAAGGGCAGGTAATGAGTAAGAGTTTCTTCCCTTTGTCTACATGTCAAACAGACTTGTCTTTTTAAACGGGCTAGATTTGTGGAGGTAGCAAAGCGTATTTTTTTTTAACATTAATGTATTCAATGGAGAAAGTACATACTACTATCATGCATCTACTGAACTAAAATGATTTATTTCTTATTAAACAATTATGTTAAGGCATTCAAAAACTTCCAGGAGGAAAGCAGGGTGTGAGTGAAGGGAAGGTGCAGGGAATGTTTGATAACTGATACAATTATTTATTTAGAAACTAGCTGAGGAGGAAGGGGAAAGGGAGGGGAAAGTGATTGCCAGATGTTTAATGAAGAGGAATGGGAAAGGGAAGGAAAAGTAAATGCCAGAGAGACAGCTTTACCTGCTAATAGCTAGAATAATGATGTAAACTGACAACAAAATAGCAGTTATAAAAAGCTTTTTAAAAGTGGAAGCAAACTTAAATCACAATGGTTGCAACACCATAACTTAACTTCAATGATCTTTTGCTGGGATAGCATATAAGCATCAGGTTACAACCAATCAAGTAAAGGCTTTAAAATCATATCACTTGTGGAGTACAACATGCACAAATTTACTCCAACCACATGTTATATTTCCTTTGAAGCAAACAGTTTGAACTTTGTGGGTTTATTCTGTAGGATAGCAGTAGCTCTGATAAATCAGTGACAGTGTCATTGTTCTTTTATCTAACTGTTTAACAGACTGGTTTGTAAGTTTATTCATTTCAAGCCAAATCTGGGTAATAAATATGAGAAAAAAAATCACAAAGTACTTTTAAATGCTGCAGTACAGTATGATGCTGTCTTATTTCAAACACAGTATGATGAATAATATATGATAATCATCAGTTTATCTAAAAAAAAGATGATAAAGAACATAAAAAATTCTTATTATCTTAAAGACAATGTTATAAAGAACATACAGCCATCCTTGCTTCAAATTCTGGCATTGGTGTGATTGGACAATTTTCCCCAAACTTTCGCTCTAGAGATTGCTGGACACTGTCTGTAAACACAACATGAGAAATTCATCACTTATAAATTTATAATGTATCTGATTAAACAATCAGAATTATTCATTAAATTCATTAAATTCACTAAATAACCAGCTTCAACATGAAACTTTCAATTCTCATCATATCTGAAAATTAATATGTATTTTTTATATTTTCTCTTGTTAACTTTAGACCAACAGCAGATCATTAAGTGAAACTGATATTGCTTACAAAACTTACATAACAGCTCACTTGTTATAGAATCTGTCTAAAGCCATGACCAATTAAGCTTCGTTATATACTTTGAGCAAGTCTAGTCTAAATGTTGTTTCACAGACAGTGGTAACAAGGTCAGTCAATTAGATAAAGAATTACCTCATTAACACATGTAGATCTGCTTTGTTAGTGTTTAGCTCAGCCAATCATATGCAAGATTACCTCATTAATATGCAAGATTACCTCATTAATATGCATGGACCTTGCTCATTTTCAATCTTGTTTAAGATATAAAGCCATGTTCCAAGTTTGATAAAGATGCATAAATCTAGCTCATTAACTTGTGTGGGATAATAATTATATGAGCTTATATACCAAGTTTGATCAAATTCAGATCAGAAGTATGACCTTGAAAATCAAAACACATGCTGTCCATCAGATGCTTGATAATCCAACTCATTTGAGATTTTTATAACATATAAGCTAATATTCAAAGTCTGATCAAGACTGGAACAGAAATATGACTTCCAAAGTGGTAACAAGCAACTGTTGACAGACAGACTGATGACAAATACAGGATAATGCTACAAGCTACATTAAATGGTTTTAGGACTTCTTTTAAAACATACTCTGGACCTTGAGAATCCATTTTCAACATGGAGTATTTTCTGAAACATGAAATTTAGCCATTTGTACCATTTTCACATGGACTATGCGAGTAATTAGAGAAATCTAGCATGTGTTCTTTTTTAAAACTGCTTTTTCCTTAACTTTTGACTTTTATATCAATTTAATTACCTTGATTTAATATGAGATGCTAGCTAAGTTAGCATTTAAATAAAACTTTTTTTAGCTACTTTTCAAATAGCAACACCATGAGTTATCTTATAATATTCACTTTTGCACTGTTTATGTGAGTTAAAAAAATCATATTTATTTGTCAATCTTTATCAGTGTCATTCAACTCATTTTAAGTGCAGTGTGATAAAACAAGCTTTATGACATGAACAAAAAAGTCCTCAGAATGAATGTCAAAAAATTACTGCTATTTTTGGAATGGGTGGGTGGATGGGTTAGTAATGATGCAGTATATACAAGTTGCAGCAATGAAAATTTTCTGTGATTAGCACTCTGGCTAAATGAATACAAGTAGCAACAATAAACATATTCTATGATCAACATTCTGGCTAAATGAATACAGATTGCAACAATGAACATATTCTATGATTAACATTCTGGCTAAATGAATACAGATTGCAACAATGAACATATTCTATGATTAACATTCTGGCTAAATGAATACAGATTGCAACAATGAACATATTCTATGATTAACATTCTGGCTAAATGAATACAGATTGCAACAATGAACATATTCTATGATTAACATTCTGGCTAAATGAATACAGATTGCAACAATGAACATATTCTATGATCAACATTCTGGCTAAATGAATACAGATTGCAACAATGAACATATTCTATGATTAACATTCTGGCTAAATGAATACAGATTGCAACAATGAACATATTCTATGATTAACATTCTGGCTAAATGAATACAGATTGCAACAATGAACATATTCTATGATCTACATTCTGGCTAAATGAATACAGATTGCAACAATGAACATTTTCAATGATTAACACTGGCTAAATAATATTTATACAAGTTGCAACAATGAACATGAGCAGGTACCTGTGATTAACACTGGATAAATAAATAAAAGTTACAACATGTTCTGTGATTAACACTGATCATGAATGCCTAATGCTAGTCAATGTGTTCAAAACACAGCCAGGTTAAATAACAATGCCTCATAAATAAGATACAATGAAATTAATTTAACACAGATAAAGGCAAAGGATCTTGATGTATTGGTTTAAACAGAGTATTTGGAATTGTAAAATGGCCTTTTCAAACTGCTTTGAACCTTCTAGGAAGATAGGGATACACTTGGAGGTTGGGTATTTAATTATCTAAAACAACATATTCTAAGGCCCATTTGTTCAAAACACAGCCAGGCTAAATAAGAAAGACTGATAAATAAATTACAATGAACCTGATTATACACATATAAATGCAAAGGAGTTTGATGTATTGATATTCACATGGTTTATACAAAGTATTCAGAATTATACAAGGGCTTTTTCAAACTGCTTTGAACCTTCTAGGAAAGATGGAAATACACTTGGAGGTGAGGTGTTTAATTATTTAAAACAACATATGCTAAGGCCTATTTGCACCATTCTGACTTTGAGTGTATACGGACAGAAAATACTTGGAAGAAATTATTACTTGGATAAAATACAGTCCACCCAAATGGAACTTAGCTGTTCGGGAACATGTTGAATTAAATATAGAGAGACATCCCATTTCAATAATCCTTACTATTTAATTTTGATGGGACATTTTAATGAAAATTTTATCCTTGCAAAATAAAATTTCACTGTTGAAATAGTCAAGCAACCTTGATTAGTTGTTAGTCAAGCTACCTTGATTAGTTAATAGGTAACCCAACAAAAAGATCTGTTTCATTCTGAGACTTTGTTTGCTTTTATTTTCATGTAAAACCGTGATTTCATGAACTTTGTTGATCCATACTGACGAGTTTTGTTATCATTCTTTTAAATTTATCTTCTGTGAAGTAGAATGCTGTAAATGCAAAATCTGATTATACAGCCATGGGAACAGTACTCTTTGGACTCAATTTTCAAGTCTATCGTTGGAACAGTGTAATAATAAAAGCAATATCAAGGTCACTGTAGAATATAGAATGTAGCAAGCAAATATGTATCACACAAATGTGTTACTGTTCACATTAATGATCCACCTTGGATGCAAAACTAAATTATATAATCAAACAAAATGAACTTGAACACCCTGGGAACTGGTTTCTTTACAGGCAAAGGAGGCATTTGGTTATTACTGAAATTAAGAATTCTGAATGTAATAATTACATAACACTCCTGAAATGAATCAGGTCTTTATGTGGCAGCCTGAAAGACTGGTGGAAACTAATTAGGGTAATTCAAGGAAAGTGAAAAGAGTAATCTTGTGATTATTTGGTTGTAGATGACAGTTATACCTGATAGTGAAGTAGAGGCATCAGATTTTAATGATTCCTTTTGCGAACAATCAACATTAAAAGTCAAACAATTATTGCAAACTTCCAATCCCATAATAGACCAAAGAGATTTGTCTTCTCCTGTTCTTTGAAACATTACTACAACAATGGATGTTTAAAATGTTTTAACAGGTCTAAAATCCATTGAAAGCACATGGCCTAGACTTACTACATCAAGAAATAGTATTTTTTAGAAATTCATTATCAATTAAGAACTCACTTCGCCACAGATTTATTACCTGTTTGTTTCAAACTTCATTGTTTCCAGACCACTGGAAATAAGCAAATATACTGCTTGTGCATAAAAAAGGTGTCATCATCATATATCTTTGTACTGTACTTTGTACTGTAAAGATTTGGAGAAATGTGTATATAAATATCTACACAATAAGACAGTACATCAGGATATAATTTCACATAATCAACCAGGTTTTTCATTCCAGATCTTTGTCAACACATCAGCTGACACATTTACAATATACCTTACTGGTAATTGTTTTGTAATAGAAATATGAAAGGAGGTAACATATCTTCCCTTTTGATAAATGAAAAGGTTTTGATCAAGTGGGTCTTCAAGGGTTGCTCTTATAAGTAAAAAGTGCCAATGCTCAAGAAATTCATTATAATAATTTGAAAGCTACTTAATGTTAAGAAAATGATGAATTATTATAAATCCTTAATCCTCAGATGTCTGATACATCATGAAGTATCCATTTGGTGTCCATTTTGGGATCATTATATTATTTCTAATTTTCACCAATAATACTTTATAGACATTACAGAATTTGCTAATGATACAACAAGATAGTTAATAATAAGATCATAGTGAAATCATAATCTCTAATATTTAAAAGATACAAGTATGGTGCAGACATTGGCTGATTATGTTTAATCTGGATAGAAGTAGGGATCAGTGTCAATCATAACCACCATCCTATATTTTTATAATGCATGGCCAAAACAAATATGCAAGAGGTTACTCAGCACTACAATGTTAGCCAGTGATGGCCTTTGGAATGTGCATTTTAACACATTTCTGATAAATCTGAGAGAAATTAAACTGCTTAAAAGTATTAAATTAAAGCTGGATTGATTGACTTTGGAAAAATGTACAAATCATATATATTACTAACTTTTGATTACACATGTGGGACAATACGTACAATGTAGGAGTAAAATGTCTGAGAAAAAGATAAATTTGAGACAATGAGAATAGTAAAAGGTACAATGAAATTCTCATTATTACAAGCATAAATTGATTCAGTTAGATAAAATTTATCTTAAATCTTCCCCACTCTGTCAATAAATGACATTTGACCTCCAATATGGAGGTCATTTTAACTCTCCATAGTTCAAAGATGGTACCCATTACCTGCATAATAAATAATATTTAATTACATCATTTTAAAGTCTACCTGAATCAAGAAAAAGAATCACTTCTACTTAAGATAATCAAAGTGCTAGCAATTGATGGGTAGAGATATTTTGCTGGGTGCCTAGTCCAGGAAACCTGGCAGTGTACCACCAGGCAATACTGTACATTACCTGTGTATTAGATGTGAAAGTATATCCCAAATAAAATATTAAAAGAATACTTTTCCATTAAACTTCTATACATCAAAATGAATGTCTATGGTCAAAGTAAAAGAGTCTTACCCAGCAGGTACTTGTTGGTATCTTTCTCGTACTTAAAGGTCAGACGACCGAAATCGACATGTTTCAGGTTCTTTATCCACTCAAAATAGGACACAGTGACACCACCAGCATTGATAAACAGGTCCTAAATTGCAGAAACATGTATGACTTTATAGCCACCAAACAAAATGATTTAAATATCATATAATAGTCATGCATCTGTAAAATTTCAGTAATTCAAACAGAGGAACTTGAATACTAGACATCATTAGAAGTATTTTAAATAAGTATCATATAATTTAACAATAGGAAAATGAGTAGATCAACACAACTGATAGTTACATAACCAATGACAATATACAGTTAAGATGAAGAAAGGAAACATTTCCTGAGAAAAAACCTAGGTCAAGTCAGTGAAAGTTTTAAACCCACAATTGTGAGAATGTAGTGCAGATGTCAACTGGGTACTGTGTTCATCTAGGCTACAGCACCAGAAACCATAAGGTTCAGATCTCATCTCTGCGTAACTAGATCTAACAACAAAATCTCAAGATGGCTGACTATGTATGCCAGTCAATGGTATCTGTTATGTCTCAGACTGAAATATTATAGTTGATTGATGCTCGCACAGACTGCTATAATCTTATGTGCTGATATCTTCATGACTAAACAAGGCATATTACCTCCTTCTGCCACAATACAAGGGTTAAAGACTAATATCCACCTTTCCCAGCCTGCACCAAAAGAAAGAGATCTCAGGCCCCATGATTCTTCTCCATGCACTTCAAGTAGTATTTGAGAGCATGGGCCAGATCTTGCATCAGTGTACCGTCAGTGTATTATCAGTGAATCATTAGTGTACCATCAGTGTATCATCAGTGTACCATCAGTGTATCAACAGGTGATGCATCACTTGATAACTATGAATGCCTGCTGATAACAATCCATTCTCAGTCACAAAGCCCAAATTGCATCATTTAGGACCATGGAACTATCCAATCTGAACTGAAGATTGTTCAGGTCCTATGAAAGGGCATGCAAACTGTTCATCTTGCATGCCAAAGCCAGAGTTTTTATAACAGATTTGACAGGAGAGAATTTAGTCGATTCAAGTCAAAATTAGCTAAAAGGTCTGATAGCGACAAATATTACCTCTACCCTGATAGATAGATCATAAAGTAGTAGTCTTTAATAATAATAATAATAATAATAATAATAATAATAATAATAATAATAATAATAATAATAATAATAATAATAATAATAATGTGTTAGTATTTCACCTTGAAAAATAATTAGTGAATGTATGGATTTATGCACTCAAAGGGATGATGCTGTTTGACCTTCACCTAATCTGTAAAACAAACCACTTTCCATCATAAGCTGAATATTACAGCAACATCTAGCTTGTCAGATTGTCTACATGACTAAAGGCTCAAATTCCTTTCTACAAAAGTATCTCCTAACAAATCCCAGATGTGAACAAGAAACATTTGTGGACAGAAGTGAAAGTTCAATGGCAATCATGGCTGTTTGAGCAAGCTGGGACTCTGGACTTTTCTGATTATGTCTATTGCCAGATTGAGCAGATTGTTCACCAAAAACCAAAGAGAGGCTATCATCAAAGACCTGCCCCACCAAAGAGAGGCTATCAGAATAACTTTGCAGTTCTGGTCCCTCATTTCCTATATTATTCAACAGTAAGGGGGAGAGACTGTGAGTCATATACCCATCATGGATGAGGATGATACAAGTGGAAGGCACTGGATAAACAAACTGGAAGATTCTCTGACATCTCATTCACTCTGTGGAGAAATCTCAATTCAAGCCTTTTGAAAATGAAGGAGTCTGGCACCAACAGAAAGATTGTCAAGTTGGCAAATCTCTCATTGTTATTCCACTTGTCCCATCAGATGTCTGATCTAATTGCTTTTCAACAGATGGACTGGTATTATACAAGAATGTATGGCAGTACAGACCAAGATTGGCATTTGCCCCTTGTGCCTAATCTTTGAGGCCTGAATGCCATACTATATCATGAATGGAAAACTTCTGTCTACTGGTCTGCTATGAAATGGGAGAACACTCTCCTGCACTTGAAACCACTATTGGAGACTTGATGGGCAGAAATTCTCCTGATACCATCAACTGCACTGTCACTTCCATCACAAATCACTGCATCTGTAACCTAATCAACATCTAGAAAGAGTGTGGCTTTGGCTCTGTGCAGCACACTGTTCCGTAAACTTAGATGGCCAGATATAACAGTCACATCACACACTGTATACATAATCTTCAATGTAGGAGGATCATTAGGGCTTCTCCCACTACACTTCCTAAGATCCCACCTCATTGGTTGTTGTTGTCGTTATAGGGTTTAATGCCATTTTTCAGAACAAGATAGGCTATACATGGCGGCCAGCATTAAAGGTGAAGGAAGAACCCAGGAAAACCATGGAAGGAACCAAACTCATGTGAAGCTACTGGAAAGCCTTCTCACATACATACATTGGGTGAGCCCAAGACTCAAACCCACACAGAGATGAGATGGTAGTGATATGTAATGGTGAGCACTATAGACCACTCTGCCACCCCACTGGATGACCATGGAAATAAAATCCCCACCCTACGAGGAAATCAAGGAACTTAAAGATCCCCACCCTATGGGATTATTCATGAATTAAAATGATGCAAGATAAAGATTAGTGGTACTTAAGCTCTATTCCAAATTCAAGGGATGAATAAAATGGTACCAAACAAAAAGAAAAACATGTAGAGATTAATAAATAGTGTAGACAGACAGGTATACTGACACCAACATGATTATTCAAACTTAGATCAATATGCCAGCAGGTGTAACAATGCTAAAACTCATTTTAAATAAATAAATAAATTTGATAATGTAGACAGATAAATAGACAGATATTTATTGTGAAATAATAGACAGACATTTGTCTTGAAACATTTTTTTCTATTACAGTGTAGTTGCATATGGAGACAAAATAAATTTATTTCATAATAATTTATAGGTAGGGTAGTGATTCAAAATATGGAGTGACTTACAGGAATAACTAAAATGTTTCTCTCCTGGAAAATCTTGTCAGCATCTATGGTGGTAGGGCCATTGGCTCCCTCTGAAAGACACAGTCACATGATGATTATATGGACCCATAAGGAAACATAAATTTTGCCATGTAAGTGGTTGTAACTATAAATTTACACAAACTGCATTTTCTTGGGGACAGTCTGCTGATCTATATGATCAAAAGGTCTGGAGAGCTTACATCTGTATAACAAGTGTATTAGCGTACCTAATTGTCAAATTATAAATGTTGACCAAGAAATATGGCAAATTTTGTTCATGTTCATTTCTTTAAAAGAGTTCAACTTTTACAGTGCATTTATTTCACATTTTTAAAGTTTTTTTTTACATTTTTTCACATGGTTTCTTCATCAATTGTTTTCTAAACAAGTTTTTTTCTCTTCAGAAGTTACTACATATGGCTTCTTGCTTTACATTTTTAACTTGAGTGTATCTATTACAGTGCATTCCATTACTAAATTTTAGTAGTACTATCATAATTCCAATTCCAAGGTTTCTCTCTTGTATCTTCAAACTCTTGTACATTTTGCTGATGCAAATCAATTAGTGTTTTTAATTAGTAACTCTATAACTAGAGACATTTGAAGCCATTATCTCAAGATATAAATCTTTAAACCTATGGTTTTAATTTCAGTGAATGTTAGAGCTCTGCATAGAGAAGAGGCCCAATTGGAGTTTGTTATTCACCTAGCTTACATATGTCTACATAGTTGACCATTTCACTAGGCAGAATTGGATAGTATTTGTAAGAACATAATCCAATGTGAAATATACTGCAAGCATTATATCATGTCCATTTTGCCTACTGCTTAAAAGTTTCAAATTTTTTCAAAGATAATGGCATAAATAATAGATAATAACAATATGATGATTTAAGCTTATTTACAAGCTGCAACAACAACAGAAAAAAGTATGGTCACCGGAGAGGTAACAAGCTCAGATTAACAGGTACAAAATAATTTGATAGATCTTGCACATAGTTAATCTGCATGTATGCACGTATAGAATTTTAAAGCACATCAGCACAATCTCTGCTACCCAGTGGAAGGCTATTCCAGATTTCCCTTTACCTTATGGACTGGTGAGCTAAAAATAAGCAGTTTACTAAACCCAAGACCTTTCCTAAGCTCACTGCTCAAGGTGGTCTAAAGCGCTCTCCATTACGGATCACTGCCATCTCACCTCTGTCTGCGCAGGTTCAAGTCTAAGATTTCGCGAATGTAGATATGTGAGAAAGCTTGTCAGTAGCTTCTCGTGGGTCGGTGGTTCTTTCCGGTGATTTCTCGGTTTCTTCCTCCACCATTAATACTGGCTGCCATGAATAGCCTATCGTGTGCTGAAAAATGGTGTTAAGCCCCAAAACAACAACTACTCAAGGTGACTGGTCAGAAGGTTTGGAGTGGTACATTAGTTATCTCCACTTGAAAAAGGTGGTGACAGTGTATTATTGGTTACACTGTATAATCACAAACATTCTGAGCTATGCAGGATTCAATGGTATCTTAACAGCTGCATATATCAACTTTAAATATATTTATGAAAACATAAAATATTCATTTGCAATTTTTCTTTAGCAATATCTCTTGTAGTTGTACCTAAACAATATCCCAATTCTAGACCCACAAAAAGATATTATCTCAATCTGAGCCCAACAAAGGAATAGTATACCTATATGTACCCTACAAAGAGACATTATCCCATATTAAAGTAGCCCAATAAAGATATATTATCCCAATTCTAGCCCCATGATGAGATAATATCCCTATTTTAGCCCAATCCTAGTACTACAATATGATTATCCCAATTCTAGCCCCACAGAGATATTATCCCAATTCTAGTCCCACAGATATTATCCCAAATGTATCCCAATAAAGAGATATTATCAAAATTCTAGCCCCACAAAGAGATATTTTCCTAATTCTATCCTACAAAGAGATATTATCCCAAACCTATCCCAATAAAGAGAAATTATCCTAATCCTAGCTCCACAAAGACAATTCCAATTCTGTCACTACAAGGGATTTTATTCCAATCCAAGCGCCAAAAGGAGATATTATCCCAATCCTACCACCATAAAGAGATATTATCCTAATCCTAATCCTAGCCCCACAAAAAGTTATTATTCTAATTCTTTCCCCTCAAGGAGATTTTATCCCAAATCCATCCCAATAAAGAGATATTATCCTAATCCTAGCTCAAAGAAGACATATTTTTCCCAGTTCTAGCCCTACAAGGGGATTTTATTCAAATTCTAGCCCCACAAAGTGATATTATCCCAATTTTAGCCCCACAAAAAGATATTATCTAAATTCTAGTTCCACAAAGAGATATTATCCCATTCTAGTCCTACAAAGAAATATTATTCCACTCCTAGCCCCATAAAGAGATATTATTCTAATTCTAGCACCACAAAGAGATATGATCACAAATCTATCCCAATAAAGATATATTTTAGCCCTACAAATAGATATTATCCCAATCCTAGCCCCATAAAGAGATATTATCAAAATTCTAGCCTTATAAAAGGGATTTTAGTCTGATCCTAGCTCCACAAAGAGATATTATCCCAATATCAGCCCCTCAAAGAGATATTGTCCCAAATTTAACCCCACGAAGAGAAGATACTATCTCAGTTCTAGCCCCACAATGAAGCAACAAACCTGCATAGGACACACAAGAAAGGTCAGCTGCTAATAAAATCCTACTAAATTTGCTCAGAGATGGCATGTTCACTCTAATGGTTCCTTCAATTCGAGAAAACATTACAATTTTAAAATAAATGTAGTTTAAGCTCAAGAACATCAACAAAAATTTGGTAAATGAAGATCTTTCTTTAAGAAGATACTAAGAAAGATACTGGAAGCTCTGAAATATAAAATGTTAACACATTAAGGATTTGAAATTGAGTCTTTTGTATACTATATTACTGTCATTTTAGCTGTTCACTATGCAAATGTGACTGCATGATTGATTTCAGTGCTATGTAATCTTTCTTTCTTAATATACTGTCCCATAATTTTGCTGTCAATCATTATGGACAATTATGTCATGGGTTGAATAGCCACAATGGGAATTAATGCTGGCTTACTGACCTTGGCCTGGATTTTGCTTGCATTTTGCTTGGTCAGCTGTCTCTCACTGGCAGCTGGCACCAAGATGTCACACTTTTCACATAACAAATCTCCCTCATATGGTTTAGCACCTGGGAACCCAATAATTGTTCCATTCTCCTGTAATTGAAGTAAATAGGAACAGTAAAACATCATTTATCAAAAGCTTCAAAGGAAATACAACAGAACTTGTCTAGAAAAACTCAGTCCCACTCATTTTCTGCCAAAATAATATGGTCTCTCAAGATAGGTGTTCTTGTATGACAGGTCATAACACCCAATATACACTGGAATAAATAAATTAATCAATGAGTTTTGGTCTTTAAAAAAAGAGATGATATAAGTGGGTATACTGTTTTATCAAAACATTGCAACATTTCTGTGGTCCTTTGAAATTTCTTGAAGCACCTAGATTATTGGTTATAATTTGATACAGGAGTTTGAAAATTTAATACCAAATTATGAATAACAAAGTACTAACAAAGGAAACAGAGATCTTTAAAAATACTGCATTTAAAGTACCATAAAATTTGTAACAAATTCCCATTAAATTTGAAAGAAAGTAACAAATTAAAAATAGTATTCATTTACTTAAAGTATTATTATAAATATTGTGATAATTGAAAAGCAAACAAAAACTTAATCATCATATTTTCAACAATTACAAGAGAGAAAGAGAGAGAGAGAGAGAGAGAGAGAGAGAGAGAGAGAGAGAGAGAGAGAGAGAGAGAGAGAGAGAGAGAGAGAGAGACTAACCATCCTATAGTCTTCCAGTTTCTGGGCATGAATACCCTCTGGGTTGTAGATGCTTCCATCCACCTCAGCGATACCAATACACTTGGCTCCAGCTTTGTGCAGGTAGCGCACAGTGTGCATTCCCACATTTCCATAGCCCTGTCCAAAAAAACAAAAGCTTTTACTATAAGAATGATGATCTCATTCCTGCCTATTTCCAAATAATGTTGGGATGATGGTGGTCTTTCGACTTGAAAAGTGTATTTTCAGACCCTAAGGTGGAATGTCAGTACAAATGACCAAAACAACGTCAATTTGATCCTGAAAATTAAGATATATTTACATATAGGCTTGAATTTTTTTAAGAAAAGAATTTACATTTATTTTCTTTCAAGCATTTAATACACTTACAAAGAGTGATTAATAGATTTAATAATGGCCAATTGTCATCACACATGTGCCAGCATTAGAATGATCACGACCAGAAAGGCTCTTAAATAAATTAAAAACATTTACCAAGTTTCAGTCTAAATTTCATTGAACAGGGGAATATTTTCTTAATTACATGCAGATACAGTCTCTGCTGCTTAGCAGTTAGGGGTGGGGGTGGGGGTGGGGGTGGAGTGTGTGAACATAACCCTGTTGTTATTGGTCTTCATCACTGCACTCAGTGAAACTCAGATGGAACTTCCTGAAAGGGCACCAACAGATGATCTTGATGTATCCTCATTGGTACGACAGAATATCAAATATGCCGGGTGGTGTTACTATGTCAATGGATGTCTTATACACCTGAATAACTGATATCAATATTTTGTATACAAACAAAAAAAAACTGCTCTCTTACTGCAGTACATTACAATATCAGACTTCATTCTAGAATACCTAAATTTAGTTGTACTGGACTCTGCTGTATACCAATAGCTCCTGAACCCCAACTGCGCTGCAACATTTTGTCTTAAAAATGAATCACTATTCCAACTGCTAAAAAATTATCTTTTGCATTTGATATATAGAGGGTAACTTTACTATCACAAATTAGCAAAAAAATCTTTAAGGATACATTCAACATTATTATGTAGATTTACCTGTAATTACTTCCAAATAAATTTGATTATTCTAATATACCAATGCAAATTAGCCTAATGGGTTCTAATACATGTATACCAATGCAAATTGGCCTAATGGGTTCTAATATATGTATACCAATGCAAATTAGCCTAATGGGTTCTAATACATGTATACCAATGCAAATTAGCCTAATGGGTTCTAATACATGTATACCAATGCAAATTAGCCTAATTGGTTCTAATACATGTATATCAATGCAAATTGGCCTAATGGGTTCTAATATATGTATACCAATGTAAATTAGCCTAATGGGTTTTAATACATGTATACCAATGCAAATTAACCTCATGGGTTCTAATACATGTATAAAAATGCCAATTAACCTAATGGGTTCTAGTACATGTATACCAATGTAAATTAACCTAATGGGTTCTAATGCATGTATACCTATGTAAATTAACCTAATGGGTTCTAATACATGTATACCAATGTAAATTAACCTAATGGGTTCTAATACATGTATAAAAATGCCATTTAAACTAATGGGTTCTAATATGTGTATAAAAATGCCATTTAAACTAATGGGTTCTAATACATGTATACCAATGTAAATTAACCTAATAAGTTCTAATATATGTATAAAAATGCCAATTAAACTAATGGGTTCTAATACATGTATAAAAATGCCAATTAAACTAATGGGTTCTAATACATGTATACCAATGCAAATTAACCTAATGGGTTCTAATACATGTATACCAATGTAAATTAACCTAATAGGTTCTAATACAAGTATACCAATGTAAATTAACCTAATGGGTTCTAATACATGTATACCAATGTAAATTAACCTAATGGGTTCTAATACATGTATAAAAATGTCATCTAAACTAATGGGTCTAATACATGTATATCATTGTAAATTAACCTAATGGGTTCTAATACAGGTATAAAAATGCCAATTAAACTAATGGGTTTTAAAACATGTATACCAATGCAAATTAACCTAATGGGTTCTAATACATGTATACCAATGTAAATTAACCTAATGGGTTCTATTACATGTATACCAATGTAAATTAACCTAATGGTTTCTAATACATGTATAAAAATTCCAATTAAACTAATAGGTTCTAATACATGTATACCAATGCAAATTAACCTAAGGAGTTCTAATACATGTATAAAAATGCCAATTAAACTAATGGGTTTTAATACATGTATACCAATGCAAATTAACCTAATGGGCTCTAATACATGTACACCAATATAAATTAACCTAATGGGTTCTAATACATGTATAAAAATGCCAATTAAACTAATGGGTTTTAATACATGTATACCAATGCAAATTAACCTAATGGGTTCTAATACATGTATACCAATGTAAATTAACCTAATGGGTTCTAATACATGTATAAAAATGCCATTTAAACTAATGGGTTCTAATACATGTATAAAAATGCCAATTAAACTAATGGGTTTTAATACATGTATACCAATGCAAATTAACCTAATGGGTTCTAATACATGTATACCAATATAAATTAACCAAATGGGTTCTAATACATGTATACCAATGCCAATTAAACTAATGGGTTCCAATACAGGTAATCCAATGCAAATTAACCTAATGGGTTCTCACCTGACAGTCTTTAAATGCTTCATCTTATCTAATATCAGCCAGTTTTGTAATTTGTGAAATGGTGGTAGCTTATGTGTGATCACCTCACCTTTTATTACCTCTATGCTAATCAGCTGTATAAACAACCCTGAGGATAGTTTTATATGGGCTCTAAGCAAGACTGTTTACTGTTAACAAGGACTACATGTTTGGGATATATATAGTGGTAAATAACATCTTTTTTTAAAGTTTTCTCAGTTTAATGAAAATCTTTTTTTTTCTACTCTTCGCGTGACACATATGATGGCAAGTATGCAAGTCTATAGCCATCATTTCTTAGACTGTCTTATACAGGTCAGTATTATCATGTATGTATGTATGTATGTATGTATTATGTATGTATGTATGTATGTATGTATGTATGTATGTATGTATGTATGTATGTATGTATTAGGCCTATTGTTGGACTGCATGTCAGCACCATGATGGCTATTAGGTGTCAACAGACATCCCAAAACAC
The DNA here is from genome assembly GCA_016746295.1 of Potamilus streckersoni. Classification (NCBI taxonomy): domain Eukaryota; kingdom Metazoa; phylum Mollusca; class Bivalvia; order Unionida; family Unionidae; genus Potamilus; species Potamilus streckersoni. The sequence goes on from JAEAOA010001694.1 coordinate 1,256,514, forward strand.
GTCACCAGCAATACATTTTTGGATTTTTGGTATTATATCAGATGTATTATTTATTTTATATGATGTTTGGAAGTTTTACATTCATTAAATCTCAAGAAACTGTTAGAAAACACATACACACATCAACAGAAAGCAAATAAGGTTTTCTGTTAGTATTGATATTTGGAGTAACTGACAGGTTACCCATCGTCCAGGCAAAATGGGCAGATCATCTGCTATTGTCCATGTCCTACAATGTTAGACATATCACATATTATTTATGTGTTATAGCCTAGAACATAAATATCAGCGTCAAAGTCTTGCATGTAGGACTATTACTGACCTTATCAGGTATCGTAAATGTAAATCTAAAGAATTAGCAAAAATCTTTAGTGTTTCCTCGGACAAACTAAAGAAAAATTCTAAATCTTCTCCAAAAATAAGAAGTAAATATTCGAGTGCTTTTCTCAGGGTACAAAATACATAGCAAGTAGGCCTAGCCATAGGGATTCGTAACAAAGAAAATCAGGAATGAACTTAGCTTCCCTCCCCTGCCTTGATTCATGGACGGATATTCCCAATTTTCTTTGTAACGAACACCTGTGGGCCTAGCAAATCAGCATACATGTATCTGCTTTCTGGTTTAATAACTTGGTTAAAACTACAATAGAACAAATTACATATTTACTAATTAGATACTGAAATATGTCACTGGGAGACAAATTGTATGCCACAATGGTGATATTTTTTTTTTATCGCAACAGTTGCGATGGTTCATCGTCATTCCGTACCCAAGTCGTTTCGTACCCAGTGGAAACTGGTCGTTTCGTACTCACGTAGACAAACAAGTAGGTCTCTGCTTTTCTTTTTCTTTTTTTTTTTTTTGTTTTCTTTTTCTGACAGCTGCTGTCAGAAAAAAAAGCAGAGACCTACTTGTTGATCTAGTACTCAAGGTGCTAGTCATTTCGTAGGTCGATAAATCAGCCTTTCACCCGTGATGATATATCGTCCATCAGTATCAACACAGATTTGGTGGGTTGATATATCCACAGGAGTCTGCAGTTTTATCAATAAAGTTCGACGAAATTTTTGACAACATGAAATCACCTTAACGGTATTATAAATTACTTAAAAGTTTATTTATAATACCGTTAAGGTGATTTCATGTTGTTAGAAATTTCGTCGTGCATTATTGATAAAACTGCAGACTGCTGTGATTTATCGGACTATAGTCGTTTCGTACTCAAGATGCTAGTCATTTCGTACACAAGGTGCTGGACATTTCGTACCCGTGATGGTGGTTGTTTCATCACCAATAATTTACAAAGTCAAATATACAGCATTGTCATATTTACCGCTCCCTCTCTAGGCCTATTTTTTTCCCTACCTTAATAATTGCATGAGCAAAGCATACCAGGGCGATTAAAAAAAAAAAATCCGCAAACACAAATAATTACAGTAATTGTATTGTTTTCACTGTATAATAGCATCTTTGTACTAAGAAGAATTAACAAATATTCACATTAGCAGTAAAACTAAAAATAAAAAATTGGTTAGGTTTAAATAACTGAATAAGCCCATTCTTTTATCTATCGTTCAAATTAACAAACATTGTCATATTTCTTGGTATTACTCAGTAATGATCAACATGACTGCAAAAAAATTACAAACGCGAATCCAATCAAAGCAACTAGAAATTCTGCAATAAATGCTGATAAAATTTGCTTTATTAAGTTTCTCTTTTCCAAGTACAATTACTGACCGCCATACCATTTTTTTTTGGTAGACTTTCAGCCGCAAGGTGATTTCATGTTGTTAGAAATTTCGTCGAGCATTATTGATAAAACTACAGACTGCTGTGATTTATCGGACTATAGTCGTTTCGTACCCAAGGTGCTAGTCGTTTCGTACACGAGGTGCTGGTCATTTCGTACCCGTGATGGTGGTTGTTTCATACCCAATAATTTACAAAGTCAAATATACAGCATTATCATATTTACCGCTCCCTCTCTAGGCCTATTTTTTCCCCCCTACCTTAATAATTGCATGAGCAAAGCATACCAGGGCGATAAAAAAAAATAATAATTCCGCAAACACAAATAATTACAGTAATTGTATTGTTTTCACTGTATAATAGCATCTTTGTACCAAGAAGAATTAACAAATATTCACATTAGCAGTAAAAATAAAAATTTAAAAAATTGGTTAGGTTTAAATAACTGAATAAGCCCATTCTTTTTTTCTATCGTTCAAATTAACAAACATTGTCATATTTCTTGATATTATTCAGTAATGATCAACATGACTGCAAAAAAAACTAACAAACATTGTCATATTTCTTGATATTATTCAGTAATGATCAACATGACTGCAAAAAAATTACAAACGTGTATTCAATCAAAGCAACTAGAAATTCTGCGATAAATGCTGATAAAATTTGCTTTATTAAGTTTCTCTTTTCCTAGTACAATTACTGACCGCCATGCCATTTTTTGGTAGACTTTCAGCCGCATTGGCATACTTATACAAAGTTTTTGGACTCCTTCAACGATCTTTTGGGCTTAATTACAAATTTTAATTTATTGTATCTAACTCCAAGTTTTGCCTTCTGATCATTTTACTAAATTATTAGTTCCGGAGTACAACAAATTTAAATTTCAGAAGATAAAGTAAATCCCCAGTAAACAAGTGAAATAAATGTAGTATTAATGTCAAATAATTCTTGACAAGGAATTTATTAAGATTTCTCAGGATCAAAAGACAGCAGAAAAACAGAGACCTTGTGTAATTATCTCAAAGTAAAACAAAGCCAAATAAAAAAATCAAACACGCGTGAAACTGAATTAAGCTTGAAAACTTTAACTTACTAGATATCCGTGGATTTTAACATTTAATAACTTAACATTTCAATTTTGCTTCCCGTTAAATTATACATGGTCATATAGAATTCACACACACACACACACACACACACATATATATATATATATATATATATATATATATATATATATATATATATATATATATATATATATATATATAAATAAATTTTTTTCACATGTTTTTATATATATATATATATATATATATATATATATATATATATATATATATATATATATATATATATATATATATATATATATATATATATATATCCGTTATTTCAATAACACGTAGACTCATTTTAGCATTGATAATTCGTGTAATTACCTTTGTGATTATCTATCTATCTATCTATCTATCTATCTATCTATCTATCTATCTATCTATCTATCTATCTATCTATCTATCTATCTATCTATCTATCTATCTATCTATCTATCTATTATATTACAATGCTTCTTCTTGCGATCCAAAGATACTCTCACATGGTAATACCTCTAATGAAACAGTTTGAAATACGTATAACATATTTTTTTTTATGATACTGGTGGTTACATTTGTACTGTAGGTAGTAAACGACTCCAGCATTCGGTACGAAACAACCAGCACCTTATGTACAAACCAACCATTGCTTTGGGTACGAAACGACTCATTTGGGTATGAAACAACTTAGGTACGAAACGACTTGGGTACGAAATGACCAGGTTCGGTTACGATGTCACTTTTAGTCACTGCATGGCATGTTGATAGTATAATGTGGAGTTGTTGGACCCCTAACCTGTGTTTTTCATATATTGTTAACGTGTTGTAATTAAAGGCAAACGATCAATATGTATTGATTTCGAAAATAGTGGATAAAATAAGTTTTCGCAAATCCTTTCCAAAAATAACATTGTCAAAGGTTGTTTTGGTGAATGTTGCCGATTTCAGTGTGACTATTGACGAGCTGTCTTTGGCATGTTTATTTAGAAATGAAAGGTACCTGTTGATGATGAATACCACTTGAATATCGTTAAAAGCACAATTAATCAAATGAAATCCCAAGTGGATATTGTTATATTTTATTTCCATGATAATTACAGAAGACTTAATCATACTTTTTGGTTTGGTAAATAACTAAATCGATAAAGTGTTTTCAAATCCTTCACAAAAGAGACCCGTCAAAGAGTGTTCTGATGCCGGTTGGCAATTTCAGAAAGTGAATGGGTGACACTTACTAAGCAAATGAATAGAATAATTGTATATCAGTTGTGAGCACAATTACTGCAGAAGGTCTATCCGTCATTAATGTTTGCATTGCTTGAAGAATTAGCCTGGTACCGTATGTGATAAAGACAAGGAAATTTGAGGAAGTTTCCACAAACAATCAACGTATCCCTCCCCAAAAAAGATTATTACCTAAACATATCTTTTTCCAAGTCTCTGTCTGTCTGTCTGAAAAATTTACTGTTTCCCAAATCCTTATCTATCTATCCATTTATTTATCTACATGAACATGTATGTAGTTAATATTTTAAACTATATATGCATATACATTCTAAGCTCCCCCACCTACTTTTTTTTCAACTATGTATAAAACATGTACTATTTACATCTATATTTTTTATAACTTTCATATTGGCATATGTTTTTATGGTTCAAACAACGATAACAAAAGTTCTTTTATTGTTAAAATTAATGCTATGAAGCGATTTCCTTAAAATAACCGATATATTGTTTCATCTAATGTTTTAAATTTATTTGTGATGTCATGTTGTCATATTTTCGAAAAAATTCAAATCTTCCAAGAGAAAATTAAATTTTGCAGTCATCTTGGCCTAAGATGGCAGATTTTGTTTTAAAATTTGTTAAGCCCTGGAAATATATTTAAATATGTTTTTAAAAAAAAACATTTATAATAAAAGAAACTGGATGATTTGTTTGTATAACGTCAGCAGAACATACTTATTTGTGTCTACGGTTGTGTTTGTTTTGATTTATAGAGTTCATTAAAACATGCTGTGAAATAAGTATAGCACATAAACTTGCCTGCTGCAAATTGCGTTGTGTAACTTCACGAAAATAATCGACAATGGGAAGCATCCTTTGCTCTAATAGTATAAATGATTTTCAATTTCAACCAATAGCCGTTAAGATGTTTCTATTGTATCAATTTTTCAGTATTGGAGAGAAATCAGCTCCATATCGAACAATAGCACCAAAACTTTCATTGTTCTGTTGCGTCAGCATTGTATACGACCTAGTAATGTTGCAATGTTTTCTTTGTTAGCATTTCAAATAGGTATTTACCTATTTTACTAATGAAGGGTAAAACTTCTCTCTTAATATATTTGAAGGTTGCAGAACACCTTGCTGAATTAATTCATTCATTAATGAGATTGTTATATTAAACTGCATACGTGTTGACTTTAACTGTGAAGGAATATCATTTATGTAGCTACATTTAATATATCTGTGACAATATTCGATAAATTCGACTGAACAATTTCGTAAAAGTCTGATTTAAAAGTGCAAATCTACTTATCGGCTGAACCATAAAGTAGTGGGAGAGGTTGGAGATAACCCATAGTACAAATTGTTTTTTTTTATCCTGTGGACCCTGATATCAGAGATAAAAAAGGAACACAATCCTACGATCTAATCCATATTCTATCCATACCATAAAGAGAAGGAAAAAGGTTTGAAAGGTTGGCGCCAGAAAGAAGAAATGAGATAGAAGGTACGATGAAATAATGGAATGGAGGATAGGACTATAATTATTTCTCTCATAATACGAAGAAATATGCTTCAGACTTTTTTTTATTGAATTCAATTACTAAATATTCTACCTAGTCGTTTATGACATGTACTCGATCGTGTGCGTGCGCTGTGAAATGCTTCTATTAATGCTGGAGAAACATTCTCCGTTGGTTGCCATGATGGTTTGGATCCATCGGACCATTTAACCAAGTAATGTTTTTGTTTTTTTCCAGAAATCCATTTGGATTTCAAAAGTTTGTCAACTGAGTACCATTCTGTACTATTGTCAGTCGGTGCGGGACCATTGTTCGTTAGATCATTTAGTTTCTGTGTCGTTTGAGTGAGTGTGTCGGCTACATCTGGTGTAGGGGGTCAATAATCCCTAGGATCTTTATAACGCTTAAGTCTGTTGGCATGTAAAAGTGATTTTATCTCCCTATTGTCAGAACAACGGCGTAATCTGTAGGTGTTATTTGGACCTAATTCAGTGATATAATACGGGCCTTCCCATCGGGGGTAAAGTTTTTTTTGATAACTCTACGGGTATATGTGCGATTTGTAGGTGTACATAATCTCCAACGCGAAAGGTCGGTTTTTTCGTTTTCTGGTTGAACCTTTGTTTGGTTGTTTGTTGCGCCTTGCGGGTATTTGCTTTAGCTAATTCATGAATTATTTTCAATCTCTGAACTAACTGATCTATGTATTGTTTTGTTTGTTGGTGTGCAGTGTCGCGAGGTGTAAGAGAAACATCTAGAGGTAAATTCATTTCTTTCCCAAAGACTATGTAATAAGGTGAATAGCCAGTTGAGTTAACTGCTGGGCTCATTCGGAATGTCATCATTATACTAGACAAAAGTGACGGCCAATTATATTGGTGTTTATTACTGTAGGTACAAAGTGATTGGCTTTTTGGTGCCGTTCAACTGTTCGCATGCAGCGATAGTTTGATCGTGGTATGAACTATTGTGGTGACGTGTGACTTGAAATAATCCACAGACTGCGAGAACAAGCTGGGACATAAAGTTGCGTCCACGATCACTAACGAGTGTTCTCGGAGCACCATAACGGGTGAAAATCTAATTGTACAGAACATTGGCAATTTCCGTTGCCTAAGGGAAAGGCTTCACACCAATGTGACAAACTATCGGTCACTAATAAGATATACTGATAACCTTCCTTACTTTTTGGCATGCATAAAATGTCCATATGCCAGCGAGAAAATACATCTTCTGGAGGCAAGTTGTTCTATGGAGCCTTTCGAGCATTTGGGTCACGTTTAATGAGTTGACACTGATAGCACGATGTGATGTAGTCATATACATTTTTGATACATTTTAGGCCAGAAGTACTTTTGTTTGATCGCCTGATAAGTTCGTTGAACACCTAAATGGCAACCTCCTGCTTTTGAATCATGATAAGATAAAATAACATCTTGTCTCAAGGGTGTTGGTAAGGCAACTTGTTTTATGAGCTGATCTGATGCAGTTTTGTGTTTTGCACGAGGCTGAAAGAAATTATGTAAGGCACCATAAATAAGTTCATACTGACTTGCTTCGTACGGAATAGCTTTTGCGTGACAAGTATTATCTGGTAATGTACCTTGCTCTAAGTAAACATACATATATTTGAAATCAGGACACTCGTGTTGACTTTGGGCGATATCTGGTAAGTCAGAAGAAGGATCAGTAAGTGTGTTATCATTGGTGTTTACTGCGGATATTAGTGGGGTGTTGTCTTTAGTGTAGTAGAATGTAACTTCGGTTAATTCCTCCTGAAGGGAAGAAATAGCTGGTTCTGATTGAGTAGGTAATGTGTCTGTGTAATCTGGAGATTTCTCACCTTTAGAGTGGATGCTATGCGTTTGTTCGTAGTCACGTCGTGAGAGTGCGTCTGCATTTGTGTTTTTATGTCCTGGCGTGTATATGATGTTGAAATCGTGTTCTTGTAAGCGACGTGACCAACGAATTAGTCTATTTGAAGTGTGTTTGATTGTCTTAAGCCACATGAGTGCTTTGTGATTTGTAAGGACGGTGAATTTCTGGTGTGACAGGTAAACATGATACGTTCTGATGCCTTCTAAAACAGCTAAACATTCTTGCTCAGTAACTGATCATCGTTTTTCAGCGTCTGTCAAAGCTCTCCCGCCATAAGCAATAACATGTTCTTTGTCATCAGTCCCTATTTGAGACAAAATATATCCTAGAGCGGTGCCACTAGCATCACATGTGAGTCTAAATGGTTTGTTGAAATCAGGATAGGCCAAAATAGGTGTCTATGTAAGAGCTATTTTAAGTGTATTAAATGCTGATTGATACTTGTCCGTCCAGATAAATGAACTGTCTTTTGTCAATAATTTGTTTAAAGGCGTAGCTATAGTGGAATAACCGTGAACAAATTTCCTGTAATAATTGCACAAACCTAGAAAACTCCTAACATTTTTTGTGATTTAGGAACAGGGAATTTTGTAACTGCTTTAATTTTAGATTCATCTACCTTGATTAATTTTGTTGAGAATTTATGACGAAGATAAACAATTTCAGATGCTGCAAATACACATTTGGAAGGTTTGAGTGTCAATTTTGCTTGACGCAAACGATTAAAAACGAACTCAAGATGTTGCAGGTGGTTTTGAAATGAATTGGAAAAAATAATACTATCATCTATGTATGCAAGACACACAGACCATGGTATACCCCTGAGAACATGACTTAAATGAATGCAATAGGTAGCAGGAGCATTTATGAGTCCATAAGGCATTACGTTCCATTGGTGGAGACCACGTGATGTTATAAAAGAGCTCTTATGTTTGGTTGAGTCGTCCATTTTAATATGCCAAAATGCTGAATTTAAATCTAAGGTACTAAAAAACATGGTCGAGTTTGTCCCACGGCATCAATAACGTCTTCTAATCGTGGTATAGGGAATGTTATTGGTTGTGTCACCTGGTTAAGTTTTCTATAGTTAATAGCAAAGCGATATTCACCATTTTTCGTTTTGACCAAAACAACTGGAGATGCGTAACTAGATGAACTGGGTTCAATCAAATTGTGTGCTAATAGCTCATCTACCTGTCTATCAATTTATTTATGTGTGGTGCGGCACGATGAGGTTGACAACGAACTGGCATGGAATCACCTGTTTCTATGCGGTGTGTGAAGATATTAGTACTCCCTAACTCATCCAAAGTTATTAGCAAAAACATCCCTATGCTGATTCAAAAAAGCAATAAGTTCTTGTTTTTGGGTTTCTATCAAGTCTGAAGAGCGTAAATCAAAATTCATTGGTTCTTATATTTTAGTCGGTTGTGTGGTCACGATGTCAGGTGTGTCAGTTCTGTCAAGAGTGTCTTCATTGATGGTAAATATGGTTTGTGGGTGTAGTACATCAACACAAGTTAATACGGTATTAGCGGGTATATGCATGGGTACTGGTGTGGGGTTAATGATCTGTAAGTAATTCTTGTTAGAAACAGTCACAATCGTTCTCGCTGAGAGAATAGTTGAATTCGACAAACTGTGGCAAGGTTCGAGTAAGAAAGATGTACCTTTAGGAATTTTGCTTACACGTACTACGATTGCACTGATCGAATTAGGTGGAATTGTATATATCGTTGTAGTACGAGCTAGACCAGACTGGTTTTGAATTAAGTTGACAGTAACGGTATCGTTTAGCAAAAGAGAGTTTTTGTGTATTTAAGTTCAGGACAGCTTTGTATTTGGACATAAAATCAATACCAAGTATGACTGAAGTATTTAAGGCGGACACGACATAAAATGAATGAGAGAAGTGTATACCTCTTATTTTCAAGTCAAGTTGAACCAAACGCGATACACTGATTTTCGCCCCCTGCGCCATCAATTTGAGAGATGTTAGATTGTTTGAAATGGCGTGAACTTAACCCTGTACGATGAAGAAATTTTGCATTAATGGCCAAAATTGTAGCACCCGTGTCTGCCAATGCATGTGTCAGTTAACCAAGGATTTAAATGGGAACTAAGCTTTTGTGAATGGGTGTGACTAAGGTTACTTGAGGCTGTAATGTTTTCTTGTTGTAAGATTGTGTTCCTTTGTTTGGCACAAATTTATTTTGTTGATGCAATAAAAAACATACTCGGGAAAATGACCAAGTTTGTGACAAAAATAACAATGTTTACTGCGTTTGCAATATACTCTACGTGATGTACATAGACCGCCACATCCAAGACAGAGTGTCTGGGAACGACGATGTGGTTGTGAGGGGTAGTACGCATCGAGGTATGCAGGTAATTGAGGAGTGTAGTTACAGTGGTAATTGTATACTGAACCGGAAAAGGATTTAGATGGCTGATAAGACAGAATATGATTGAGGGAGTTAAGTCTGTGCGAACGAAATGCTTGCTTTGTTCCGTGTACAAACGATTGAGAGAATGAATTGTTTTTGATGTGTTGTGCTGAGCTGACGGCTTGAAATTCATCTTTAATTTGTTTAAGTTCTTCTAAAAGTGCAGAAATTGTAGTCGAATTATCGTTGTCAATGTTAGTAATTGATTTTTGTGCTAGAATTGGGGCTTTACGTAAATCATCTATGTTTATGGATTTTGATTCATTACTATAGTTTTAATGACTGGTTTTAAGCCGTGCAATGCATCAGACAACAATATTTGATTTGGGATAGTTTTGTTAATTGCAATTTGTAAAAGACGATTTAGAAACTCCAAAACTGTTTCAGAGGACTCTTGTCTAATTTGTAAAATTGATAAATCTAAAATGGAATCATCAGTGTTAAACCTTGATTTAAATGCAGCTACCAGATTCGACCAGTTATTTGTAATAGTATCAGGTAGTGATTCATACAATACTTTAACGTGCTCTTGAAGATAAAATGGAAAAGCATTCAAAACTTGTTTCTGACAGGTCATAAAAGTTAGTCCATTGTACAAAATGATCTAGCCATTTAACAAGATTTTGAAATTGATCACCTTTAAAAGCATCTAATGTGATAAGAGACATACCTGTATATGAGAATCTGATGTTTTCTAGAGAAAATTTGCACTCCAAGAATAAAAATGTCTGCAGTATTATGAGTCACATGAACAATTAAACGGCTAAACTCAGAATGTTCTAGGTACTGCAAGAAAATTGCCATGTAATAGTACTAATATGATTCTTGTAGCACTGTTGCGGCTGTGTTGGTCTGTGGAATTGGTAGTCGTCTGCTGCAGATACTGGCTTGGGTTGTCGGACGTTGTCTGCGTAGGATCAAAGGAACCATAATCGAATGTAGGGTGAGTCACTGAAACTGGACCGGACGTTGACAATGGGGTAGACATGGTTACTGTTCTAGGCGAGGCGACGGCATAGCTGAGTTGCATGAAATTTACTGGTCGCAAAGGTTTTGGTGCGAGTCTCGATAGAGCATATTTGTGGGATGTGACACGTGTATTCTCTATATTCGTCTGTCATTTTGCTGTTTATTCCCTACTAATTGTTATGTAATATCCATTTACAATAATTAATATTCACTCTGAAATCTGGAAGCTTCAGGGAAGTATGACATCATAATGTTTTGTTAATCACAGTTTGTTTCGGCTTGTTGTTTTCTTTTTAGTGTTTTAGTACAAATATCTTGAAAAACGTTAGCTAGTATTGACCTATTGCCACCTTGTACGAGAGATGTCGCTTTACGCAAGATCAGAGGTTATTCGGAGTATGATTACATAATGCTCAATTGTATTTATTTATACTTATAATGAAAACGTACTTACAAGAATGCAAGACTGGTTTTGATTTATTTTCGAGGCTAAAGTAACCCCTTTAGCAAGGATGATATAATAAACCTATTTCCACTTTGTACGATTGATGTTTCTTTGCGTAAGGGTCATTCAGGGTAGAATTAAATTATGCTCTTCTGGGTGCCTATTTATATTAATAAACAATATTTAAGAAAGATGCAATAATCCATTACGTTTCAATTTACAGTAGACAAATGTTTATGTAACAAATAAAAAATATGCGTTATTTAAATAAACTGAAAACATATTAGGAGTAGGCCGATAAATCATTCCCTCGCCTATGACGATATTGTCTAATGTTTTAAAGGCTAATATCGTCTATTCATTAGAACCCGCACAAATCTGCAGTCAGTCTTGTCTGCACATATCGGTGTGCATTTTATACACTTACTGGTAGTTCTCACAGCTGTAGAGTTGCCATCGCCTGAAATTGGGGTGGGGGGTGGGCATATGTACATATAATTTCCGGATCTGATCCTATGTTTAGCAACTTGTAAATCCACGTGGAATATCTCATAGCCTTCTGTTTTGTGACTATTTTGAATTTCGCACGATATATATATATATATATATATATATATATATATATATATATATATATATATATATATATATATATATATATATATATATATATATATATATAAAGCAAAACCAGTGAACCCGAATCACATTTTGAAACAAAACTTTTTTTTTTCTCCATTTATAAACTCGTGCGACAAAAGAGTTGCATTCTCTCAACTATAACAATAGCACCAACCCAATGATCAAAGAGCGGTGGAACAGAGAGTAAAGCTTTCTATTATTGTCTGCCTCCTTGCTCCTAAGGTAGTCCGATAAATCATCTCACAAATCTGTGTTGATACCGATGGATGTAATGTGGGTCTGATGTCATCTGTGAATTAATATGCACATTTTTGCTGCATGCAAATCTCTCCGGAACACACATGCGTACAAGTTGATACTTACTGGTATTTGGTAATTATATATATATATATATATATATATATATATATATATATATCTATATATATATATATATATATATATATATATATATATATATATATATATATATATATATTATAGTTGAGAGAATGCAACTCTTTTGTCGCACGAGTTTATAAATGGAGAAAAAAAAAAGTTTTGTTTCAAAATGTGATTTGGGTTCACTGGTTTTGCTTTAGTAGTTAATCCCCTAATTGTTGACATCACCTTTTAAGGACAGTTAAGAACCTCATGTCTAATTGTAGACATTGTTCTCTAAGAACAGTTAAATAAATGCCTAATCGCTAATTGTTAACATCAATCTTTTAAAAGTTGAAAGCCTAACCAGAATCCAAGTTAAAGAAGTGGAATTGAACTCGCTTACTTATGGATACATAAAAACATAGATCTGCAATTTTTCTTTATTCGGATATATGCTAAAGAGTTGGCATATGAATAACTTACCAAATCAACATAATTATTGCAGAATGGAAAAGGCGCGTTTGCTTTAAATTGCACAGAAGTGTATGTCATTATATTTTTTTTAGAGATATGCACATCGTCACACAGTATCGTTCTTTTTTGATAATAAGCCCATGATATCTGATAACCTCACAAGTATAATTATTCGCGCTTGTAGTCAAGGAAATTGAGAACAAATGAAAACTCTTTCTCAATGGAGTTAAATAATTATTTTATAGGAAAAATATGTCATTAAAATGGACTGTATATAAATCATGCTGCAGTATGCCTGTTGGAACTTTTACCTGCACGATGAAGGTTTTTTCTCCAAACCCTGTTGTTAGTCCCAGTTTACTCATATAACTTGCTTCCCTCAGAAAGGCTTGAAGGCCAAACAAAATTCCCTGCATACCAGAAATAAAGAATTATATGTCTTGTTAACACAAAACATACCAGAAATAATGAATTATCACTCTTGTTAACACAAAGTATACCATAATAAAGAATTATCACTCTTGTTAACTCAAAGCTTACCAGAAATAAAGAATTATCACTCTTGTTAACACAATGCTGGTCATGGCCTGCAAGTTGAGCCCACTCCCATATTATGTTATTATGTTTTCAATCCAAGGAAGTTGAGATAAAATGGGATTTAAATGAAAAGGGAACTAAAACAAACTTAAAGGTTAAGATAAAACTTAAAGGCTGATATCAATCTAAGGAATTAAAAGAAAAACGTAAAGACGAACACGCACCAGGAGCTTGACAAAAAATTCTGTTAGCAACAGATACATGTTTGAAAGGAACTTTTATAATGCACTGCAATTTAAATATTTACACTATTTACAACAGGCAAAAACAAAAGTCTTTTAGCAAAATTATGGTATAATACATGTTATTTGTACATGTATCAAAATTTGCAAATTAAATGATCTTAAGAGAAGGTTACGTCTATTAAACGTGACAACTTATTTACAGAGATAATATGCAGGAAGAAAAAAAATCTTTAAAAAAAACCCACACGGAAACCTGGTGGAAGTAGATCTTTTTCTGGTGCCATTATTGGTTCACGTTTGAAATGGGATCGTATGTCGAAGCGAAAAATGCAACATCCCCATCAAAGGCAGGTTGCCGAAAAGAAGAGAGGCGGTAGTGGAGTAGCAAGTTTACACTCCAACAAAATATGAAAAAATTGTCGAGAAATTTCCCCCAAGGAAAAAACAAACACGAACATCCCATGTAAGAAAAAATGTACTGCCGTTAGAGCGCTCAAGTACGGAAAAAAATCCTCGATCAGTAATCATGTCTCCCTGACACTTCTACTTCTTCATTCCTGCTGATGCCTGACAAACCATATTTAAAACCAGCATTATAAAGTTGATAAAAAAAAATAGAAACCCATTTCTAAAGTAAGTCCTACTCCGCCACTCTCGTTATGTTGACTTAACGTTTGAGTCTGTATTCCTTCGATATTTTTAATATAGGATTTCCTATGAGTACTACGTAACACAGATAACTACTTACGATGTATACTGATAGTGTTGTGCATGAGCACTTACCATACCAGTGGCCGAGGTACGTCCAAGAATACCTCCTAGGCTAATGGGTTTCCCAGTGACGCAAGCATGGGCATTTAAGTCCGAGTGGCCTGAAATTTATTTCAAACACATTTTCATCTAATTCTTAAGAACATGCAGTTCATCTGTGATTCCACTCTGTTCTTAAAACATGCAAATTCAGCAATCCACAAAGATCTATTTCAGATAAAATTATACAGTTACGTGCAGCCCTGACATGTCAGACTAACCATAATGTTACTATATATATATATATATATATATATATATATATATATATATATATATATATATATATATATATATATATATATATATATATATATATATAGTCATTCGTAAGGTATATAAATTGGAAGATGGATGTGCACTGCACTAGTAAGGTAACTGTTACAAATGATGAAATACCATTGGATGAACAGAGCAATTGCTAAGTGAGTAGCATACTAATGATTTTTAATCTAGCAGAGTGAGATTTGACAAACTGACAGAATATGTTAAAACAAATATCTGTTTAGTTTTTTCTTGATGTTGGCTTTTTATATATTTAATCCTAGAGAACGTACACAGGGAGATAAAGCAGTAAAGCACATCAATCCTCTTTCCACTGAAGTGGTTTCACTTATATGATATAAAGTGTTTAAATATGTATGAACGCTATTTATCTTTCTTTTGACTTTTTTTAAGTAAACTAAACTGATTTTAGTTTATTTATGATACAGAAGTTAATATCTCCGACATGCTACTTTCGCAAGTTCTAGTAGTCTCATTTTTATTCAATGACGTCTTTCTCATTGGAAACCTCATTTTAAATATAGTCAGAGAGGTCTTCACAGATGCAAATAAAATCGAGCACAAAAAGCGGTATTAGAACAATAAAAAAGCCCCTGAACCAGTTGAGTTGATAAGTCTCCATTACAAATTTAAGCCAATAAAAGCCATATTTAGAGGTTTAATGTTGATACTGCTTCAAGCATTTTTAAGTTAAAATATCGACTTTTTTTCACTTCATCAAGATAAGAGTATATCAACAGGTTTATACTGTTTGCCACTTTCCATCGTCAAAACAATCTTCACATCATGAAACAATACCGACATTCGAACTGGTACACGTTTATAACTGGACTAGTCATCAACAACATCATATATCGTTATTTTACAATGAGAAAATAGCAGCTAAACAGCCATATTTCTTTAATAGTAAACGAAACAATAGTTTGTAAGTGTTCTTTATTGGCAAGCAAGGATATAATGTCCCGCTTGACCTACCTAGACATTGTACTTATTTGGTTTATGTTGTCAAGACAATAAAGATGTTACTTTTCCATATAATATTCCACAAAACTGATCAATTTCATACGTAAGCGAATTATCCGGAAAGAGAGAACAGTAATAAAATATTAGTGTCCATATAACTGGGCCAATGACAGGAGATTGCATTATATCCCTACTTCCCAATAAATTATACTTCCTTGATAACGTTTCTGCGTTTTCTTATACAAATAAAGAATTCTGGTTGTAGTACTAGCGTGTTGTTTCCATTTTCTTTTTCAAACTTTGCCAGCCTTTAATAAACATGTATTGTCATTGGTGATAATTGTGCAGATTATCGAAATATCCACAGTAATGGGCCAAGATAATGCGATTTTATTTAGTAACTGGCCCAAATAATGTAACTGCTTTAATTTTTGTAAATACTGTACATATTAATGAACAATAGCTACTTTCACGTTGCTTTGAAAGGACAGAAAATAATAACACAAAAAGTGATTAAAGCCCAACAAGTCTACATAATTATTAAAAATTGGATCTCTAAACATGATGGTGATCTTGTTTATAATAATGTATCCAGTTGCTGATACAAGCACGTTCTTATAGCAAGACTGTTTTATAAGTATAAGATTGTCTATGATAGCCAAACGTACCTCCAAAGGAGATACATCTTTGATCGTATCTCTGAAAATTTTCTTTATCTCAGCACATTACTTAAATTAGGGCAAGGGTTCTTTCAGATATGCAAACGAGCTAAACCATGTAGATTGGCTCTTTCATACAAAGAACTTGGTTTAATGTTTCTGGAGATCTGAAATCAAATCTGTCTTTACTATGGTGTTGTACGTCCGTCGAGTCGACGAAGACCACTCTAAAAGTCTACAAGCCAATTATGCAATGTTTTCAGTTTCCGCATCTAGTCTATACAAGCTGGTTGTATTTATAGTTTTAGCACATGTGAAGACAGTCATGTAGAGGTTTACAAACACAACGTTTTTGTGTTTATTTGTTTATCGTATATATGTTTTATATTTGCCTTTGAAAAAGACTCATTAAGAGTCGAAAGTGTTTAGGCTAGTTAGTTACTAGTTTCGTACTGTTCGTCGTCAGTTTATTGCATCTATATATATATATATATATATATATATATATATATATATATATATATATATATATATATATATATATATATATATATATATATATATATATATATATCCTTGAAAAGGTATCTAACCAGTTTTAATTGCAAGTGACGGATAGAAAGATAGAAAGAACATATCGTCTATACTTAAAGCTCATAAAATACTCATGTTTCATAAATGACTATGCAAATTTCTCGCTTAAGTGAAAGAAAAAGGACATACTTTGCAATAAATCACATAAAAAATGTTCGTAATATAAGTTACTCAATAAGTACATTTTTTCCTCACAGATAATAAACAGTCCTATTTTCCCTACTTAGAGTAGGCCAGCATTTATTCATAATTTTATTTGCCTTTGTATGTTAAAAAAATAAAACTTTTTGAGAGCGCAACCAGTAGGCCAGCATTTATTCATATTTTTTTTCCCTTTGTTTGTTAAAAAAAATAAAACTTTTTGAGAGCGCAACCAGACATGATCAAATTATCGGATCGGTACAGTTATCCATTTCATAAAGTACTGTTCAACTTATTTTATCAAAGGAACAATTAACTTGATAATTTGAACTCGTACTACGGAGTGTGGTATAAAAGCAGACTATTTTAAAAGAACGAGGCCTGAACATACAATTGATTTAGATTTATGTGTTTACAGTAGTTGATAAAAGATATGCTCATGTGCGTCACTGAAGGGTGGTTTCATGCAGTTAATGTCAAATTAGGCATGTTTACAGTCTGGATAAGATAAACAATACAAAATGTTATTATACTCATGTTATAAACTTTACAATATCTATGAGAAAAAAGAACATGAATATGGCGTGCGATATCATATCATAATGTTTAACATGGAATACAAAATTCAGTAAACACAATCTAAGAACCTACAAATATCGTGTCGTATGTTACATGCATGTATTAATTGCATATATATTTATAAATGTTAGTCATGGAAATGTGATAAACATTTTCATATTTCATCATGAAAACAAGAACAAAAGATAGAGGTAATCTGTACCTGTTTCTTGCGACTGACAGAGTGATCTTTCTTTATAGAAAATATTAGTCCATGTATCAGTATCAATAGAAAATCTATGACTTGCAGTTCTGAAGATAATCAAATCTGTTAGATGTTTTTTTTCCCCTCCCGATAATGAGAAATCCAGGCTAGTTTTAAATTACCCGTAGTTAAGACTATTACATGTCGTTAGCTGCCAAGACTTGTTCGTACTGATCTTTAAGTTGTAGTTTTACAGATTTTGTTATCCACTTAGCTGACACAATTTCTCCATATGTAGCTAAACCCAGCATCACCTCATAAAGATTACCATCAATTAACTGTCATAAGAATTATCCAATCTTATATGTATAGGAGAAAATAAATACAATTAGACATTTTTCCCCTTCATAACCACTAACTAATCTAGCCCAGTAGAAATCGTACCTTGGATTTCCTTTCGTGTCCCCTTGAAATGAATGTCTTGGACTCTAGGCAATCTATTTGACTGTTGATGCTTTACTCTGTTGATATTTTGTCAGTTTCCACAGACTATTGTGGGACATGTTAATGCTTTACTCTGTTGATATTTTGTCAGTTTCCACAGACTATTGTGGGACATGTTGATGCTTTACTCTGTTGATATTTTGTCAGTTTCCACGGACTATTGTGGGACATGTTGATGCTTTACTCTGTTGATATTTTGTCAGTTTCCACAGACTATTGTGGGACATGTTGATGCTTTACTCTGTTGATATTTTGTCAGTTTCCACATACTATTGTGGGACATGTTGATGCTTTACTCTGTTGATATTTTGTCAGTTTCCACAGACTATTGTGGGACATGTTGATGCTTTACTCTGTTGATATTTTGTCAGTTTCCACAGACTATTGTGGGCCATCAAATATAGAATTAGAGTCCCGGTCGTAAAATGCATATTTAGAGCTCATAAAATCCAGTGGAGATTGTTCATTTCAATGTGGATGGAGAGATGTAGCTTCGACAGGTAGGACTGAGGGTGCCAATGATCAAAATTTGGGTGAAGGAACGAAGTATAAAATGACGTTGCATGGCAGTTTTAATGCAAAGGAAAACTTACAGTACGTTTTAAAAAGATGAAGAAGCAAGAGAACCAGTAGGATTATTAGGACCTAATATAGGAATGGATGACGACGTTATTTTGTTTTGGTTACGCTTGGGTACACAGATATCATCCTCTTGTGATTTTGTTCGATTTCTCATGTTGTTTTTCTTTTTTTGTTGTTCCAGTAACAACTTTAAGGTTATTTATGCTCACTCACACACACGCATAGACACACACACACACACACACACACACATATATATATATATATATATATATATATATATATATATATATATATATATATATATATATATATATATATATCGATAATAATAATAAAACGGATACAAATAAATTAAATGATATTTCTCATCATAAATTATCAACATTCTTCTTCCCCTCCAGTGATCTTGAGAAATACAAACGTCATGTTTACGCATGTGGTACTCCCCATCCTCGTCTTATTTGCCTGGTTATTATCATGTATTGGGTTTGGGTTTATTTGCTGTAATTGGTTTTCTATAATCATCAACTGGAGTTTAGTATTGGAGAAACATCTTACTTGCTTACATACAAGAGTTAGCAATACCTCATAACTTTAGCACTGTATGCAAAAGAGTTCCTTTAATAGCTGAGTTCACTATAATTCTGACAAATATGTGCTGACTCATTACTATTTTGTGAGGTTCATTATATATATATATATATATATATATATATATATATATATATATATATATATATATATATATATATATATATATATATATATATATATATATATATACGTGTGTATATGTTCCTATATTCTCTTTTCAAACTCTCATTAAATCACACTGATTAGTAAGATAAAGATGTGATGCAAGTGTACCTTTTCACATTTATGTGTATTTAAAAATATGTACAATCAATTACCTATTGGTATTGTTTTGCTTATTAAATATACATGCAATACCCATAATAAAACTTAACAATCACTTAAAAATAATGAATTAGAAAAAAATAATGTAAAATAGACTGTAAAGTAATGAATTAGAATTAAATATGTAATGCAGTAGTGTATGTACACACCAAATGTTTTAGCATGGGTGTCAGATATCCAGCCCATCTCTCGTTCCCCAGTTCCCATATCTGGTGCGGGCACGTCAATACCAGGACCTACAAAATACAACGCATATAAAAAGTCCGTTTTATCGTGCAACAAAAGAGTGTAAATGGTCTAACAACATTGTAAAATATATGTATGACATTATGAAATCGTACAAAATAAAACTAAAGTCCATTGTTGGGACTAACAAAAGTCCATCGGTGTGACTAACACTCTACTGCCCGAAAAAAATTAATTCCAAGAAAATTAAGATGAATTAATTTCCTGCTGTTAACAGCCAAGTATTGAAATAATCTATTCTTTAGCGAGGACAATAATTTCATATTAGCTGCCATTATAGACACGGTGCACATCGGATAAGCACCATTCTTTTAAATCCAAGTAAAAACAAATATAGCTTTTTTAAAATAAAATAAAACGAAAACTGCATGTAATGGCTAATCAAATCCCATAGCCCGATAACCTATGTCGGACAAGTAATATTTTCCAAGGCGCTAGTCCACGACGCGTTCTTTTAATCAGACCTTAAAACTAGTCGGGCAAGCCCAAATTTTCATACTTGAATCATTCTTTTATCATTTTATCTACTTATATTTCATTTATGCTGTTCGAGTATTTTGAATGCTTGATTCTATACCCCTCTTCATTTATTCTGTCACATCATGTGATACTGCAGCAAGTGGTCATTGATAGAGTTTGAAATTATTTCGTGTTCGGACTTTTAGCAATATTCAACGAGTTTGATAAATGCTGTTCAGTGACCAAATGATCAGCCAGTCCAAACACTTGAAACCAAATGATTAGCTAGTCCAAACACTTGAAACCAGATGATCAGCTAGTCCAAACACTTCAATTCAAATTATTAGCCAGTCAAAACACTTCGAATAGACTTCAGTTTAGACTAAATAACCACCCAGTCTAAACGCTAAAAGCCAAATTATCAGCCAGTCCAAACTATTAAAACAAAATTATCAGCCAGTCCAAACTATTAAAACAAAATTATCAGCCAGTCCAAACTATTAAAACAAAATTAACTGCCAGTCCAAACTATTAAAATAAAATTAACTGCCAGTCCAAACTATTAAAACAAAATTATCAGCCAGTCCAAGCTATTAAAACAAAATTATCAGCCAGTCCAAACTATTAAAACAAAATTAACTGCCAGTCCAAACTATTAAAATAAAATTATCAGCCAGTCCAAACTATTAAAACAAAATTAACTGCCAGTCCAAACTATTAAAATAAAATTATCAGCCAGTCCAAACTATTAAAACAAAATTAACTGCCAGTCCAAACTATTAAAACAAAATTATCAGCCAGTCCAAACTATTAAAACAAAATTAACTGCCAGTCCAAACTATTAAAACAAAATTATCAGCCAGTCCAAACTATTAAAACAAAATTAACTGCCAGTCCAAACTATTAAAACAAAATTATCAGCCAGTCCAAACTATTAAAACAAAATTATCAGCCAGTCCAAACTATTAAAACAAAATTAACTGCCAGTCCAAACTATTAAAATAAAATTATCAGCCAGTCCAAACTATTAAAACAAAATTAACTGCCAGTCCAAACTATTAAAACAAAATTATCAGCCAGTCCAAACTATTAAAGCAAAATTAACTGCCAGTCCAAACTATTAAAACAAAATTATCAGCCAGTCCAAACTATTAAAACAAAATTAACTGCCAGTCCAAACTATTAAAATAAAATTATCAGCCAGTCCAAACTATTAAAACAAAATTAACTGCCAGTCCAAACTATTAAAATAAAATTATCAGCCAGTCCAAACTATTAAAACAAAATTAACTGCCAGTCCAAACTATTAAAACAAAATTATCAGCCAGTCCAAACTATTAAAACAAAATTAACTGCCAGTCCAAACTATTAAAACAAAATTATCAGCCAGTCCAAACTATTAAAAGAAAATTAACTGCCAGTCCAAACTATTAAAACAAAATTATCAGCCAGTCCAAACTATTAAAACAAAATTATCAGCCAGTCCAAACTATTAAAACAAAATTAACTGCCAGTCCAAACTATTAAAATAAAATTATCAGCCAGTCCAAACTATTAAAACAAAATTAACTGCCAGTCCAAACTATTAAAATAAAATTATCAGCCAGTCCAAACTATTAAAACAAAATTAACTGCCAGTCCAAACTATTAAAACAAAATTATCAGCCAGTCCAAACTATTAAAACAAAATTAACTGCCAGTCCAAACTATTAAAACAAAATTATCAGCCAGTCCAAACTATTAAAAGAAAATTAACTGCCAGTCCAAACTATTAAAACAAAATTATCAGCCAGTCCAAACTATTAAAACAAAATTATCAGCCAGTCCAAACTATTAAAACAAAATTAACTGCCAGTCCAAACTATTAAAATAAAATTATCAGCCAGTCCAAACTATTAAAACAAAATTAACTGCCAGTCCAAACTATTAAAACAAAATTATCAGCCAGTCCAAACTATTAAAACAAAATTAACTGCCAGTCCAAACTATCAAAACAAAATTATCAGCCAGTCCAAACTATTAAAACAAAATTAACTGCCAGTCCAAACTATTAAAATAAAATTATAAGCCAGTCAAAACTATTCAAAAAAATTAACTGCCAGTCCAAACTATTAAAACAAAATTATCAGCCAGTCCAAACTATTAAAACAAAACTAACTGCCAATCTAAACACTTCAAATCAGATTATCAGTAGGTCAAAACACTTCCAACAATATAAATCTGGTGTGAATAATTAATTAGAAGAGGTGATATTACCGACATATCAGTTTACCGCGCTATTTTTCACTGCACCGGTTCTTCGGTAGTTTCCGTCAATAAGGAATGTAGGTCTGGTTACAATTTTAATGATATTAACATCGTGTTTTCATTATTTATGGTATAATATCCCCCCCCCCAAAATAAAATAAAAATATAATAATAATTTATTGATTATAAAAAAAATCACATTGAATGTACGATGCTGCGTTTAAAATGACACCGTTATGTTAATTGTTATTGTTGTTGTTATTGTTGTTGCTGTGCTTAACGCCGTTTTCAGTACAAGATAGGCTAACGGCCAGAGGTGGCGTCGCTAGGGTTGGTGTCACACAGTTTATATATTATTTGTTGAATATTTAACACGGAATAAAGAATATGTACCTAACTTGATGTCAGTGTTGTCAATTTACTTCTAGAGTTGTTAACATCGTGCAAGTTTTGTTTGCCTAAAAAGAGGAAATGAACTACTGGTAAATTAGTTTTCGGGTCATTTGTGTTTCTTTGAAAGGAAAACTTGTATTATTCCTTAAAGGTGATTTGTTTGTGACGAGAAGAAGCATCAGAGCTGGCTACCAATAAACCCTTTTTTGCCCAATTCCACTGCCAGTCTTCTGGTAATTTTCTCCAGTTCTGTTTCTGAATACTTGGATGGGTCAATCTTTACACCGGCCTTGGCTCCACCAAAGGGAACATCCACAACAGCACATTTATATGTCATCAGTGCAGCCAGAGCCTTCACCTCGTCGGCATCAACCATTGGGCTGTATCGGATACCTGTGGAACAGCAGAGGAATATAAAGCAACAGTTTTAATCCAGATTTGACAACTCTTACAAGTATTTCATTTACGCCAGTTAGTCCTATGACATGAAATACTTGTCATGAAGAAGATATTTATCAAATTGACAACTCACCATATTCCCTCTTGTGTTCTGCATGACAAACAGCAAAACATCTATTGTCATATCACAAACGTTGAGATTAGAGTCGAACAAGGTATATACTCTCGGTTCAGATTAGAAGTAAGGACTTACAATCATGTATTCATTTCGAAAGATTAATAATTATTGTTATAGTTTAAATATACCCAGCATGAGAGGATTATTGAAAACATTTCTACACTGAAAACGGATATCTATCTTTTCAAATAGATGCTTCTTTTCAATTCAGGCACGACAAACAAATTCGGCTTGTTTAAACATATTTTAAGCAATTGACATAGTGCCACAGCATATGAAAATCTTAGTCAACAATGGAATGCGCAGAATAAGGCTAAAAATAACTTGGTTTTGCCTTTAATCTATTTTATACTTTATTTGTTGTACAGGCGTACAATGTTACCTGGGGTGAATCACTGACTACCGGGTAGAGTGATTCGAGATTACATGTAGGCGGAGAGCCATTGAAAAGCATGGCTTACGTGGATATTTGACTATGACTATTAATCACTCCTATGGTCTTAAGCTTGATACATTGTAAACTAAGACACAAATCATTGGATTTCGTCAGTGGTAGGCGAATTTTCTACCATCTTTTCAGACCATAGGGGTAAGTGTCGAAATTTCGTCTTATTTGATTTGTGAAACTATTTCTCGGTTTTGTGTCCTGTCGGGTGACGTTTCGTTTTTAGCGTTTGTTCTTATATTATATTTTATTAACAAATAGTTTTGTTTTATTGTAGCTTTTCTTTTCTTTTTGGATACGAGTGATCCCGTCGGATGCTATATTAGCCGTTGGGTACTATAGTAGTCTGTTCTATACTATTGAAGGTGGTTGGGTACCATTGTAGACAGTTCCGATATTAATATAGATCCCAGGCGTCTATTGTGATGGCGGAGTCTGTTGTGAATTATGGGAGCCATTGGAGTCTGTTTGATCCAATTGTTGTAGCCCATAGGATAGCGGATATTAAGAAAGCTTAATGAACATTATCAGATATCATTGGATATTAATGGACTAACGAAGCCTTAGTGGAACGGTCGAAGCCTAGCAAGAGATACAGTATCTGATGGGAGTTGACCAGATTTGAGTTCATATATTGCATGTCAATTTAGGAAGTGGATTCCAGTTGAGGGACGTATGATTGCGTTCATTTGCGTTGAACGCAGGAAGTGGTCGAAGTGTCAGAAATAAACACTGAGAATTGCTCATTTTCATTCAAGAGATTTTGTGTATCTCAGTTAAATACTTATACGAGATTAGGTGGATCTCATATTTCGTTTTTTTTTCATAGTATGTGATACATTTGTTAGGTTAAATCATATTTTCGTTTTCATTTCATGAGAGTATGTAGAATATTGTATTAGTCATATGATAGTAGTGTACGTGTAAGAGTCTTTGAATTTGTTTTATATCCATATATATATATATATATATATATATATATATATATATATATATATATATATATATATATATATATATATATATATATATATATATATATATATATATATATATATAGTAACGAATTTTATAAATTCAATCATTCATCACTTTGTTATTAATTTAGTCCAAACAGAGAAATCCCACTCGGTTTCAATTCTGATGTCAGAATGATAAGACATACAAAACATCACTGCCCATGACATGAGCGCCTCTCAAAAATTAGGTGTATATTACGGAATATAACGACCCATTTTTCTTCATGCACTGTATTAAACATGCTAGAATTAGGATATGAAGCAAACGCCATGGGGCAGCAGATCTATACCTATGCAGTTGGTAGCACATGACAGACTGGTTATGTAGCAGATCCATCGGTTGGTTGATGGTTGATGGGCTTAACGCCATTTTCAGCACACGTTAGACTATTCATGGCGGCCAGTATTAATGGTGGAGGAAGAAACAGGGAAATCACCGGAAAGAACCACCGACCCACGAGAAGCTACTGGCAAACTTTCTCACATATCCACATTCGCCGAATCCTAGGCTCGAACACACGCAGACAGAGGTGAGATGGCAGTGATCCGTAACTGACAGCGCTTTAGACCACTCGGCCACTCGGGTCCCCAGCAGATCCATCAGGCAAGATGAAAACATCTGGTAATTATATGTAGAAGTAGTTGTTTAACAAAATGACAAGGTTCATTTCGTTTGGTGCTTTACAGCACAGACGCACAAGTTATTTGGTGCCGACGTAATTGGTAAAGTGCTTTTCCCAACGGCACACACACATAACAAGGTAAACAAATACAGAACTTAAGTTTTTGGAGACAGATTGGTCATGATATTCTACAATCATTTAAAATCATTTATTTCTGTTTGGAAATTCAAATTGTTTCTTTGCTGACTCACCCATAAACATGGTCACATTTTAGACTGGATTCTTCATAGACACGATGATAATATTCCTAAGTTTTCATTGGTGTCACGCAAACTTGCATCAGATGTAGTCTGCGTCGTATGCCATCTGACTGTATTAGTCTCTAACAATCCACCTTTTCTGGATACTAAGTGAAATATCCGTATGATAAATAGAACCCAACTAATGCACGCCATGCAGACAAACCTAGCATCTGTTTGTTTTGTAACGTCATGGTATTTGTTTTAGTAATCTTGTCGTTGTGTATGATTTTATGTTATCTAACATTACAAACCGCTTACAGCTACTAAAGAGTAGGCTTTGAACTAAGACCATATTATTATTATTATTATTATTATTATTATTATTATTATTATTATTATTATTATTATTATTATTATTATTATTATTATTATTATTATTATTATTATTATTATTGATATCATTAAAATAATATCAAATTTTGAAGAGTTTTTACTTATTATTATTATTATTATTATTATTATTATTATTATTATTATTATTATTATTATTATTATTATTATTGATATCATTAAAATAAAATCAAATTTTGAAGAGTTTTTACTATTTACCAATGTTCGTTTTCAATAAATTAAACAATTTCATCTACATAAGTTTTTAAATGTGCCCCTAAGAGGAAGGATTTATTTAAATATGTAGATCCTAAAAGGTTTTAGTGAACTGGGATCTTCTGTTAATCTGAACTAAAATAATATCAAGAATTGGCCCAAGATTTAAGTTAGTAACGTTTACTCAATCAGCTATTGAATAAATCACATACCTGCATATGTTCCCAATTCAAAGATTATACTTCCATTTCCGCAGGGTGTATTTGTGTGTGTCTTCAGACTGCCTTCTCAATCTTTTTGCCACATATTATATTAAAATTTATATTGGAAAATTGTGGGCATGTTCTCAATATATTACTAAAAAATACCCCAACCCCTAAAATTTCTCCCTCCCACCAACACACAACATATTTCTAAAACAAAAATACCAGTAATAAGATTCATACAGCTCTGGGAACATAAAATTCCAGTATCTATTTAAAGGATTTTCCAGGATGCATGTAACGGTTTTCAAGTAACAGATCATGTAAAGGTATTAGGACTTTCATGAATGCCTTGGATGACATCAATGCGCTACTGTGGTTATAGTAAAAGATTGTAATTATCCGAAACACTGAGAAAAAAAACTGAATAATTTAAAGGTGAGCATATTCGACATAACATTCGTTATGGCAATAAATTAGAATGCTTTAAGCGGTATTTGAATCCACTGGAAAATGAAAATGTTATTGGTATTAACACATTTTACTAATTTTATCCCATCTACAACAATTGTTTTAGGACAGAATTTTGGGGCAAAAATGATAACATTGAAATTTTCTCTAAACTGTTTTAAAACTAATTTTTCATTGGATTAATTTTTTTTGATTGGATTATAGTGGAAGCAGTTTCAATTAAAATATATCGAGATGAACTTTATTTATTTCATTTTTCAACTATATACTATTGGCGCCCTTACCAGCAAGTGAAAATCCACCACCTTCCGTATACATTGTATGCTAAGTCAGCAAAATAGTATTTTGTGGCAAAATTCTTAACATTCTTTTCTGGCTGAGTAAACTATGATTCAACCGTTTTTCTCGGAGGAATAAAATGCTGATCAGGCGGATTACGATGTAACGAACACACTCGCTTCCATTAGGATAGACTGGAGTCGAATTCTGGTTTGGGACGATACACTTAGGCACTATAGCTTTTACCTAATTTGGCCAGGAACACGCAGCAGTATAGAAAGCGCTGTGCTACCTGTATTTTTATTTCGTTCGTCCCAAAATCAGAAATGCTTCGTCTTATCTTTCTAGAGGTAAGAATCGTTTCTGTTCGTAAATTTCTTTAAAGAATAAGTACTTTTAAGTTAGAGATTTCCGTGGTAAACTTCATAGTTTTGTAACATTTTTGTGAGTTCTCTTTATATTTTGTATTATAATGTAATGGAGTGTTTAATTTTTGTAAAGAATTTATACTCATTTGTATTTGTGGTGATCATTTTTTTAAAAAAAAATGACGAATTCGATACCAATTTCATGTCTACGATTTAATTTGGGAATAAAAT
Organism: Potamilus streckersoni; assembly: GCA_016746295.1. Lineage (NCBI taxonomy): Eukaryota > Metazoa > Mollusca > Bivalvia > Unionida > Unionidae > Potamilus > Potamilus streckersoni. The sequence continues at coordinate 1,284,748 of JAEAOA010001694.1, forward strand.
ATTCTTTTAATTGATAAAGAATAATGTTTAGTAATCTAACCCAATTAGTATTCTATTTTAAATTTAGTAAAATATATTCAAAATCTTGTTGCATTAATCGGACCTATAACTTTCTACTCTTTGACTATTATTAATTCGATTATATTATAAACATACAGAACATACACAAACGTATGAAGTTGGTAAGATCGAAGATAAAGTATTTAATGTGTATTGTTTTTTTAACATAAAGGTTTTATAAGTTGTCTCTCTAAAATGTAGCACTATATATCTATCTATCTATTTCATTTATATAAACAAAGTTCGTTCGTCCCAGAATCAGTAAGGCTTCGTCAATCTTTTTACAACACACCTTACCTCCGCATTGTCAAGTTTTTCCCAAAGAAATGTAGCCGTATATACACAGTTATAAGTAACATCCTTGTCTGTAAGAGAGACCAAAATTCTCTCTCTCTCTCTCTCTCTCTCTCTCTCTCTCTCTCTCTCTCTCTCTCTCTCTCTCTCTCTCTCTCTCTCTCTCTCTCTCTCTCTCTCTCTCCCCCCTTCTGGCCATGGAACAGATCATTGCTAAGTGTTTACGAAAATAAAACCAATTATCGTAAAATATGTAATTCTACCACCAAGATTTGAATCTGGGTCATGAGCCACATGACATTGTTATGCATTGCATATGGTGTAATAGCAGTTATTTTTCATTTTCTATTTACTTTTAAAACATTAATATTACAAATCAATTGTGTACTTTTTGTCTGGAATAAGCTTTAAAAATATTTAGTAAGTATGTGGATTTTGTTTCAAAACAAAGCGAACTGTCGGCATGACGGTAACTTTTCTGAAAATTATATAAGCGACATTTGAATTTCATTTAAATATTTAAAGACTTTCAAGCACCATTTACTTAACATGTTACGGTTCAAATAATTTAAAGGCCTAGATTTTTCCTTATAATTCAAGCACGTTCAATGTTTTCTAGACCCCTCCCCTACCCCCACCCCCCAAAAACAAAAACAAAACTGGAAAGTGATGGAAGCACATTAAAACAATAGCTATTTCCCCACTGTACCATCTGCTGTGTATGGGTGGGTGGGTGGGGTGTCATATTAACCCTGGGTATAGTAAGCTCTAAACATAAAACCCCAGGTCATTCCTGGACGCAAGTAACAGTTGCATCGTCCCTTTATAAACAATACTAGAAAACGTATCTAAAAATAAATTTAGTGCTTGCAACATTATCCAAGCTTCTCACCCCCTTTGCATGGTGTCCGATGTTGGCTGTGCTGGGCTCTCCATGCCTCGACCATTTCAATCTCACCCGTGTCTCTCCGGATCGGAAACGTAATCTTAATCAAGTAGTTGCACGCTTTTAAAGTCCTGAAGATTCCATTTACTAATTGCCTCTTTATTTCTATCGGTTCCTTGCTTTTCACTTCAGACACCAGCTTGTCTTCCATACGAGCTGAAGCTTTATCGAAAACTTTGTCCACTGTTTGGGCGAAGCTCAAGTTTTCGGATTCAATTTGTTGTGCATAGCTACTACCAAATCTTGGCGAAATAGGATTACATCTTCCTGAAGACAGCACACAATACCCATTTGTATTGATTGATTGAAAAGTTCTTACAGCTCCAGGAGTAATGTTTCGCAGCATTCTGGTCTGTTTGGAGACCACAAAAATATAATTTCAGACAAGACCTAGTCCAGAATTTCAAAAGGCAATGCTTATATACAAGGAGTTTGGCCAACAAGGTATACCGTAAGCAGTTGTAGCTGTGCCAACAGTTCGTAGAAATCAGTGAAAAGGCTAATCAGAAATCATAATCATAATCGTAAAAATATCAGGTGATTTATAATATGTATAAATAGTACTTTGTTCATGGAAAAAATGATGCCCCACAATAGAGTCTCAAATATCTTAAAAACCAAATTTAAGCAATGTGTGATTGACAGATGGACCATTAATGGCAAGACTGTCTCGAAAGGGAGTCGGGTGAAATGACTGTCATAGATCTCCAACATCGATCTACCGGGGTTCCAGACTCGGTCTATTCACAATTTTTTGTCCACTGACTTTTGGTGACAGTGGTGGCATTACGAACATAAAGATCCGTCATAATAGTCAATAATTTGGCTTTTCGCCGAAGTATGTAGGACACTGAGGTACGATTACCGCGGTCGCACTTGTGTGACTTTGCTATATATAGTAAGAAATGTTTACTATCTTAAAATATACAGTTACTTTAATTCTAAAACTGTTTTAATGATTTAATCTTCATTGTCTCGATTAGAGGGTCAGAGAGATTTAAACCTAAATCACTTATTATAACAAAACTCACTTATCGATTTGAATGAGCAGACAGAAAAAAAAGAAATTCCTTGATATCAGGGCATTAAGTTCAATGGCTAATTTCGGTCAAATTTCCAGGTACTGGTAAATATACTGCGTCTATGACTTTGAAACTGTTAACGAGCAAATCTTCCTTGTCCAATTTATAGCGCCACTGAGATTTAGGTTGGGTAGAATTTCCAGGAATTGGTATTTGTCTTTAATTAATCTTCCTTGCTTTATATATATATATATATATATATATATATATATATATATATATATATATATATATATATATATATATATATATATATATATATATATATATGGGGTGGGGTGTACACTCCAGAAAAATCTTCATGGTTTCCTCGTTCATAAGAACATTGACTGACAGGCCATGACTATTTTTCTTTTCATTATTGTGCCGCTATGGTCTTTTTAATAATTATTTTCAAGGATTTGCAGATATTTGTACTTTAATTCCGCTTTATTATGACACTGGTATATTTGGTGATTTGTTTGTACGTGTGTGTGTTTGTGTGCGTGTTTGTGCGTGTGTGTGCGATTATGTATGTATCTTCAAAGTATGAACATACCTTATAAATTTGGCTGAAACGATGACATAGCTTGCGATATTTCACTTGCAAAATGTTATAAGATATAAGCATTAAAAGAAAACAGTTTTCTTCACAGATAATAACGATCGTTTGTTCCGACCTTCAAGGAGGCCAGGGTTTATTCTGAAATGTATTTGCCATTCTTTTAAAAAAATAATAAAAATTATGAGACCTCATCAAACAGGATAAAAATTACCATAGAAGTGAAAATACAATTTCAAAAAGCAATGAATTACCTCTCAACATATGTACTGCTGTATAAATGCGAAATAGTGGAAAGGAGTGAGATGTTGAATAAGTGGGTTTAAATCAATTTTTAATTACATGATGGCCTCTGCATGGTAGCCAATATATCTGGTTGATGAACAGCCCGGAAAAAGTCCTGGAAAGATCCACCAACCCATAGGAAGCTGATTTCTGGCATACCCATGTTGATCGAGCTAAGACTTCAACCCGGCGGAGAAGGGTAGGACGACAATAATCTGTATAAGCGAGCGAATGAGCCCACCTGGCCACCCGGGTAACCGAAAAGTTAACTAAATGTCTATCCAATATATATATATATATATATATATATATATATATATATATATATATATATATATATATATATATATATATATATATATATATATATATATATATATATATATTTCCTGACAACGATTCTCTGAAATATAAGAGGCAACTAAAACTTGGTTAGGGTAGGAATATTAATACATCGATAAGTGAACAGTGTTTGTGATATAATGTGTTTATAAACCGATTTAAAAGTTGATTTATTGGGCATATCAGATTTCCTCTACTGGAATGAATGAAAGGGCTCAAAATTAATCACACATTATTCTATTCCATTTGTTCGAGTATTTTTGTCTGGCAAACGTTTCAACTGATCCTTCCCTTGTATATATGAATGCTATACAATTACTGGAAATTCTGGTTATGCTTCCTTTCAGTTTTCTATTTGATAGCTGCATTTACTCTGTATGCCGAAGTTAGTAATCAAAACTGCAAGTCATGCGTGATATTTGCTTCAGGGAAAGGTAAAGACAAGAGCTCAAACTTGGATAATTCTGTTGATGTCAAAACCAGAAAAGTATTCCAATGAGAATCAGTATGAGTGAGGGTAGTGTGAATATGTCAGAATTGGACCTCAAGTCGAAGATTACTTTGTTGTGGTAAAACTCGCCTCTTCAAAGAAGTCTGAATTTATCCGAGGTCATGAAACCGTAGCCGTTGATTGTGATCAGGGCTAACCACTTGTCTTAAAAAGAAACAGTAAGAAGTTCGTTTTCCGGAAATGGGTACTGAGAGTAGTGAGATGTCATGTATGCGACACCAGTCATTGAAAATACAAGACTCCCATTGTATGCCCTCAAAGTGGATTGTATTCAGCTGTTGGGATCTTCTCTACGATTCAAGTTCCAGACTCCCTTTTGGCTAGTACATCCCTGAAAGGAGTTAGTAGTGAAGGAGAGGCTCTCTAGCCTTCAATGATATCCACTGCGTGAACAGATTTTTGGTCGAGATCACTAGTTTTGTTACGTCTGTTACTAAAATAAACAGATCGTTGATGTACGACCTTTGGTTTTGAGGTCAGGGAATAAATATCAGCATGAGACATGTAAATCTGTATGATGCAATCGCCCTCCCTTTATTATGAGCCAGCCAGGACACTGAACTGGCAGTAATTTGAATATATTGAGAGTAACCATGAAGTTCATCCACTACCATAAAGCCAAAGGTCTGCTGATTGTTCCGTTTGCAGTATTTGTCAATATCAGGACCGTGTTTCCATGAATCATTCTGTCCGCGTTTGGAAGCTATTGAGAATGAAATATGAAAAGATTTCTCTTAAAGAATCCATTTACCACAGACCATCACAGGTGTAGTAGAAAAACTGCATTATAACAGGTCCACCCTCGCTGGGAGTAGGTTGCTGAGCCTTAAGAAACAGCCTCGCCCAAAACATAATATTTGATGATTTCTTCAAAGCAAGAGTTATAATTTCGATGCGTGTGGGAGAAATACACCAACTCTATATGTGTTCAGAGTTCCATATCTCGAAGGACAAAATGCTGAAAAAGGGAGGTCACATCTTCTCTACACTGATCATCTATCCTGAACTGCAAAAAAAGGTTGTTTATGTCATGAACTAAAAACCATAGATAATGACTGCTTTGTAATGTGTCGTCTAGGAGAGTGCGCCTTTTCTGTGGAGGACATCCAGAACTGGGATATGACTTGGTGTAACGTTTTCCTGAACGTACAACTTCAACCTCTTGGCCAATACTTTCTTCGATGTATGAACGATTTTTCGATGTGTTGGAATGGAGTCGCCAAGTTGATAGCTGTTAGGGGTTCCGTATCTAGATGAGCCTATTTTTTTTTTTTTTTTACAAGGGACAAGGTCCAACTTCTATACGCTAATTATTCACCACACAGTGAGGGAAGCAAGTTTTTTCATGCCATGAACCTGAAACCAAACTTAACGAATGTTTGCTTTATTTTCTGATTTGAGGTGGGGATATGTCGTGCATGAACGACGCCGTCACTGAAGTCTTAGTAAAAACTCAAAGGCTAAGGCTGGGACTAGATAAATCGGTACATATAAAGTACGCGTTGGAAATTTCAAGACTTATCATGCACCAGTCGCGTCTCAATCGCAGGTCCCAACTGCCTTTTGACTTAGTAAACAAACATGTATTGGGCCCTGCTTGTGGTGGGTTGTTTGTTTTTAATATATATATATATATATATATATATATATATATATATATATATATATATATATATATATATATATATATATATAATTTACAAACAGAAAGAAAGTTTATTACGTAAATACACTTCCGGGCTTGGGATTGCTTGGGAGTTCCTTCATGAAGGACGACGAAAGTGTTGGGATATCGAAATCTGTCGACCTTCCGTCATGGTTTCGATCGTCCGTTGATGTGCAAGAATGGTTGGTACAAATCTGAAGGGGCATGGATGACGGTGTAACAATAACGATTGACAGAAGCCATGGGGAAGAAGAAACTGTTCCTTCTCTTTTGCTTCCCTGCGAAAAAAAGACCATAGGACCTTTCGCTGCTGAGAAATTCCATTGCCAGTTGTCTTGCCACAATCGCTACTTCTCACGTACATTCCCTCGCTGGCTTGTGTAGAGATAGATGATTGTGATTAAGATAAAGGACAGCTAGCCTGTCTTACTCTCACCTGTTTGATACCCTAAGAAGTGAAGAATCACATAGAAAAAGTAATTATCGTTAACAGCCTTTTTGGCTAAATGGAAAGATCTTCAGATGCGTGAAGTCAAGAAAGAAGTGGACAACGTTCCTGGCTACTCTGACGTGACGTTTAAGACATGTCTGTGTACTTTATCAACATCTCAATGAGGTACGTGTGGAGCAAACATCTCTGTATATCTACTGTTACCAAATGGGGCGAGAAAGTTGTATGAAACCGACTACAATAAAGAAGCTCTTGCATTACTTTGATGGCGAATGATCCAAAAGATGCCAGGTAATCTCTTTGACCATTATGGCATGATCATGAAATGATGAAATGTTTGGCAGAATGGATGGAATGTGAACGATGGCATTCTAACAGAGACAAAATCTTAAAGGTTGGATATATGTCATCAGTAGGGATCGCATAATAAAAGGCCTGTCCTGTGCGACTTCACAAGTAATGCTGCTTAACTATGAATTTCATGGGACTGGTCAGTCCAGTAGATCCATCAGCTGGCCAGCCAGTCTGAGATAACTGATTGCTGACAACTTTAAATGTACCTAACTCATTCATGCAGCTTAACTGATTTGGTTGAAAGTTGGAAGGGCTTACCTTAGGCAAGCAGTTGTATGCTTGGTATTGCTGGTCAACTATGTGGTGTATTTTGACAGATGACTGTTTACATGTGTGTCAAGTAGCAATTTTATATATAGCAATGTCTAGTTTCTTCCCACCATAACCTTAAATCTTTTAGACTTTTTGCACTCAATTGTCATCAAAAAGTGCATACATTTGATTTGTTTCATATACAGTTAACCAAGATATAAAAATTACTTAGAAGTGGAAAAGTTTATAAGTACAGCAAAGATTCATTCGCCTGATTTCGATATGTTGTATGGATCATACAAAATATCTTGCAATAATGTCCAAATGAAAAGTAAATCAGGATGATTAAATTCATTATAAATTTATATAATTTAACCGCACTGTTTGGAGTTCATCTTAGCAAATGGCAGCCAAAGTAAAATTGGTTTAAATAAAATATGCCTGTAGCTAGCCCGTGGGTTCAAAGGGAGTTAACTTACGAGTTACTTCCCTTTACATTCCTAAAGCGCATGCATATATATATATATATATATATATATATATATATATATATATATATATATATATAAATATATATATATATATACACACACACACATATACATACATACATACACACATATACATACAGACACGTGTGTGCACTTTGGAGGTAGCAAAGAAAGCTGTTGTAATCAGTTAATGTATTTGCGCAGAAATATACTTTATAAACATAAAACTTAATCAAATGATCACAAAACTTAGGAAATGGTGACCTACTTTTTGTACTAAAGATGATGTTGCATTCACCAAATTGCATCTCCATACCAAGTTGTATGTCTCTGTGACCAATAATCTCAGAGAAACAGACCAATGCAAAACTTAACCAAAGTCACTTAAGTGTTTTTGATAACTTCGTGTTCAACATAACAACATAGGCCTTCTTGAAGAGTTGCATTACTTTGTGGCTGTTAATGCCAAAGAAAGCTACCTAAATAAAAATCTTGACCAAAAGCCAGAAAAATATGAAATTTCGACCAAAATGCCTTTCTTTGGTGTAATGGTGTTGTACTCACCAAGTCACATATACATACCATGTTGCATAAACATGGGCTAAAAATGCTGGCTTATACACCCCTTCCATATTCATGTTTTTAAGCAGTGACTGACAGACTGACCATGGCTATGACCAGATCTTTATTTTTTTAAAAACTTAATATATAATACTACTACCCAATTATAATAAATCATCAAAACATTTGGCGCAATGAATTAAGGTCAATCATCAAATTTATATTGAAGCAATGCAATGCCAAAATCAAATGTGTCTGATTTCTAATTCAAGTGGTGGCAAAGAGCACACTGCTAAGTTTTCTAATATTGCATTTCTTGTATCTTATGACATGTGAATTAGTGTTTAGTTAAAGAAGCAGATAATACATTCTCTAATAGTGTGTTTATTGAAAATTGTGTTACATTAGCAAATAAAGCACATCAGAAAATAAAGCTGAAATTATTAACCATGGGCAGAAAAATGGGATTTACAGTCAAGAAAAGCTACAACATTCATTTAGTTGTTACTTGGCATGTTAAAAGTCTGTTTGCAACCATGCTGTTTTATCTAATAACTTTACAAGCACATTTTACACACTGAAATCCAATGATATCATCTGACATCTGTTTGACTAACTTTTCAAGAATAATTTTTGCAAAAAAATTACAACAGTATTCTCCACAGAATAATAGCTAAATTCCATTTCAGTACTCAAAGAATGTACTTATTTGAATTTTGATCAGTTTGTCCCTCATTTTAAAACTTGTAATGTTTTGTTTCCACATGCAAAACATGCACAATATAGTAAAAAAAATTTTGCATTTGCCAATGGATTCAACTATACATGGAGATACAAAGTACAAACATTCCTTCAGTAAGCATAATTAAAAACAGATGAGGATGCAAAATGACTAATATTAGCTTGTCAAAACATTAACACTGTCATATTTACAGATATTTAAGTGTTTAATTAATTCAAGCAAATAGTCACAAGGAAAATCTCATATAAAAATGTTGGTGCAAATTTATCTTAGTAGTGCTAATTTGGACATTTTTGTCTACAAGGTCTCTTTATGGTTACCAGATTTGTGGTTCATCCATGGATAGATTACAATTGCTCAACAGGCAAATTACACTTAACTTTTCCATGTATGGGGTAGTCTGGTAAGTTTTTCTTTGCAATGACTTAAGATTTACTTTCATCATTTTGAAAATAGGACAAGTAGATGCTTGATAACAATGCAACGTTATAGTCAAGTAAAGCGAAACAAAACCAAATGGGTTGCCACATTCCTCAGGAAAGTTTAAGACATTTAAACATTTAAAAGATTAATTTTATATTTTTTCACTCTCTAAAGTGGTCATATATAAGAGAGATAACTGTTTACATTCTTACTGAATTTCTTCTCTAGACTCTAGATAATGTGACAACTACATTCACCTAAAATTTCACTGAGAAGCTATTAAGCCAGCACTGGGGATACTGTCCATTAATCCATCCGTCTACTCCTCATCTGATGGGTGGAAATTTACTTGGTAAACAGGTTATCTATGAGGTGATCATCTGTCAGGGGGGTATAACTTTTTATACCCCTTTCCTGTGGTCCATAGGCGATGAAAGGTAAAATTTTCAAAAATTGAAATAACAGTAATATTTTTAAATATTATTTTGATTAACCTTTGTGCATGCATTTACAGAAGATTAAATGGATTTTGGATTATGGATTATGATCATGATCTCTTGCTTCAAGCGTACTTCATATTAGTAGTACTTATATTACTAAAGACACAGCTTGTCAATGTTTTCATGGTGACATGTCTCAACAATTAAATATCATTTGGGCATTATGTTAATTCAAACTTTATAGCATAAACTCAGAAAATTATATACGCTTAATATATATTATATTATGATATGATGGCACAACACTGTTAAAAATTAATAACAGTAATTTTTTTTTATTACAGAGACTGATTATAAATGTAAACATCTCAATCGCAAATATCAACTGCATTTTCAGAACCTTCATGCTAAGTTAGCCAAATGCTGTCAACACATGCACCTTTGAATCCTACATAATACAATGTTAAATACATGTCAGCAGATAGCTTTACTTTCTGGATCATTCAATGTGTTGTGTAGATAAATATTTACATCTGTATGGATTTGTACACACCAATTGTGGATAGCAACATTGAATCAAGTTGTCAGGTTACAAAATGATAGGCATAACTGAGATTTGTATTCTTGGATCAGTCAAAACAGTAACAACAGTACAATAAAATAGCACAAAATGTTTTGTATAATATTTAGTCTAATAAGATATTCAATGTGACTTAATGATAATCTGAAAGAACTAAACTAGTAAATCTGATCAGAATATATTTATTTATACAACATTTAACCAGATCTATTCAGTCATGTGGAGACAAAACAAATAGTGAAGCCACAAAGGTGTACTATGTGACCTATCATAAAATTATTTGACAAAAGATGGATTCTAGTCAAACAATTACATTTTCCTATGAAAAACTTAATAAAAATAAATATTCTATTAGTTTTTTTCTATTATAGTACAAAGTGTTGTAAAAGTAAAAGCAACAAAACATCTTGATCTCTTTTCAATTAGCTATTGCTTTTTTGTTAATTCACATATTTTGAAAATATACTATCTGCTATTGACACCTATAAATATCTACAAATATACCATCTGTTGTTATTGACATCTTTAATATCTACAAACATACCATATGACAACTATTAAATTTTGCAATCTGTTGGGAGAGATAGAAATCAATGTTCATGCTTAAGCAAAAATACAGAGCTGTGCATAGGTTTTAAAATTAAGATTATTTTGTATGGCCGACAATCATTTTACATGTAAAGATTTTTCAAACTCATTTAATTTAAAGACACACTTAAACCTTGTTTAAAGAAAATATCAATAAAAATACATGGCATTTAAATATAAATTTCCAACACCACAACAACTTTATTTAAACTGATGCTGCAGTCTGTCAACAATTTCCAACAATGGAATTCTAAATATTCCTGAGTTTTATGAGATGAGCGTGCAAAAAACATCAGACTGTAAATATTTCAATCACAAAGCATTAGTATATAAAAAAAGACAAGAATGCATGTAATGAAAAGATCACCTGTACAAGAACAGTTTTTTAGTCTGATATCTATCATCAGGCATCTTAGAAACTATATTGCACTCCTACAAACAGGAGTGAAATTCTATGTAAACACAGTACTAGCTAATATGATTGTAGGGTCAAAGGTCATTTAGAAATGTCTATTTCAATATTTTCAAATTTAGGTATGCTTACTTTCTATAAGCTTTTTTCATCAGATTCAGACATCTATTTTTAGATCCTAGCAATGGGGGGAAAATGCCCCGGCTTTGTTAAGTATCAATGATCTCATCAACAACCTCACAATTACAATACCTTCAGGTTTTCACACAGATGCGACCTTTTTCCATGACATTTCTATGTAAAATTTCAGATTTCCATTACTAAATTCTTTAATAATGATGATGAAAATACAGGAAAGATTGACATGGACATAGGAAACAATCAAAACACTGATAAACATGATACATGTATATAACCATATAATCAGTTTTCGACAAGACTTCATCTTCCTGACCATACAGTCATCCAATCCACATACTCTAACACTAAGAGATTGAAAAGTAAGCAAAGGATGATTTTCAATTGCTGTCCATTTTCAAAGAATTTTCTATGACTTTAATTGACATAATTTTTTTTCAAAAACTTTTCCATTACTTAACATGACAAGTTATTAACATTATTAGGGAACCTTGCATACAAGTTAACTCCCTTTGTCTACATTCTAAATGATACACATATCACACTAATTTAACCCATAAAAATAAGTTACGAGGTAACACCTGGCATGCAGAATAGGAAGTTAACAGATAATTAAAATGTTTTGCAGCCAATTCCTCAATTAGGCATAATGAGGATAAAAAAAACCCCAAACATGCACCTAATAAAATTTCCTGTTAATTTGACCAAAAAAAGAGGGTTATTCATGCCAGTATTGTTATGCATGGACCTTTCCTATACACAGCTATATGCAGGCAAAAGACATCAGCCACTTAACCTTTAACCTCACAATCATTAGTGATCTGGGAGGATAACTTGAATCAGACAAACCTCAATATCATATACATTTAGTAAGAAACCATTGATTTAAAACCTGAAATGAGATTGGTTATTACAAGAAGAAAGTCCAGACTAATCTTTAATCATTCAAAAAAAACCCCCATTGTTTTAGTTCTATTTTTGATGAAAAATACATGAAATTCAAACCTATATGGCAATTAAATCAGGTAGTAATTTTCATTGATGGGTATACTAAAATCTACAGTAAGCAAATCATGGTGATGATAAAAGTCACTGTCTAGGTGAAGGTTAGGCCAGCCTCCATGTACACCTTAAATATCTTTTCTATTGCTGTGATGTATGCAGCTGTCCTCAAATCCAGGCCAAGATTGTACTTCATTGCTGTCTTCATGATGTTCTGAAAGCAAACATCAAGCACATTCATTATAAAAAACACATATACAACCAGTCTGCTGTTAAAACAACATATTTAGTTTGGACACTCCACAGTGTATTCTCCAATTTTGTAATAAACATCCAAACTGCAAGGAACCAGCAACTCCTGGATGTTTCTTTTTTGCTGTATTTTTAGAAAGGGTGTGTGAACAACTCTGGGGATTTTGTATTCTTTCTCAAATTTTTTTTACTCATGTTCTGTGATTTGTTTTGACAATTAAACATTAGTTTGGACTGATCTGATCTGTTAACATTCACTAAACTGTTACAAAACCACTGTATCTGCAAGGTGTTAATGAGATTAGCCCAAAAAATGCAAACAATTCTGAATGTGAAAAGTTTCTGTAAATGCATCTAAATCTAATAAGGTTCACAACATAAGCATGCATCCAAAATCTAAATGTCTACCTCAAGTGCTTTTTGCTCAGGTATGCATTTATATATAAATACAACAAGTACAACATCAATGCAATGGACAAAAACTTTTAATTACTTTAAAATAGTTAATAAAAAATATATTATATACAGGAATGAGGAAATGAATAAATAATATCTTTATTAAAGTTATTTTTAAGTGACACAAGTCATTATACCAAATGTAAAGGAAGAGTAAAATTAACTGGACAATTACACAAGTTTTCTTGACAGAAGACTGCTAAGGCCTTCATTTCCAATCCAAGATCAATGAATTATGGAAAAAAATGTCAATCAAACCCTTAACAAAGCCATTGAACATGATGATGCCAATGGGGAAGTAACTGCTATGGTCTGCTTGCCACTAACATGGGCAGGACAAAAATCCATCTGAGACCATCTGTAAATTTGATTATTAAACTGAATCATTTGCAAAATGCTCCAGACTGCATCATAGTATATCCACCACATTCAAGATATTCCACTTTTAACATGAAACAAGTTATTCTACATTTATTTCTATTGTGGTTAGCCATAAATTTCCATTTGTTTTTCAAAAGCTGATATCATTCAAGTATTTAATAAACCTGGATGTGAGGAACAGAGAAAGGATTTGTGCTCGCCAGGTAATGGGCCATAAGGAATATCATAATTACATCAGGATATGGGAGCACCAGTCATCAACTCACTACAATGTGGAGAAGACATTGAAAGGGCACCTACACAATGACGGGACCACTGGATGGTGAACCTATTTAGTGAAGCCACTGAAGGGTGTATATACTCAGTGACTAATAATTCTGTACAGAAGTTTTAGTGAACATAAAGTGCTCTTAAGAACTTTAAGAATAGACAATAACATTTAAAAATAGTTCAACTGCAGTTATTTGTTTTTTTTGCTATTGTGTAATATATTTTTTTTATTCATCATAATCATCTAATTAAATTATCTTAATGTTTTTTGTGTGTTGTTATTATGTTCTCCATAAACAGCATTCCAACCATTCATTCACCCAGTCCGTTGCAAATTCTATCAATTTACAATAGCAGTAAACTAAACAGTATGGAAGGCACTTGATCAACATAATACCACGATTTTATTTCTTCATCAACTGAGGATATCAGTTTTGATACATTTATTTTGGTTTATTATTATACATTAAATGAGTCTCCAGAATGGATGGAATGAAGAAAAAAATCTAACAGGAAGTCAGATTTGTACAAATGTATTTGTTCCAGTGCAAAATGATCCTGCTACACATAATCTTGTCATTTACATCATTAGTGGGGCATATCCAATTAGAGTTCATAATTACCTCATCAGTGATCACTTTTTTTATATTTATACTGTATTTTTCCCCTTGAGCATCTGTATAGTCAGTGGTTAGTATAACCAGGAAATGGCTCTATATTTTGTTGTTTTTTTTTATAGAAAATCATGCCATATTACTTCATTTACTTCCCAAAGTTTTTAAAATTTTATATTAAATGACATGGAAATTAAGGATGGTCCATTATAGATATCCAGATATACACCACAGCATTTTTCTTTACAAAGTTTATAGTCCCATACCCCCGTACTTCAAATAAATAAGGTCATATGACATTGAATTTCAAGTTGACAATGGTAACATTTGCCTTTTTGTAAGCATACTGAACTAAACCTTGAAAAGAAGTAAACCACTTTGATATTTATGTTAACGAGAACAATTGGATAGAAAAATCAGCAAAATATTTGGTATGAAAAATGTCTAAAATGTTTTATATTGGCATCAATATGGAGTTCTAGTCGGAGCTTCCTCTATCCATTTCCACCCCATTTGAGAAAGATGGACAACACACCCCAGCATAATGTCAAAAGATAAAAAATGCAGTGAGAAAAGGTCAGAGGAAACTTGCTTTATATCAAGTTCATGCATAAGAAGAATTTATCTACATTCATGTGTTTGTGTACCCAGCCAAGAGTGCACACACACACACATACACACTTGAATGGTCATGAATAAAAGACTTGTTGTATATCAGCATCAGGAAATAGTAGAAAGATAAACAAAGATGTGCTAGACAGTGACAAATAAAAACAAACAGCTGAAAAAGAACTATTTAAAAACAAATTGCCTTCTGGGTTTATTTTAAACTTACTGAAATCTGTGATAGGTGACATGAGAAAGACAGATAAAGTGCAAGAGAAACAAACTTTAATCACTTAAGGAAAAAATAAACAAAAACTTATCTATACACATAAATCTAAATGTAAATATTATACTCCCTAGGAACTGCTGATTTAAAATTTACTGGTAGTTAGAAATAGTCCTACACTTTACCTCTACACAACATGGAGTCCTTACTATTGTGGCAGGCAAAATTATATATAGATAGTTTACTTAAATTACAAAAGTAATGTAACTTCACAACACTTCAGTATAATCCCTTTCTTCAGTAAACACTTCAATTTTTATTTCTTTTTTATTGTCATCTAGAGACAAACATAGTCATCAGCTTAGAAAATGAAATTGTGTATTAAAGTAATTCATCAAATGGGTAACAATGAATATTTTAAATTTGTTCAGTGTTGATTGCAGTACTTTCCTAGTTTGCATGTGTATGATTTACATTTTCAAACAATGAAGAGGTTTGTCAGAGTTCACGATTGTGAATTCATACAAGAGTTATAGTCTACAAAAATTAAAATACAAATGTTATTTACAATGATCATAGTAAGGAAAATATACAATAAACTATTATCCTTATCATCATACCATCGTCTTTTTGATGGGGTTAGCAAAATACAACCATAAGCTCTTTTGTTGCAGTTGTTGTGGGTAACCTTCCTTCATATATATACAATAAACTATTATCTTTTTGACCAGGTTAGTAAAATACAACCATAAGCTCTTTTGTTGCAGTTGTTGTGGGTAACCTTCCTTCATATATATACAATAAACTATTATCTTTTTGACGGGGTTAGTAAAATACAACCATAAGCTCTTTTGTTGCAGTTGTTGTGGGTAACCTTCCTTCATATATATATATATATATATATATATATATATATATATATATATATATATATATATATATATATATACAATAAACTATTATCTTTTTGACAATGTTAGTAAAATACAACCATAAGCTATTTTGTTGCAGTTGTTGTTGTGGGTAACCTTCCTTCATGCACCTATTCTAAATTTAAGTACCCTCCCTCATCCAAATATTCTGAATGTTTCCAAATGCAATCAAAATAGGCAAAATAATATAAATGACAGGCTACAGTTGAATATCAATTATGTTTTTAAAATGGAGAAAAAACGCACATTGATGAAAGTATGCAATTTACTCTGAAAATGCAAAATTAAAGGATTCTTTCACAGCATTTCACCTTACCATATGTATACATGTTACAGTAGACATAGTCATTGTGGTATATGTCAAAATTATTTGATGCAATCTAGCAGAAACATCAATTTAGATACAGTTAATACATGACCACTGTAGAGACATACTATGTATCAACGAACACGAACATTGACAGACTTATTAGTTGTCATTTTTCACAAGATCCACATGCGGCAACTAATTTGATATTCTTGTATATGGTTATTCACCATAACTTATATTCTGCAAAAATATCAATTTAGCTGCTGCATGTGAATCAACTTTATTTTTAAAAATAGCTCCAATTTTAGCACAAAATGGCTATTTTATATCCAAATTTGACTTTATGAGCATGTGCCTATAACCTCGTATCAAATAATTTAGTTTTTCAAGTGTTGATACACATTTTACCATCAGAACGTTTGTTTAAAATTTGTGAATATCTGGGCCAAAAAGAGACCTTATAGTAACTACAACTTTGATCTGTCGTGTTCAAGAGAAGAAAGGCATTTTGGGTTACTTTGTACTTGGAACTGTGTGGTTCATACAGCAAGGGCCATGCATACTCATGCTAACGCTTAAAACAAAAACCTATGTTCAACATGTGTAAATATTGAACAAATACTCTAATGGCCTTAAAAAAAATCATTAACTTATAACTATAGTGAAATGTGAAATTTCATGACTATAAGTTCAATTTTTTTTCTTGCACTAAAATGGATTTGAGATGGAATTGGGATATTTGGATATACAACAGCTATTGTTGGTGCTTAAAGGTGCCTGAAATGAGACATCTGATTTTAAGCATATTTCCCCATGTTGAGTTATCCTTTATTTTCCCAATGGGTTTTCATTATCAGCTTGTACAAAACAGCATTGCACAAGTTGTCCTTATTTTCCCTATGGGCTTAAACCATCGTCAACTTAAGCAATGTTGTATTGTACAAGTGCTTAAGGGACCAACTGAGGACAATTTAAATCTACACTTCACTGGCTTATACAAAACATCTACCAAAGATTTAGAGCTGGTCTATCTAAAAATTAACTCCCCTTTTGTACACTTGTTTCCAAATACATCTGACTTGATTCCATATAGATTACCTTCATCGAATCCAAAAATTACAACAAAGTATCTTGGATATTTGGCATTACTTACCCTCGCAGATCTTTCCATGGTGTATTCCAAGCCTGAGTGGACAATATCCTTCTCTGAGGCACCCTAAAACAAGGAGAGGGAAATATGATGGTAAATTATTTGCTCTGAGAATACATAGTGACATTACCAACTGGAAAATAAACTCCACTACTTACTGAAACTAGCCCTCCCCAAACAGAAGAATAACTTCATATTTTCTATCCATATACCATATATGCAAACTCTTACTTATTACCTCTGCTTACCACCACTATGTGCCTACTCATCAAGCTGGAGTTTAAAATTTTCACCAAAGTGATTCAACAAGCAACAAGTAGGATGCTTGAATTTGTGGAGGGGTGTGGGTGGATTTTATAGTAAATCATGCATGTATTATTTAAGAACATAATTTACCAAAAAATTCCCATGTCCAATACAGTCTGTTCTTGCTCATGAGTCCAACTTTAAACTGTACAGACCCAGATCTACCTGCACATTATGTGTAGTTTGTTAGGAGTAATCAATAGAACAAAAACAAAACAGACCCTGTTCTGCAGACACATTATGTGATGGCAGATCAGGATTTTTGTTGATTGCAGTCTGAATTGACTTAAAAAGTGAGTATATATGGCATGTTCAAAATGGTTTTTTATTTGAATGCATTCCTTGATTACATCAGCTTTGGGAGAATAGAAACATTCCTACCTCTACCATGCGTGTGTGATTTAGATTTTTAACATAGCTTTAAAAAAATTTCAGTCATATCGCTATGATGTCTGCAGTGTGGCAGTTTATAGTGATGTCTAGCACTGGGGCATCATGCAGCAGGCATGAAGCATGATGTCCCACCCAGTCACATTATCTTGACACACACCAGACTGACCAGTCCTGACACTAACCTCTGAATGCTGAGTGCCAAGCAAGGCAGCTGTTAATACCATTTTTGTAAGTCATTGGTAGACTTGGCCAGGGATCAAACCCATGCCATACCACATCCGAGGTGGACGCTCTAACCACTAGGCCACCGAAGCAGTCACAACAATTGGTTATGTACAGTACATGCATTGTGGGTTATGGAAAAACCATATCCCCATGGTGGCTCAGAGTAGACAGATTAAATTTCATTTTCCCAATTAAAACATCACAGAAATATAATTATGTAAAAGTCAATGTCTACTATATTGCTTGGAACTATCCAGTCAGCTCAGCTACTATAGCACAGTGCAGAATATTAATAAGTTGTACAATACTGTTTATTTTTCAAAGACTAAAATGTATTCTCACAGGTGTAATGTGAAAGATGAAGAATAAATTTACAAGCATTTAGGTGCTTCAAAAAATATACACACTTTAACGATATAAATTCTATTGAGAGAGGGAGAGTGCTTTTTAAATTTGGGTAAATGTGTGTGTGTGTTTAGATTTTAATGTAGCTTTAACAATTTTTCAGTCAAGTGTGACAGTTTACAGCAATGTCTAGTATTGGGACATCATGCCACAAACATGGGGCATCATGTCTCACCCAGTCACATTATCCTGACACCAAGCCAACCAGTCCTTACACAAACCTCTTAATGCTTTGCACCCAACAAGGCAGTTACTATTACCATTTTTATAAGTCTTTGGTATGACTTGGCCAGGGTTCAAACCCTCAACCCCCAATATTCAAGGTTGATACTCTAACCACTAAGCCAGCAGAATTGAGAGATTCTGCTTTTAAACAAACAAAAGGAAAACAATCACAAGTAATAGGTTTCATTCTTCTATTAAAATAAGAAAACAACCCCAAAGAATACTGTGATTTATTTGTGTATTCCCTGTGTCACTTTTAATTGGTTGCTTAACACAGTGAAATATACACAGCACTATGCGGCATACTTTTACTAGTCCAGCCTCTGGACAGTATACTTTTAAAAGAAGTACATAATATATTTATCTCCAACTGAATATGAATAGGAAAAAATAGCAATTCTCCATTTATGTTTAAAATAATATGATAAAGAACATACCGCAATCCTCGCTTCAAACTCTGGGGTTGGTGTGATTGGAATAACACCACCATTTCTTCCAAACTTCCGCTCTAGAGACTTCTGGACACTGTCTGTAAACGAAGTACGAGATTCATCATCTCAATGATCAACTTGGATAGATACTTAACAAACAACGAGAATTATCCTACTTATTCAATGAGAAAATAAAAGTCTCAAGATCCAACTTTTAGTCCTGACTACCTGATTATTTAATAAGGTGTACTTTTTATCTATCCTCCAACACTTTTTAAATAGTAATCAACAAAAGGCCCAAGTAAATCAAGGATTTTCCTTAACAGCCAGAAGCTGGGTAATATACCTGGCTACTTTTACTTCACACCAGGCTACTTTAAAAACAAACATTTATTCCTCTTGGGGAATGTCCCCTAAATAACCCATCTACTTTGGCAACTCAACTTTAAATCAAGTGAAGGACCTGAAGCTCGCTATTGTTATTACCTATCTGTGAAAGTTGACCATTTCACTACTAACCAGGTTCAGGTATTACTGTAAAAATATAACTCTATGTAAACTATCAGTAAACATACTGATCACTTTATTTCACCTAGTTTACTACAGTTTGAACAAATTTATTCCAAATATCAAGGTTTAATATGCACAGATCTTGCTTGCAATAAACTTGTCCAAAATCTTGATAACATAAACCTATTTACCAAGTTTTATCAAAACCGGACATGAAATATATTTTCTAGTGATGAAATGAATCACATGCAGTATCACCTCATTAACAGAACAGATCTCACTCATTACTGAACCATGATGATATAAACTTCTTTACAAAGTCAGAGTAAAATCCAATATGGTCTCTGGAGTGGTAACCAGCAGAGCCAATAAGACACAAAAGAATGTTTAGATCTTTTAATCAAAGATGATGATACAAGATTACTTAAGACACAATCTGATCATAATAAAGTTCAGATAATCAGTTGAAATTAGTATGTATGTATGTATGTATGTATGTATGTATGTATGTATGTATGTATGTATGTATGTATGTATGTATGTATGTATGTATGTATGTATGTATGTATGTATGTATGTATGTATGTATGTATGTATGTATGTATGTATGTATGTATGTATGTATGTATGTATGTATGTATGTATGTCTGTCTGTATGTATGTCACTGGCAACCACAGCTGGCATGGTGGTACAAAAGCTCCAAACATATTAAATTTAAACTGTTAGCCACAGTTTTTACTACATAGTGCTCTTATGAATACACAAAAATTTAGTTCTACTCCTTTTAATAACTGGCATTTGCAAGTCAATCAACCACATGGCCTGCAATAAGTCAAGTCAGTTGGTTTATTATATAACTAACTGGATTAGGTACCTGACATTTATAACTAATAGACCACAATGAAAGTTATAATTCTGGAACATTGATGAGTGATGATGTCAGTTTCTTTTTGTATGATGATTGAATCCATTTTACATTAAAATGAAAAGCAAATTTTACAGTAAATGATGTATTTCTAAGACTACTTACCTGATCACATTTATTTTAGTAACATAAACTGGCTATCTCCAGAAACCAGCACATCGCAGTGCAAGAAGTGCTTGAATGGTGTTAAGGTTAGTCGGTTTTTAAAGCAATGTGATCAGGTAAATTTTCTTGGAAACATAATTTACTTTAATTTGCTTATTCCTTCAAATAAATTCCCAATCACACAACGTTAGGAGGAGGGACTACAGAACATACTACCTTTGATTCAGACATCCTTCGAAGGAAAAACAGCCTCAAAATGAAGTGACTGTGATAAAATGTATTGCTATTGCTACATAAGGTAATTACTATCAACAATTTTTGCAATCAAAAAGTGTTAACCTAGCAAATGATATGTAAAAAGATGACTTTCCAATAATGTATCAAAAGGTTGTTTATTGTCAATGTAAAAGTCTTACCCAGCAGGTAGTAATTAGCATCTTTGTCATACTTGAAGGTCAGGCGACCATAGCTAACATGGTTCAGGTTCTTTAACCACTCAAAATAGGAGACAGTCACACCACCAGCATTGATAAACAGGTCCTAAAAGGTAGAAACATGTATGATTTTATAGCTAACAAAAAAAAGGATTTACGAATAACTCCATTTTGAACAATGGTTGTTATATTTAACAGCAGATCTGCATCATGTCAAATTGGCCAATTTCTTTTTGGCAGATTGAAGGTTTTTCTATTGACAGCAGATTGGTATCAATTGTACAACCGGAAAGGCTTATATGACTGGATAATTTCTGTCATAGTTAATCAAACTCAATTCTGAGTTTTTCTTAGATGAAGCTGACACTCAAGTTGATATAAATAATTACAGGGATTTCCAAACATCATCTTGTATTTATGTATACTTGCCAACTTTATTATCGACAATTACTTTGATCAAATCAATATCCTTATTTTTAATTTTTTTTATATTCATATTTATCCAATTCACCTTTATATTAAATAAACTTCATATGCTGTGCCAACTACATTGTATGTGTAACTTTGAACTAATTTATAGGAGTTCTCAAACATCGCTGATTTCAAAGTGTACAAATGCAAAAATACTGTGCATGATTCATGCTCTCGTGTCCTGGCAGCATCTCTTGGGTATGAAAAGACATGCAGATTGCCTCCAAAGTTTTTGCTATCTCAAACTAGTGACAAGGTGGTCTCAGCAGTGAGACAAATCAGACTCAACGATGGCAAATTCGGCTTCTTTTCAGCATACACTGCTGATCCTGTGCTGAAGACAACTCAACATATTTACTCCCTTATATGTCAAACTACAAATGACAAAGATCCTGATCTGCTGTCATATCATTCTATTGATAAATCCTAACAAACTGGAGAGACCCTGATCTCATAGTGCATTATGCAACAGCAGATCTGGGTCTGTGCTAGTGGCAGTTGGATTCTGAGTATATATAGTAGGCTATCCACTTAAGTGAGAGTTTTTACATGCTTTCAAGCATTCCTGATGGACGTAGGTGCTTTTAATGAGCTACTTGTGTCATTTTGTCCATGTGTTGCAATGGAGACAAAATAAGTTTATTTTCAAATAATGTACAGAAATAGGGTAGTGATGCAAAATTCAGATTGACTTACAGGAATAACTAAAACATGTCTCTCTTGGAAAATCTTGTCAGCTTCCATGGTAGTAGGGCCGTTGGCTCCCTCTGCAATGATCTGAAAGAAACAAACGCCAAAATGTTGATTGTCTGGATCCATAAAGAAATGTGAATTCTGCAATATATATGGTTGTCTATATATAGCTAATACACACATTTATATAAAATAAAGTATGATCAAAGGGTATGGTAAACTGATATCTGTATAATCACTAAATTACTCCAAATATCAAATTCAGAGTTATTTTGTTGATTAGGAAATATAAGTAACCTGTCATAGCTGTGTTCATATCACTAGAAGGGTTCAATTTTACATTTAACTTATTGATTAAAAAAAACTGTTCACTTGTTGCCATTATCAATTTGTTCTTAAACAAGTTTTCTTCTTTGCCACATTTTCATTAAAAGGCTTGTTGCTTTTCATTTTGTTTAACCTGTGTGCATCAATTACAGTGCAGTCCTTTATTAAATTTAGTAACATTGTTACAATTGTTTAAATTACAATTTATTCATCTTGTTTCTTCAAACTGTTGTATAGTTTGCTGACAACTTGAATGTAACTATCACATTATCTAAATACTGGCATTAGTGAGTTACTCTTTGCACAGATAAGAGGCACAAGAAGGGCTGATATCGCTCTCCTGGCTTACATATATTAACAACTGGCCAATAAACTCTGCAGAATTAAGCATTACTATAAGATAATCTAATGTAAACTATCTCCAAGACTTTATATTATGTCCACTTTACTTACTTTTCTAAAGTTTAATACAATTCTTTTCAAAGATAAAGGCATCAATAACATGCACAATTGCTCTCTGACAAAGACAAACCTTTGATGTTTTAATATCCAAATATGTTACTTTCAATGAATATTAATTCCTTGATAGTTCTTATCATCTATACCAACTTTGGTAATCACTAGCACAAATATAGGCATGGATGGATATGTAATAAAGAAAGCAATAGGCATATTTCTCAAGATTTTCCTGATGAAAATGCACAATCAGGTGTGTGTGTGTGTGTATGTGATTTGGATTTTTAACTTTGCTTTGATAATTTGCAAGTCACATTGTTAATATGTCTGCAGTGTGGCAGTTTTTAGTGATGTGTAGCTAGCAATGGGACATCATGCTGCAGACATGTGGCATCATGTCCCACCCAGCCATATTATCCTGACATCAGGCCAATCAGTCCTAATTCTAAATCTCTTAATGCTGAATGTCATGATATTTTGCTTGTAAATGAACTCATCTAAGAGTGTGATGATACAAATCTATTTACTGAGATCAGTTAAAAATTGACATGAAATAAACTGTATATTAAATTCATTCTCTGAGAAGACATACACAATCAGATTCACATTATGGAATATAAGCCTGCTAAACCCCAAATCAAACCCTACTAAAACACAAATATTCACCTTTTTGTCCGTATCATACAAAGGCCAGTAAGTCTTGCACTTTACCTCCCCTTGCCAACTCTAGGTTTAGCCAGTTTATTAGCTGAGTGAACTATCAAAGAGGATGCTTGCATAGTGGGTGGATGGGAGGGTCTTCAAGCATTATGATCAGGTAATTATTTTTGACCCTTCAATTAGGTTAAGATCTTATTGTCAATACTCCGATGAAAATAAAGGTTAAGAGATTGTATACTGGTTTCATTGGGTCTGGTAGCCATTTGAGCTGTAGCCACAGGACCCATCAGAATCAGATTTGTTCTCTGTGTAGCTAAATCCCTGGAAACAAATCTTGAGATGGTTGACTCTGCATGCCAGCCAACAGCTGCTATGATGTCTTCAATTGAAATGTTATGGTCAAGTGCAAGGTTTGAATAAATCACTTTTTTCTTATGAGCTGAAATCCTCGTGAGGTGACTGATCTTTTGTGATGTGAGTAAACTGGCTGAATAAATTAATTAAGCCACGAAGACAGGGTTTGTGAAGTGATATCCTGCTTTCTCACCTTTACAAGGAGAATGCCTTTTGTAGTCTGTTTCAAGTAGTATTGAGGGTGCAGACAGGATCTTGAAAAGACACTGCTCTCAGCTTACATATACTCATGCGTTAGTGTATGGTTACTCTGATTTACCACTGATTATACCCAGTCCATGGCCACAAAGTATGGTTGTGTCATGAGGATTAATGAACCATCTGATCTGAATTGTCGATAGTTTGGGTTGACTGAAAAGGAAAGTAAATCACTCAGCTTTTCAGTGAGGTCCTAGCTAATGACAGCAACTTTATGTAAGGACCCTGGACAGATTCCATTTTGGAATTGTGGTGAGAGATTTTGGTCTATTCCAGTCAAAACTGGCTAAAAGGTCTGATATATCTTTATCATGAATAATATCTCCTCTGCCATTGTGGCTGAATGTATCAGATATCAGAAGTGGTAGCCTTAGATGGTAATGGTTCCCATTTCTCTTTGCAGAGATAGGTAATAAAAAAAGTTGGCCAGTTGAGGGAATGAGGTACTCAAGGGTCAGTGGTATTGACTCTACCTTAGTCTCCACTATCCCTCATAAGCCTTCAGAGCAGAGGGTCTTCTTGTTCTCAAGATTTTCTTCACAACTGAAGGTCTGAATTCTTTTTCTCACCTGGAAGTCCTGACAATAGCCAAGCCTGAAGGAGAAGGCACCTGCAAGTCCTGACAATAGCCAAGCCTGAAGGAGAAGACACCTAGAAGTCCTGACAATAGCCAAGGCTGAAGGAGAAGACACCTGGAAGTCCTGACAATAGCCAAGGTTGAAGGAGAAGACACCTGGAAGTCCTGACAATAGCCAAGGCTGAAGGAGAAGACACCTGGAAGTCCTGACAATAGCCAAGCCTGAAGGAAAAGACACCTAGAAGTCCTGACAATAGCCAAGGCTGAAGGAGAAGACACCTGGAAGTCCTGACAATAGCCAAGCCTGAAGGAGAAGACACCTGGAAGTCCTGACAATAGCCAAGCCTGAAGGAGATGACACCTAGTTGTCAGCTGGGCCATAGTCTTCTTGAGAAGGTCCGTCACAAACTTAAGCAGATCATTTACCAAGGACTTCTCCGATCTGAGAGGGACTATCAGATTTATCTTCCAATTCTAACCCCAATATTAATTTCAGTAATATATTTTTTTGAGAGGGAGGAGGAGACAGGTATGCAAAGGTCTATAACATCTGGGTCTGGGACTGAAAAGACAATGTTGGGACACAATGTAGAGTCTGTTGACTGGTCTTTAAGATGGAAACACTAATGAAGAAACTGCCAAACCAGTACACAAAGATCAGGCAATTTTGTGCCCTCTTTTGAGGAGGTTAGTCACCACTAAAGAGTTGTCTGACAATCAGGTTTGACTCCCTGCAGAGTATATCCTTCCAGAGCTTATGATAGCTCTCATTGCTAGAAAGATGATGTAAAAAGGCTATTCCCCTTTGTCTTTGTTTGCTGTTAATCCTATCAAAACCCTGCAGCCTGTGGGATACCCAGCAGTATGTACTGTTTACCTGTACAAATCTTCATTTTCAGTTAAGGTTTTTCCTGACGAATTTTTGGCACAGGAATTATCATATCTTGTGTGTAATATTGACCTTTTGGTCATTATAGAAATAGGCTGACTTTGTGTGATTGGAACTGCACGAGTCTGGTTCCCACTACCCACCAATAGACTATATGGGTGGTAGTTGTGTGAAGTCATTGTCTGGGAAAAAGGTGACTTTGGTTAAAAGAAACTTGATTTCTTACCTCCCTGTAAGATTACCATGGACTGATTTGGCTGTTGTCTGCTAATAAAAGGTTTACATCTGAAGTACACTTGGGACACAAAAGAAAACTAATGCCTGGCTTGCATGTCATCCCAATATTTTGGCAGAGATGGCTGGTTCCTAAATGAGGATACAACTGGAGTGGCCAGTTGGAGAAGCCCTGGAGCTGCCTGCCTCCAAATTACCTCCATTTTATCCCCCAAAAGCAACAGTGAGTCAAATAGAATCATCCTTAAAAAGTGAGTTTTGGCAATGTGGCATATAAACATGCACAACCATGTATCAAATGAAGACTGGAAGACAGTCAATGCATTAACCATTGTATGGTGAGCTGTTCTATTGTTGACCTGAGTGAATTGGGCTGTTGACTCCCATGTGCATTGTTGACCTGAGTGAATTTGGGCTGTTA
This sequence comes from Potamilus streckersoni, assembly GCA_016746295.1. NCBI lineage: Eukaryota > Metazoa > Mollusca > Bivalvia > Unionida > Unionidae > Potamilus > Potamilus streckersoni. The sequence continues at coordinate 1,311,406 of JAEAOA010001694.1, forward strand.
ACTCCCAAGTGCATTGTTGACCTGAGTTAATTGGGCTGTTGACTCCCATGTCCATAGTTAACCTGAGTGAATTGGGCTGTTGACTCCCATGTGTACTGTTGACCTGAGTGAATTGGGCTGTTGACTCCCATGTGCATTGTTGACCTGAGTGAATTGTGCTGTTGACTCCCATATGCATTGTTGACCTGAGTAAATTGGGCTATTGACTCCCAAGTGCATTGCTGTCTTGAATGAATTGGGCTATTGACTCCCATGTGCATTGTTGACTTGAGTGAATTGGGATATTGACTCCCATATGCATTGTTGACTTGAGTGAATTGGGCTGTTGACTCCCATGTGGATTGGTTGGCTTAATTTTCGGCTGGTCAGATATTCACCAAAGATGCCAGATCCAACGTGGAACATCGATAATTTGAATATGTTCAATATGGCAAGAAAAATATTGTTATCCATCTTATAAAATGGCTGAGCAGATATGTTAATTCTTGTTACATTCTGATCAAACACTGAGTTAAGTACGGTATGCAGCTGAATATATCCTGTACTAGCATGATGAGAATAAGTTTTGTACCTGGCCTTCCCACAAAATAGCTTTAGCATTCCCTGGGTCACATGTATGTTTTAACAGCTGATCATTATTTTTCTAGAGTTTTTGCTGACTGGTAAAGAATCCAGCATGAATGAGACATCCTCAATATCAACCAACACTGACTTTATAGTTGTGTGTGGTGGTTGGAAGTGGGTGGATGGCATTCTAAAGTCAAGACAGTTGCAATAAAACTGAAGTCTATCCTCTCCAGGGTCATATCTGAGATAGGCTGTTGCTCTGAAGTATCTTCATACTCATTATGTGAATACCCTTGGTCCACATTTGCTTCTATTTTGGTACAAACCATGCCAAGGAAATGAGGATGCAATGCCATTGTCCTAAAAAAACATTGCTAATACCCTGCTTGATTGGATCAAACACAAATACCCTGAACTCAAATAATGGTTGGGATGGTTAGATGGCTGGTAGGGCTCAGCATGGTGAGATGGTACATGCTGGATCTAAAGGACCTCCTGTACCAGTTGACCCTTATTTTGATGAAAGGCTGGTGAATACAACTGAGATGGCAGAATATCTGTATTCATCTCCTCCAAATCAGCCAATATCATTGTGATGGAAGGAATCATACTTGTGATTTGGGGTGGGGTGGGGTGGGGTGGACAGCAATGTCCCAGAGCAGTAGGCTTTAAATGATTCTGTATTTGGTCCCTTAGAACATCCATACTGGACTTGTGAGCTTTTCCCTTCTTTACTTTGCTTTTTATCAATTTCTGCAGATGTGTCTAAATGTCCTTGTACCATAAATTATACACACAAAGGAAAGCAGAAGTTCATTTGGTACATGCCAGGCATAACTTATGTTTGTCTTTGCTTGCTCAGTATTACTGCAATTATAACACATGTTTCTAAACCAAAAACTAACAGAAACAATATATAAATTAATGCATCAGTGTGTTAATAATCTGCCAAATAACACCTGACATAAACATAGTGTATGAACTAAATACAGCATGCGCAAACACTTGAAAGTCTACATGCATAAATGACAGCTTTTTGTACAATGCATTCTAAAATGACCAAGTAAGTGAATGGGATGCATTTCACAAAATATGGCAAATTCCAATAATAATGTTTAGTACCTGTTTATGAACTCAACATTACTCAAAATATATCCAATGTTTTGAAAAGATGGTTTGAATTTCATACACAAAAGCTTGGATTCAACGGGAGGCTCATTCTATTACATGTTTACAGAAGCAAATCTTACAAACTGAGGACACCTAGCAGTGGCAAAGTGAGGTAATGAGTGACTGCCCTATGTCTATAAAGACAGAAAAGTCAAATTTGCATCTTTTAGCAGGGCTTGATTGGGTAGGTAGCAGGCTTATATTCCCTAATATGATCAGGAAATGTATTCAAATGAAAAATAAAGTCTCTACATCTGAAGAGGTAACAAGCTTAGCAAATTAGATGCAAGATCATCTCTATAATACAGACAGAACTTGCTTATATAACTGATCCAAGATGACACTGAAAGAAAGATATAAGCTTATTTACCAAGTTGTAGCAAAATCTATTAAACAATGGTCTCAAGAGAAGTACAAGCTCTGCAAATCAGACACTGAATAATCTGAAAAATATTGACAGGTCTTACCCATAGTCAATCTCTAAGTATGTATACAGTTTAATGGCACATTAGCACAATCATGGCTATATTGTAGGCAGCCATGCTATAAACTCATCGATTTTGTAATTTTTTGAGCTACAAATATGCAGTTTACACTGTCCAAGACTTCTCCTTATGGGTAAACTGGTTGAAAAATGAATATTTTTTCAAAGGACACTTCTAAAGATGACTTGATATAAAGTTCTGACCGGGTCATTTGTTGTCTCTGCCTACATATTTACTGTGCTGATGGTTTACCTTGCTTGTACTCTATACTAATAAACTTTCTCAGATATGCAGCATTCAATGTCTTAACAGATACATACATAAGCTTTATGAAGCATGAAATATTTATTTGCAATTACTCTCTTGTACTAGTAGCCAAATATTATCCCAATCCTAGCCCAACAAAGATGTTATCTCAATCCTAGCCCTACAATGAGATATTTTCTCAATCCTAGCACTACAATGAGATATTTTCTCAATCCTAGCCCTACAATGAGATATTTTCTCAATCCTAGCCCTACAATGAGATATTTTCTCAATCCTAGCCCAACAAAGATGTTATCTCAATCCTAGCCCTACAATGAGATATTTTCTCAATCCTAGCCCTACAAAGCGATATTATCCCTTTCACACACTGAGTTTATGGCTTTTTAACCTTTCAATATCCATTTAGTTTCTCAGTACAGTGCTCTACGCATAGGCCTGTTAAGCAGTGAAGTGTACGTTTAACAGCAATTTTAACCATTTTACATTTTTGGTACACATATATTATATATGGAAAGATTTAAGAGTAAAATATAGTTGTTATAGCTGTATAATTATTTTTCACAAAAGAATTTTGTATGCTTTAAAATCTTGAGAGAACTTGTTCACTATCAAGTCAGTGAAGTTGTTTGATCAACAGTAGTGGCAATTTCTCATACTCGAAATTTACAAGTTCTTTGCGTCTAAATCACCTGAATTTGATCATTTATAAAAACGAATGGCTTATTACATCAGTCTCAGAGCCTTTACCTAAGTTATTGAAGCTTTCATAGTTATAATTCTAATCATGAAAACTCGAACAAGTACTGAACACCAATTATATAGAGTGGAAAATATGAGAATTACAACCTACTTTAAATAGCAGATTTTGACCAGAGCATAAATAGTGACCATGTGATCTGATGTAATGAACAATCACACCAATGAATGTAGTACCTAATAGGAGGTTTTTCCAAAAGTTGTGCTATGAAAACCCACTTAAAATGGCTGCTGTTTACAGAGGTGCCAAAAGGCGCGTGTATGCAAATCAGGTAGAAGTGCCAAAAGGCGTGTCTATGCGAATCAGGTAGAAGTGCCAAAAGGCACTTGTATGCGAATCAGGTAGAAGTGCCAAAAGGCGCGTGTATGCAAATCAGGTAGAAGTGCCAAAAGGTGCTTGTATGAGGCAAGACTCCTAGCTCTACAAAAAACATTATCCAAAATTTATAGCAAAACCCACAAAGAGATGTTATCTCAATTGTAGCCCTATAAGGAGATATTTTCTCAATCCTAGCCCTACAAAGAGGCATTATCCCAAATCAGAGTAGCCCCAAAGAGATATCTCAACCCAAGCACTACAATGAGGCATTTTCTCAATCTAAGCACTACAAAGAGACATTTTCTAAATCCTAGCCCTACTATGAGATATTATCCCAATCCTAGCCAAACAGACATTATCTCAATCCTAGCCCCAGAAAGAGACACTATCCCAAATTTGAGTAGCCCTACAAAGAGATATTATCTCAGTCCAAGCCCAACAAAGAGGTATTATCCCAATTCCAGCCCATACAGATATATTATCCCAATACAAGCCTCACAAAGATACATTTTCCCAATTTTAGCTCCACAAATAGATATTATCCCAATCCTAACCATGCAAAGAGAAATTATTCCAATTCTAGACCCACAAGGTGGAGACAAATATGCACAGGCCATGCAATATAAGTCAGCTAATATAATATCTTATTAAATGTGTTTAGAGATGTAATGTCACACCCAAATGGCTCCTTCAATTAGGGGAAACAGTTTTAAAATAAAGGATGTGAATGATGGCTAGCTAAAGAATATCAAACAATCTGAAACTGTGTCTCTTGCTTACCACACTGCTGTCATTTGAAATGTCCAATATGCAAATGTGACTGAATGATTCTCATGTTATGTAATATTTCTTTCACAATATACTGTCAGCACATTCTTTTTGTCATTAGGGAAAATTCTAACATGGGTTGATTGGCCACAATGGGAATTAAACAAGAATTACTGACCTTGGCCTGGATTTTAGGTGCATTCTGCTTGGTCAGCTGTCTCTCACTGGCAGCTGGCACCAAGATGTCACACTTTTCACACAACAAATCTCCCTCATATGGCTTGGCACCTGGGAACCCAACAATTGTTCCATTCTCCTGTAATTGATGTGAATAGGTATAGTAAACTGTCATTTATCCAAGATTTATCTGAAATACAACAGAACCTATCCTGAACGACTAAGCCCCAACTATTTTCAGCCAAACAAAATTATGGTTGCTCAAAACAGATGCTCTTGTATGACAGGTCATACACTATAAAATCGAAAACAGGGTATAACAGAGAATATCTGCTGCCCTCATGATTACACACATAGGCAATGTATAATATATATTAGTATAAATCATATATATATATATATATATATATATATATATATATATATATATATATATATATATATATATATATATATATATATATAAGTATATATCTGATGTGCAATAACTTTGTTTTTTAATCCAACTTAGTGAAACTTTTGCAATCAATTTAAAATATTTCTCTAAGTTTCAAATGAACTTTGACAGATAGCACTATACCAATGTATATGTAAGGAAATTTCTAGCAAATCATCCACTCACACATATATCAATCCAACTGCAAAACTGCATAGACCCAGATCTGCCATAACAATGTGTTGGCAGTTATGGGTCTAATCAGTTTGTTAAGAATTACCAGTAGGTCAAAAGACAAAGACCCTGACCTGCTGGCTCATTATGCAACAGCAGATGTGGTCTAGGTTGTCTGCCTAAGGACCTGGCTTATCAGTGACTATATATAGTACACATATACCTATGCAAGTTCCAAACCAGGTCAAACTATTTGGCAAGATGCCAAAACTGATGTCAAACTATTTGGCAAGATGCCAAACTATTTGGCAAGATGCCAATATTTTTTTAGAAGACTAATTTATTTAGTCAAACACAAAGTAGCTTCTTGATGTTAATTTTTTATATTGGAACACAATGATAAAATCCATCTTGCAAATGGATGAAGGCTACAATGAAGTTATGCTCTCATCTGTACTTTGTAATAGCCCAAGGTAAGAGTTTTTGCTGACAAAATCAAGTGGCTGTCCAAAAACACAGGTTTAAAATGTTTTAATGACTTCAGAACTATGCAGTCTGAAAGGATTTATCAGATAATAAATTTTGACTAGTTATATTATAATGACTTCAGATCTACAGTCTATTTTAACAGGTTTGTTTTGGCTTGTTATATTTGTTATATGTGTAACCTGCTGCAGTGCAGACCAGAAGATATAGATCATTTGCATACTGCCACTAAAGTACAAATAAGATCTATTCAAATAATGAAGTCTCACTTTCTAGTGAAATTAGATTAAAAAGTGAGTTTGGTCTTCTCGAAGATGTAGAAGAGGCTAAACCTGCTGAATGCAAGATTGATGCTGAGAACATTTAGATCACTATCAACAGCAAGTAGGACTACTAATGACAACAAGGACACTATGGAAATACTAAATGGTTAACAATCCAGAAAGGTTTATATGCATAGAAACCCAGAACACTGAGCCCTTTAAAATTACACAGCTAACAAATATCAGACTTTGCTATAAAAAAAAAACTAAAACAAGAATGATCTGGTCTTAAAAAATGTCTTAAAAATGAAATACTTTCAGCAGATATTGCACACCATGTGAGTTAATAATGTTATTTTGTTTGGATTAATACTTTTGTGAACAAATACATTTCACTGGATTTTAAATGGATTACATGCATGTATGTAAGTTTGTCATGTTTTTTGCCATTCCATGTTCATGAACTGCTAAAATATGCTGACATAATGTGATGTCAATAGGTTGCTAATCAAGGTATGTAATTAATATGTGAACTGAAAATAAGATTTTTATTGATTAAAAAGATGCCTTGACAGTGCACTTATTAGAGACAGATGTTCAATTATTTAAGTGCAAAATGGGTGTAGAAGTGGCAAATATGTGATTTTGATCTCTTAATTATAAAGGAAAGATGCTTTTAACATTGGCATGAAGAATAGCCTAATCCTTTTTTGCAAGTGATTATTAAATTTTTAATCAGCTTAAATTTATGCAACAGTATATAGAAATTATAACTATCAAGTATATTTGTTACAATAAAGAATATATATCATTGTTTTTAATTATATGTACTACAATATGGTTTAAAGACAGCAATCTAATGCTTGGCATATTTCTATTTACCTCATAGAATACTTTTATCGGGCATGATTAAATGTATAAATACCATGCTGTAAAAAAAACCCAAAACAAAACAACACAATTTACATAAACAGTATTACTATGTATCCAACTGACATTCTGTTTACCCCCCCTCCTTCCATACACAAGTACACTTAACGTATTTGATCATTTTTGCCATCCTGCTGTTCAATACACAATGCAGTCCTGACTACTGTACTATAGTGGCAGAAAGTTGTATTAAGTTTGCAATAGTTTTAATTTTTCCTGTCTATTGAGTGTGAAGTTTCATTTAAACATTACAACATTTCTATGACCTCTGTCTTTAATGGGTACTTTAGTGGAGTGTAAAATCTCCAGAAAGGTCTGGATTACTAGTCATGATCTATGTGGCAGCCTGAATTTTGTACCAAAATATTGAAGAGGGTAATAGAGTTCTTTAAAGAGAGTGGTTTAGGTACCATCTACAGTGTAACAAAGTGATAACGAAAATCAGAAGAATTCATTTATTTAAATTGTTATATATAGGCATTGTGACAAAATGAAAACCCCAAAAATTGTTTTCTATCTGCAATTTTTAAACAATCACAGAAGTAGAGAGAGAGAGAGAGAGAGAGAGAGAGAGAGAGAGAGAGAGAGAGAGAGAGAGAGAGAGAGAGAGAGAGAGAGACTAACAATCTTAAAGTCTTCCAACTCCCTTGGATGTATGCCATCAGGGTTGTAGATGCTTCCATCCTTCTCAGCGATACCAATACACTTGGCTCCTGCCCGGTGCAGGTATCGCATAGTGTGCATTCCCACATTACCAAAGCCCTGTCCAAAAAAGAAAAGTTTTCTGTATTTGAATGACAATCCACGGCCATCAATTCTAAGAATGCATTATATAAGTCAACATCACCTTGTGACTAATCAGACTATGTGCATTAAAATTTATCTACAAGTCAGCAAAATTATGGCTATAAGGTCAATTAAAAGTTCTAATAATGCAAATATACTCAAATGCACACAAATAAAGTGACTGATAAGACTTGCAAGAAAAACACCAAGATGAACAAAGAACAAAAATTTGGACATAACATCTTCTCCATACAACAACTAAATATCTGTGCCACTTTACCATATTCGCATGTCTTACCCACAAGACCCACTCTGAAGCTTCATTCTCACCCTATGTCCGACCAACTCCAGTTCAAATTAGATAGTAGCAAGCTATATTCACACCTTATGTCTAACTCTTTAGTAAGTTGCATCCACACACTGCTAGACCAGGTAAGTTCAAAATACACAGTAGCAAGCTGTTTTCACACCCAATGTGTGGCCAACTACAGTTCAAATTAATAAGCTGCATTCACACCCTATGTCAGACCAACTCAACTTCAAAATACACAGTAGCAGGCTGTTTTCACACCCTATGTCAGACCAACTCAACTTCAAAATACACAGTAGCAGGCTGTTTTCACAACATATGTCAGACCAGCTCAACTTCAAAATACACAGCAGCAGGCTGTTTTCACACCATATGTAAGGCCAACTCAACTTCAAAATACACAGCAGCGAGCTGTTTCACACCCTATGTCAAACCAGCTCAAGTTCAAAATACCTAGTTAGTAGCAAGCTGTTTTCGCATCTCATTTGTGGCATACAAGTTCACGATAGACAGTAGCAAATCTAACACTTGTTTTCTGGTTAAAACTCTAACAGAAAATTGAATCTACCAAGAAAAGAAAACTCAGTGGCTCCAGGTTTTAATTTTACTGATTAAATAGTTTTCTCTCCCTGAAGGTAAATGTCAAATGGTGGATATTCACAATAGCAAATGCAGCTGTGTTTTCGGTATTCTCCACAAATTTTCTAGCAAGCACCTCCACAAAAATGAAGATGACATATTGCTACTGTAAATACAGTCCTTTCACCGTTTTTCATGGGCAAACATTTTCCTAAATTCTGTGGCTGTAATGCAACTTCAGGTTCATAATAACATGACTTTTGTATTATCCAAAATGTTTTTATTCAAGGTGCCAATTTTTATTTAATATGAAGGAAAAATGGATTAAAGTGAAATACAAATTTTCATTCTAAGCTTGCAAGAAAGAAAATGTCAATTATGTTGAAAAGGCATAAAGATGAAGAAAAATAATTATCCTTGTGTGAACAGACAAATGGCATGTTGTAAATACAGTGAATTTATTATTATAAACGGGGGTACCAATTTCAATGAAAGAAGAGGAACAAATGGAAAAGGACTGATCATGATTTAACTTGTATGCAGAATTTCATGAACTTGCAATCTCTGTGCTGATGTAATGACATTTTGATGCTACATGTATAAATGCAAAATTTCAGACATACTTCTCAAAGCACTTACTAGTACAACTTTCATTTATAATAATTAATACTCATTATGAAATTTGGAAACAATGGAGAACATTCATTGTCTTGTTGGCACAAATATATATGAATAATGTTAACCACAAAAATTTTCCTGCAAAAAGTATGGATCATGAAAGCACTGGATTATCTACTGCTAAACGATATTGTGAAAGCATTTTCTACATCTGAATCAAACATAGATAAAAAAAGTGTTCACTGCATTTATTTTTTCTGTACTATTAAATATATCACTGAACACAGTTTTCTACATATAACTGCTGAATAATCAATTGGCAAATCAATCCCATTTCAAGGCCCATTTTAGTTACATTCATCCAAAAAAACATTTTTCATGTGTGATAATATTTCACTTTTCTTAAATGGTTTAAGAATGTTTTCAGGTCAGTCAAGATCTTATTTGACAATATATCCTCATCTTGCATGAACAGATCAACCACCTTGACATAATAAAAAAAATCAGGAGTTTGCACTTTAATTCTGCATGCAGTTGGTACAAACTGTGGTATGATGCAGTTTTCTGTTAAATGAGACATTCTCTCCCTGCAATGTAATTTGAAATGTGTGCTACCAACCTCTGATCACACTATGGGAAAGTAATCCTGTTCGAAAACTCTGAAATCCTTACGATTAGGTATGCCAACAGTTATATGAAATATTATTTCAGTTTTCTGGAAGCCCAGAGTGAAAGAGTGGTCTAAAGCACTCATCGTTATGGATCACTGCCATCTCACCTCTGTCTGCGTGGGTTCGAGTCATGGGTTTGGCCAATGTGGGTATGTGAGAAAGCTTGCCAGTAGCTTCTCATGGGTTGGTGGTTCTTTCCGGGGTTTTTCCAAGTTCTTCCTCCAACATTAATACCGGCTGACATGTATAACCTATCTTGAAAAAAAAAATAGAAGTTTTGTTGCTAAAAGCTTACTTGTCACTGAGTTTGTTTTAGTGCCTATCCCCTAATTGTTTACATCGGCCTTGAAAAGCAGTGATAAACCTTATCGGTAATTTACAGCAGCAGAATTAAACATGTTTCTAATATGTCCATGGAATAGATTGTCTGCATTTTCATTAAGATCTCTGCCTTCATGCTAAGAGTTGGCAATGTTGTTGTCATGAGGTTTAATGTCGTTCAGCACAAGATAGGTTATACAGGGTGGCCAGTATAAATGGTGGAAGATGATCCTGGGAGGAACCAGAGACCCATGAGAAGATACTGACAAGCTTTCTCACATACACACATTGGTAGAACCCAAGACTAGAATCTATGCATACAGAGGTTAGATGGCAGCGATTCGCAATGGTGAGCACTTTAGACCACTAGGGGCCCCCAGTTGGTAATAAATTACCTAACCAACCTAATTACTGCAGAAGGAATATGGCATATTTACTCAAACTGCACAGAAGTAAACATGAGGATAATTTTTTTTACAGAGATATATACACTTAATTTTGATTTTTTTTATTCAACTACAACATCTGATACCTGCAATTAAAGTTATTCAAAAAACTGACAGCAATTAAGAAGTAAAGTAAAAAAAATTAATTGTTTATCTCTAAAACAAATGTCATTTAATAAATGGATTTTATATGAAAGCCATGAAACACTACATCTGTCAGAACAGTTACCTGCACAATAAAGGTTTTATCTCCAAAGCCTGGTGTTAGTCCAACCATACTCATGTAACTTGCTTCCATCACAAAGTTTTGAAGGCCATGGAAAACTCCCTGCAAAAAAAGCATGCAAGTAAGAAACAATCCATGAAATTGGTCCAAGACTGCACTTCATGCATATCTGAGATTCTTTCATATCTGAAAACGTCATAAAACAATTCACTAAACCACAAAATTTAAAAACTAGGATAACTACTGAAGTTTATATAAATCTGCATGTAAATATTTAAATGTACTGAATAAAAATGTTAACTTTCCTCTGCTCAACTGTTGGCATGAAAATTATTTGTTCTTTTATAAATAGGTCCCTTTCAAACTTTGAGTAAACTTAAATTTATTTACCTCTATATAAAAATCCACTAATGTCTGGTTGGTGCCACATTTACTGTCAATGTAATGTGGTTGTGGATTATTTAACATCATAAACTTGAGATTTTGTTATCAGCTAAACATGAAATGAAAATGCAATGTATCAAATTATCAAATGCTAAGGGCACATAAATCAGTATTCACATTATAATACAAAATAATTTTCCCCCAAGAAATCTAGATAAGCATGAAGGAGATTTGCATCACCTTAACATCATGAAAATAAATTACCAAAACCTCAATTTCATTATCAGTTAAATATCAACTGAAAATGCTTTCTAAATAGAGCCTTTACCAGTTGGCTAAGAACCTATTCTTTTTCCTGGCAATTTCCCTCAGATTTCCTGGTACTGTGGGAACTGTTTCATTTTTTGGTCAGTTATTGAAAACTCCAACCTTTTTGACCCCAAAAGCAACAGGCTTCTTTTTTTCCCCAAGTTTAAACCATCCACAACATATGGTCAACGTCTATGATGAATCAAGGTTTCTTCTTTGCGGTATCCTAATTGCAAGCTATTTACAGAGTTTGATTACAACAGCTAATGCAGAATTTTCCATTTTTCCCCCTTCAGTCACCTTGACATCTGGCCTATGAAATCAACAGGTTCTTCTTTACCATTAGCACAAGACTTCTAAAAAGTCTGATAAATACAGGTGGATGAACAGCTGAAGAATCCATTTGTCTTCTCTCAATGACCTCTGACGTCAAAATCAGTAGGATTCTTCCTTAGCTCAAATGCAAGCCATCCACACAGTTTTGTAACTGTAGATGAGACCGAGCCAAATAATTTTTCATTGTTCAGCCCAAAACTCCACACTGTTCTACCGCACCCCAAAGTTCATGCCATCCACAAAGTCTGGTAACTGTAGATGGTGAAGAACTTAAGTTATTATGAAGAAACCTTTGTCTACTTTCTATCAGTGACCTTGACCTATACCCAAAATCAACAGGGTTCTTGCCATTTAAAAACTCTGCTATGCTACTCAAGTAATTGTTCAGAATGACAAATAACAATATAACTTAATACACAACCTTTTGGCAAATGTATGATAAAAGAGAAATGGAGATAGGAAAATGTATACTTGCACAATTTTTTTACCTATAACTTTCATTTATTTCTAAGGTTTCTCTTGTTTGAAATTTTGGAAAATTAACATACAAAATTACTTACATAGCAAAAATTCCAACTGATCCTTGTTTGTCAAAAATTGTTTTGTTCATAATGTCGCAGACTAATTAAATATGTATAAAAAATGATGGAAAATTAAATTTTTTTAAACTTTTAGAATCTTACTTGATATAGGGAAAGAGACAGTGTAGGAGCCAATTATGTTCCTCAATAGAAGAAGCATTTTTCTTGTAACAATAAGGTGTGTAGGTAGGAGTTAGGTTGACAGTATTCTGCATAAGCACTTACCCTACCAGTGGCAGAGACACGCCCATGAATACCTCCTTGGGTAATGGGTTTTCCAGTGACACAAGCATGGGCATTTATGTCCAAGTGACCTGAAATTTATGTAAAACACATCTGCATATACATTTTAGAATCTGAATTGTATCTTCTGCTGTTTCCCTCTACCTAAAAACATACAATTATCATAATCCATACATCAGCAGTTGTTGATACATATAAAAAAATCACACAATTATGACCCTCTCTGACCTTTCAGTGTTCATAATGCAACTGTCATGTCCATGTTATAAAATTTGAAGGCTGATTGTACAACATGTTAGTAAAAGGCATTATGATGATGAAAGAGCCATAAAAAATACCCTTTAATTGGTTGGGCAATTACTAAGTGCCTTACATACTTAATATTATTACTCTTAATAAGTAACAATTACAAAAGATCAACTATTATGTTTAAACAAACATCTACTGTTGCTTCTTTCAATTAAGTAAATTCCTTTTCCAAAATGCTACATTTGTGATTCATGTCAGTTGTGTATTCTTTCTGTGGCACATTTCAGAATTCTTTTACAATATGTTTAAAACACAATCATTAATGTTAATATCTTAACATTAAAAAAGCATCTGAATAATTTATGAGCTAATAAATATAATTTTTCCTGAACATATTGTTCAAAATTGTAATATTCCTACTGACAGGGCTGTGTGTGATGCACCCAGAAAGATCATTGTTGAACAGAAGTAGGCTAATCATAATACCATAATTATTCCAAATACAGTAGTCCCACTCTTATATGGCCACGCCTTCTAACTTGGGTGGCCTTTCTAGAGGTAACTAAATTTTTTTGGTGGGAAACATCTGTAATGTACGCAGTAAGAAAGCCACATTTTTCAAAGCATTTAATATTTTCATTTAATATCTTCATTTAAAAGTAACATTAATTATTAAAAGGTTCATCTTGTTGCAATAATAGACTTATTTCAACTAGATATGCATTAATAGTTCCTTTTCTTGTGGCATAACCGTGATATGCTACCGTGTTGTCGTTGTCATGCACATTGCAAAACCATTCAAAAACACATAAATCTTGGTACATACATCTATCTGTTTGCTTAAATTTCACACTCAGCTGAATAACCTCCTTATTGGTTATGATGTTGTTTGAGTCTTTTCAACATAAATTGTTCAGCAGGCCCCTCCCCCCATCTCATCGAGTTGAATAACAGACTTTTTCTAAAATATTTGTCTCTAAGTGATGACATGTTAATGTTTGGTAATGATTTATTTGGATGTTGCTAACTGTATGTGATTTAAGTATGCAGATGAAACTTTGTAGAGTGGACAAAATACCTTCTTTGTAAAGGAAGCAATAAAAATGTTGTCACCTGATTTTTGGGTCTTTGTCTTGTACCCTGTTTTGTTCAAGGTTAGTTTCTCTATATGCATCTGCACAAAATCTATTTTATCCTATGCTTACCCTGTTATCATCATGACAATTACATCCAGTTGTAATCATCAATGTTGCCAACTATAGACTTTAAAATAATTTTTCTGCTTTTAAACAAAATGCCTTGTTTTTAAAGGCAGCAATCTTGTCACGTGATTCATTAGTCACAATCTGGTACCCTACTGTTTTTACATTTCTTTACACTAAGTTAAAGAAACCAAAACTACTTCAATAGATTTGACCTAAACAATAGCACCTCGAAGCCATAAGGGATTTGTAATCTTGACAATTAATCTAAACAGAAATAGCCACTAATTATGAAAGTGAACAAGCTGGACATGCAACTAAGAGAAGCCATAAAGCTATCAAATCATTTTCCTGTTCACTTGTGTATTGTACATCAATAATGCCACTTCTCAGCTGTTACTACTGTTATTAACTGTTATCATAATAATTAACCAGACATCTCATAACAACACAGGTGTAAGTCTAATCGGATTAGGTGTACTTACTTTTTTCTATGGATAAAATTTGAGTCTTTCTCAGTTTTATGTAATAAATGTGGCTTCTTGTGTAAATGATATATTAATCTTAGTGGTACATGTACTTTAGTCCACACTTTTTTCAGTACAGAAAACTGACATTGGGGATACAAAAATTGGATTACTTCATGCACTGTATGAATAAAATACTGATTCTGGATACATATTACAAAATAAAATACAGCTGCTTGTGAGGGGTAAATTTTCTATTTTTGCACCAATATGCTGGCCACTGGGCACGTTAGCAGGGTGGCCTTTCGTGAAGGGTACTTTCGACACAAACTTGTTGGTGCAGACAAATTCTGGCTGCTGGTCAGGGGGGGCCATTCAAGAGGGGAACAACTGTAGTTGTATTTTCCTATTTTCTAGATACCATGTTTAAAATAAATAATAGCAATTTCAAATGGCACACAATACTGATAGATAACATGCAAGTTTTTTTTTAAAGCTGACAAACAATAAATAAAATATTCAAGTCAGAATGTAAAACTAAAAATAAATGGTGACAGTAGTTGACAGTCCGGTCATAAAACCACTTTCAATACCTAAGTATCATGTAATTAACTTAAAAGTGTTGTCAATACGCAACAATAAAAAAAATGACATGCTCCAAACATGTGATCAAGAAATTCAATAAATGTTGAGCAGAAAAACAAAGCAATAGCATCCATTCATCCTGAGACAGCTAAAGGAGAAATATCCTTTCATCCTGAAACAGCTGGCATAATTAGTTAATGAATCACCTGGATAACTATAAAAAAATCAATTGGTAATCAGCATTAATTTGAGCCAACATATGATTGCTGGCATCTTTATATTTACTGCTGAAAAGTGTACAAAGGGAGACAAAACTATCCTGTACATCAGTTTCTATTCTTACAAAAGTGGATTAACTTGTGTAACATGAAGTAATAAATACCTAATTGCAAAATAATGAAGTAAACACTAACTGCATGCATCACTATGATTAGTTCATAATTGTTATCCATGCTGGTTTAATGGGAGTTATTATCAGTATAACTAATTAAGTAAAGCTTTGACAAATATTGTTCTGACAAATTTCAAGAGATTCAAGCCAGTCTTTTAATTCAAACCTTTAAATAGCATTGTCTATTCATAGTGACCCAAGATATTTGACATTACTGTTGGGTTGTATTTGTTATAATTTGATTTTTTATTATCTTCAGCTGGTGGTTAGTGTTTGGAGAAGCATCTTAAACGGATATATGCAAGAGTTAGCAATACTGTATAAATTTAGCACTGTATGCAAAAATAAGCCCTCAATTAAAGTAATGGAGTTTTCTATACTTCTGATAAATATATGCTGACTCATTGCTATTTGGTGAATTTACACAGGTTTCTCCAGTTATATTCTCTTTTCACACATTCATTTAAAATCACACTGATTGGTGTGATAAAGAGATGATATTAGGGTATTTCTGTATATATATTTTCAAAGCAATCATATCTTTCAGTTTTCTTATGAAAATGTTTATGCAATATTCATATAAAAATGGTATTGTCACTGTGTAATGTAGACTACTAAATATAAATTATATATGTAAAGTTGTAGTGTTATGAACATACCTAGTGTCATAGCGTATGTGTCAGCCAACCAGCTCATCTCTCGTTCTCCAGTTCCCATATCTGGGGCAGGCACATCAATACCAGGACCTACAAAGTCACAAAATACACCATATGTCATCAGCCAAAAAGCAACAAGGCAGTGTCAAGATGAAAACAATGAAAAAAACAAAGTATGACAAATTATGAAATTGTAAAAAGCAACCAGAGTTCCTCAACAGCAGAAATGACTTTCCAGAAATTTGAGATGTTGACTTTTTACTTTTTCCTGATGATTGTTGAAATCTGATATTCTTCAATAATAAGATTTTTAAATAAGCAGCTGTGGTAGACATATTTGACATCAGATTGGCACCAATTTCAAGCAAATACATGTAGACATCATTAGACAACCTTTCATAAAAAGCATACAAGACCATCAATTTAGGAATGAACCAACACACAAAAATGTATTCTTCTTAAGAGCAAAAAAAAAGGTGTAAAAAGTTTATTCAAGAAGCGGGAGGGGCTTTGGCAATGTTGCAAATTGCAATTTTTTCCTTATTGGCAGCACAATACACTATCTGCCAATTTTTTTATTGCCAAAATTGTTGGCTTTTTAAAGCCATATACAACAATCAGTTTGAAGCGGAGAAATTAAGAGGCCCCATGAAAGGAAGCAGCAAAGTTGATATAAAATGCAATGAAATTTATCTATTGTTACATAAACAAATTCTTTGTCCATACTGAGAAACCATCTTAACAATGCATTGTTATATTATAATCCACTTATGTTGACATCTAGCATGAGTACTTTTTGTTTCAAGGTATGTTTTTTTTTTCTTCAAATTTACATTTTTGGTAGCGGAGATCAACCAGAAAAGCCATTTAAATCCTTCACATTTTCTGTAGTAATCCCTGTCATCAGACCAGAACACCTGTGTTTCTATTGTCCATTACTTCAAATTTCTGATGCACATGCATGGAAGGCAGCAACACCCCACTAGCACAAATGTAAAAAAAAACAAAAAAACCCTCTCTCATCTGCCTATTCAATAGGCAGCAAGAAACAGTAACCCAGATAAAATAAGAGCTGAAATTTCAAAGAAAATATTACCTTTGATGCACTGATTATAATGAAAATGTATTAAGCAAATGGGAAAAATCATGCAATAAAATCTTTTAATGTTGCTGCCATAAAAAAATGGGCATTTGTTTGGTTCTCCAAAGCTGTCCTTTAGCTGCAACTTCAAAAACTCATGTACTCTTCATTAAAGAAAGCTGACTACAATCTTTAATAAAAACAAAGAACATTTTTCAAACTAAATAAAAGCAATGAAATCTGATGGATTGTTTCATTTTCCAATGTGACTGGAACACTTTTATTGTGCTGTGAAAAATTCCTTTCTATAGGAAAAAAGTTTATGCTAACAAACTGCACTGACAGCGCTTAAGACACAAAAACTTACTGACTTGGGACGTACTGAAAAGTAAATGTGCTTCATCATTCATTACGTGATTGTAATATTAAAAATATTCATCGGTTTAAATGATAACTATGCCAATGAAGCACTTATTTTATGCCTGCATTTATTACCTACCCCACCCCTGCATATTTATTTGGGTGCACGCATCATGTTTTTGATCTTAACTGGCTGCTTATAACACAGTTCAGTCTATAACACAGTCGGGTTCTATGGCTCCCAGCTACCGTGTTATAGCGGGGTCACACTGTATTTTCAAGAAGGTTGCCATGGCTATAATGAGTTTAAAGAGATACCAACATCATCAAGGACCAACAAGCAATCATTCTAGTGAAAATTCCATGTCAAATTGACTTCTCTTTGATACAAAGCTGTTTGAATTTCACAAATGGAGCATACTCCATCTGATTACAACCACTGTTGAACATCTTCCCATTCACATAATTTTATCCTTATTTATGTTGTCATTAGTTGTTTTGGAAATTACAATCATTACTGTATTTCTGCAATCAAAAAGTGATTATTCAAAATTCAGATAAATGCTGAGTTTTTGGCAAAATTCAAGAATTTTTCTGAAAAAATTCAACTTCATTTAAATTCAGTTTTCAAGGCAAACTCAAATTCATGAATTTTTCAAAGATGTAGGAACACAAACTGGTGATGGTGGTGAATGTGGGTGGGGTCTAGCAATAACCTGACCAATTCATGGATCATCCCCTTTAGAAGTGCTCTTGGCTACCAAACCATTTTAATTTCATGCCCTAATGCAGTCTTATTTTTTTGTTCCTATAACCAATTTTGTTATCTACTGCGTAATTGCAAATTTTTCCAATTCTAAGGCTCCTACTTCAAAATTGGTAGGAAAATTCTAGTATTATCCACATTTAGTTGGAAGAAGTAGATGACTTCCCGATGTTGGCATCAGAGCTGCCTACCAATAAACCCTTTTTTGCCCAATTCCACTGCTAGTCTTCTGGTAATTTTCTCCAGTTCTGTTTCTGAATACTTGGATGGGTCAATCTTTACACCGGCCTTGGCTCCACCAAAGGGAACATCCACAACAGCACATTTATATGTCATCAGTGCAGCCAGAGCCTTCACCTCGTCGGCATCAACCATTGGGCTGTATCGGATACCTGTGGAACAGCAGAGGAATATAAAGCAACAGTTTTAATCCAGATCTGACAACTCTTACAAGTATTTCATTTATGCAAGTTAATCCTATGACATGTAACGATTGTCATGATCAAGATGGTCATCAAATTGATAACTATGACAAAGTGATCACTATATTCCCTCTTGTACATTGTATAATGAACAGAAAAAGATTTGCTGTCATATGACAAACCTGGAGATATTTTCCATTCCAAAAAAAAAAAGGAATGAAGTACAGGCACCAATCCAAAGACCAAAGACTTATATTTCTGCCTGGTACAATCATTTGGTTTATGTGATTTTACTCTTAAAATTGATTTACAATTCTCACATTTATTTTACTACACATTTGCTTAATTTTAAAAACATGCTACCTTCCCCATTCGAGCAGACACTCTCACCACTAGGCTATGAGAGCGGTCTGCTTCAATAGAACGTATTTTAGAGAAGCGAGATCCAAAGATTATAGCAAGTTTAAAATTTGTGAATGGTCACTCAGTGGTTTGCACAAGAAAAAAAAAATAAAATAAAAAAATCAAGTTTTGACTGCTGTTTCTTTAATTAATGTCACACTTTTGTAAAAAAAAGAATCTTTTTTCATTCTGAATTTACACTGACACTGTGATGAAATACAGTACTCTTTAACTCATGAAAAACATGTTTATAGTGCCCCTCTGGGTACAGAAAGTGCCATTTATTAAGGACAAGTACCATGCCCTTTTTAGATCCTGGGTAAACAATATTTATATATTTCCAAACAGTATATAAACTACAATGATTCAGTGACCTAAAAATGGCTTTGTATGCAGCATTAGAATGTTTCATATTCAAAATACAAGTCTGAATAAAACAGAAGTTGGATCTACTCATCTAATTGTGCATTTAAACACTAAATTATCAAAACATTAAAAATATATTTCCAAATGTAACATCATAGGATCAGTTTAACTGTAAATGTTAATTGTGTGTTTAAAGATTTAACATTTATTAGCGATATTATAGAACGGTAGACAGATGTAGCTTTACGAGGATACCAAATAATATGGATGTTCTAATTGCACTACAAAATACAGAGGGAAAAAAGTCACTTTTTGGACCAGAGTTTTTTCCAGCCGAAATTCACCCAAGGTCGTGATCTGGTTTTGTGTTCGGATCTTAAACTTTTGGCCTCAGATTGAAGACAGACCAGACTGACTTGCACACAGACATGTGAACCTTTGCAAAAAGTAGGATAAGATGGGCATTTAGTATGAAAATGATTGGTACGTTTAGCAAAAAAGAAAACCAAACAAAAGAACACCAATTTTTACCCTTCTGCTCATGCTCAGGCAAAAGAGCCAATGAAAATTGACGTTTTTAACACAAATAGGCATTATGTTAACCAAATATGTCTTGGAAGTTGATGTATTAACATGTATTCAGAAATAACTCCCAAAATTGATTTCCTATTCACATTTCAGGTGAAAATGACAAACCTCCAGTGGTTAATATAGATAATGTTAACATGGTGATGAACTTTGGCATAAAAGAGAATGCTAAATAGTAACTTGACCGAATGAATCCAACTGCATTGAATGTGCAGAGAAACTTCATGATCAGATTGCCTGACGATATATGACACAGACTTCAAATGGATCTAGCAGCTTTACAACTAGAGCTGCACTGTATTACTTATATGTTGGTTTACAACTATATTTTTTTCGGGTGGTACATACCACAAAACAGCTGTGGAAATCCTGAAGAATCTTTTAATGACTTTATTGCTATGAAAAAATATTTCAAGACACAATGTATCTTGTTTAAAAATAAAACGTGTATCTTTCATCAATTATTGGTAACAAATATAATTATATTTATGATCCATTAATCATATCCTTTAGTCATATCTTTGACAACTCAGGTATGCCAACACATTGCCCAAATTAATTGCTGTAAAATATTCTTGCAAAATACAACTTTCAGAAAAATCTTGGAATAAAACAAAACAAAACCATGTCACATGGTTTTTATTGTAATATTTATGAATGCATTAAGAAAATGCAATCCTTTGAAAGATTGAGAATCATCTTTAGATTTTCAAAACCTCATTTGTTTTCTAAACTATATATAAATTCCACTAAATAGTTTCTTATTTGTCAAGTTAATATGTTTAATAACTATGTCTAATAAATATCCTACCCCGATGTTGGCATCCCACTCAAAGTTTCCTGCAAAATATATTTTATCAATAGAATAGCTAGAAAATTATAGGTTTCAGTATCAATACTTCCTATTTTTATTCATTGGGTTTCTAATGACTTGACAATGTCTTTTACAGTGTAAGCTTAATCATTCCACTTTAGTTACAGCTTTTAAGATTGCAATCTATATAGGAATAAAAACAATGCACATTCATCTACTCTCAGGTCCTGAATATTACATTATTGGGATGGGGTGGGGTGGGGTGGGGTGGGGTGGGGCTGCAATTTGTGTTTGCACTGAAATATTTTGCTTTTTATCTCAAGAAATTAATATTGTGGATAGAATATGATACTAGTTTTATTTTAATTCAGAGCAAGATTTTTTATTTTTAGTTATTGACAGATGGATCTGAGCAAAAAGTTTTCAGACTCCTGCCCCCAAAACACCAAATTTTTGGTCCCTAATATAATTGTGTTATATCATGGTATGTATGTTACATTGAGCAATACTGCAGTATACAACAGTGCAAACATTTTTGTGGTAACCAGTTCTATTTACAACAGTTCAGTGTGACTGCCAAGCAGGCCCCCACTTCCTTGCTAATATTCTTGACAAAAGATGCATGGGTAAGAATTGCACCAGTGATCAAATAGACTGTACTATGGCATACTGCAGTCAGCATCATCTACACTGCTTGTCAAAAGTGTAAAGCTCAAGTGCTCAAGCAAAACCCTTCAAACCATACATCTTTCAAGCCTGCACTTTCAATGGATATCCCCCTCCCACATTGCCTGGTGGAAATCACAGTCAATAGACTTGGACAAGAATGTAAATATGAACAACCAAATGTTGTGGACTGTTACCACTATTGCTGGAATTGATTTTTCTTTATTTGGACTTATTCCTTCTAAGGTCAAGAACAAGCTTGGTACTGTGATAGCTGTACAAACTGTTAAACACAAATCACATATATATCTGAAACATGCAATGAAAATGTATTTAGATATAGCAATAATTAAATATGTCTGAACTTACTGGAAGTGATTGTCTTATTCTGTCATTTTAACTACTTTAAAATATATCATTAGAAACTATACAGATATACAGCAAAAAACCAACTGAAAACCTAAATCTATTCTATTCTCTAAACTTCATTCAAATAAAACTCTGTTCACATGTTAAAGGTTGAATTAAATTTTTATTTTTTTTAAACCAACTTTTTAAAAAAAACCATTTTAATAAAACTAGGATCAATTATGCACCAATTGTATTTATTTACTGCACATTAAAACATGTCTAAGAATATAGGCTTGTCTTTTTCATATGAAAGCAAATAATGAACATGACTGCAATTGTTCATAAAATTTGAGTGACATCTGACCTTCCTCTAATTCAAGGACTTAAAATGATCAAGTGATTTTTAACAAAGCTGTTATTTTTTTCAACACTTTCAAGTCACTGATTTTGCTATCTTAAAATTCATGCACTATCAAATCTTTCAAACCTTAAATGAAACTGATGTCATTACAGGTGAAATTCTGGGTATGTCACCATATATCTTCTGCGGTGGGGGACAATAACTCGGGGTATAGCAAGCTAAATAGGTCAAATTCCTTACTGTCATGTACACAACACCATTACATCATACAAACGTAAGCGACATATATGAAAAACAAAAACATATCTAGAAATAAATAATTTTGCGCTTGTTACAATATCCAAGCTTCTCACCCCCTTTGCATGGTGTCCGGTGCTGGCTATGTTGGGCTCGCCATGCTTCGATGAGTTCAATCTCCCCCGTGTCTCTCCGAATTGGAAACGTAATCTTAAGCAAGTGGTTGCATGGCTTTATCATCCTCAAGATTCCATTTACTTTTTGCCTCTTTCTTTCTATCGAGTCCTTGCCTTTCACTTCTGACAGCAGTTGGTCTTCCATGAGCCCTGAAGCTTTATCAAAAAATTTGTCCACTGTTTGGGCGAAGCTCAAGTTCTCAGGATCATAAGGATGACTACTACTAAATCTTGGCGAAATAGGATTAAATCTTGCTGCAGACAACACATACCATCCATTTTGATTGATTGTCTGGTAAAAAGTTCTTACAACTCCAGTAGTAATATTTCGCAACATTCTGTTGTGTTTGGAAGCCACAAAATTAAATTTAGTTTCAGATAAAAATGGTACAGGACGGCTCGACCTTGACTTGCTGACAGGAGGAGTGTCACTGCAATGTGCTTTTGCCCAAATCAGAATGTGCGTTACATCTTATAGGCGGTAGCGCCAAAATGGCCTTCCATATGTGTAAACTTATAACAGATAATCAAAACTAAGAAACGGAATAATACTATACATTAACAAATTAACACCGTCATCTACCGTTGTATTTTCCTTTCTATGCCTTAGACAAAGAAGCTTCTTATTCTTTGCACATGAAATCTATGCCAACCATGGAAATATAGGATGTAACTTATTAAACACTATTAATGTGAGAAAAAAATGTAAGTAAATCCTGACAAATTCTAGGCAATCACGATCTAGTAGCAGAAATTTAATTTTCATATTGAACTATCAATCAGTACAAAAACTAGTACAATGAATAAATGTCTAAATTGATTACTGACTAAATTTTTGATTTACGTGCCAGCAATATTCCAAAAAGGCAGCAAAATTTTGTATACAACGATTTTACAGCAATTGACACTTTGTTCTTGAAACGTACAAAATAGTTTACGATTTTGACCCAGCTTGGCAAATAATAAATTATCTAAAAATTCTTTGTGCACCAAGAGTCTGGACAGCAAGGTATGGTGTAACCAGTTTTAGATGTGAACGGGCTAAGTTGTGAAATTTCGTACCAGGTGAGTCCAGATATACTAGCAAATTCTACGTATAATGAACTGAAAATGAATTACTCTCTCCCAAAGTGAAAGTCGCAGATGATGTGTTTGTTAATATATTTTGTAGAGTAAACTTATTTTGACGCATTGGTGGCGCGAGGGTTTCGAGACGCCCCGGGACAATGTTCTTTGAGTGTCTCCCCTACTGTAAAAAAAGAGCACGGATTTTTCATGTATGTTACCAACCTCCATCCGCCTAATTTGAATATAAATTTTATGAAGAATCGTTACCGTTACAATAAAGGTGACATGATGTACTATGAAAATTTCATAGGAAAAGAAGCTGAAGATGGCATCCCAACCCTTTCACCAGCCCCTAGGGTAATTGCCCCGACCCTTCGCGCGGCTACTGCTTTAACGTCTGCTTGGTTATTTTGCATATATATATATATATATATATATATATATATATATATATATATATATATATATATATATATATATATATATAAAGAATACAAATCATATGGCGAATAACAACCCTTTCAAGCGTACTGGATCCACCAAGGGATCACGTGTATCAGGGATTAATTAAAATAGATGCAATAAACTGACGACGAACAGTACGAAACTAGTAACTAACTAGCCTAAGCGCTTTCGACTCTTAATGAGTCGTTTTCAAAGGCAAATACAAAACATATATACGACAAACAAATAAACACAAAAACGTTGTGTTTGTAAACCTCTACATGGCTGTCTTCACATGTGCTAAAACTATAAATACAACCAGCTTGTATAGACTAGTTGCGGTAACTGAAAACGTTGTATAATTCCCTAAAAGTCTACAAGCCAAAGCGACATCTATTTTTACTTTTTGTGCATATGTAACGCAGATTATATCCCGGATATTTGATTCTATACCGGTTATTCTTATAGTAAAAATTAAAGGATAATAAGAAGATTTAGAAAATGTTAAATTCTAATAGTGCATAGTTTTCATTTTCAAGTCTTCTTGGTTTAGACCGCTTGGTTTCAATGTTCTAAGGCGGCGTATCCAGTATGATTCCTTTTCCTTCCTGGTTTCGGAACTCCAGCTGTGGTTGTTAGCAATAGCGGTAAGTATTATATCACTGAAAGTGTGGCCAGGGGAGGAGAAGTGTTCTGCGACTGGGCTTCTGTACAGCTTTTTTTGTCATCCAATCAGATCTATGAAGGTTTATCCTTTTGTGTAGCTTTTCAGTTTCTCCGACGTACTGAAGGCCACAGATCTTACATGTGATGAGATAGATAAATCACATTCTCTGTTTTGCATGTTTTGTTTGGACCATGTATGTTTAGTTTTTCTTTAGTCACTGTGCTATATATATATGCAATAAGAAACCATAGGAAGGTATACGTTTTTCAGGGCAAATCTACAGCGATTCATTGAAATAGGTATTATTAGATATTATATTTGTTATGAGAGAAAATTTTATTACAAATGATAACATTGGAAATCCTTCTAAATAGTATTAAAACTAAAATTTTCATTGGTAAAATTCTCATTAAATTATATCTGGAGTAATTAAAGCATATGTAGATTGACCTTCTTTATTAGAACTGTATTCTATTTATATAAAGATTGCTTCTTGTATGTGTAAACTTACTTAACAAATGATCTTTAGCCTTGCGTTATACATGTACATGCTGATTCACTAGCAAGTACAGAAGCTTCTCCATATTATATATATGTATATTCTGAACTCGGCTAATAATAACACTGACTGTCACTAATAATAACACTCACTGATTATATACATGATTATTTGGAGAGAATTTTACGAACAGTTATTTCCTATTTGTCAGAGAAATTAAGGGCGTACACTTTGGAAACCAGGCGATTTAAGAGTACCGACTTTGCCCAAAATTCTTAGGTCCAATTGTTCTTGAGAGAAGACTAAGTCGACTCCGTGGAAACCTAGAGAGTAGTGTTTCTTCGTTAAAAGGGAACTCGTAGAAAAGGGCCAGACAGCTGTATTAAAAGAGAAAACAGGCTATAGGCTAGGAGACTTTGTGTGAAAAAAAATCTGCACTAAGGTACGCAATTTAGTTTCTATTTTTAATATTCAATATCATTTGTTTGGTTTGTTTGCAAATGTCTTGACATGCTTATGAGTCACGCATGCATCGTGTATTCATTTGGTTGGACTCTGTTGATATGTTAGTTTTATGTCATTTAATTCTTTGATTTTACAATTATTGGTTCATTGAGAAAATTGATGGATTGCATGTATTTAAATATTCAATGCGTTGAATTTAATAGGGATTTATGAATTAACCCTAATATACAAATGTGTCATATTTCTTATGATATACGAATTGATTATCTATGTAGGATTATATTCGCTATCGCAAGTTAACGACAAGTGTATATTTATATATGATTTAGCAATATTTAAATGATCACGCAGGTAACTTTAACATATCTAGATTTAGTGGATGAACTGTCCGCTGAGTGCAATGAACTTCGAGCTAAGATCATTCTGACTAAAATAAAGATTCTTACTAAAACACAGAACCTGTATGGTCCACATCTACGAGAGGTCGGAATAGTCAAGGGTTGAAAAAGACCAAAGCACACACTAGACGTGGAAACAAGTTTGAGTGGAGACATCAGGTGATGCTATAAAAGCGTGGGAATTGCACTAAAAATTCAACACTCGTAATATGATGTAAATGCGACACTGCGACTAAATTCTGTCACTGTAATTCAGTTGCATAGGAAAGTAAATTTTAGTTATGCATTAATTGTTTGGAAAGTAAAATTTGGTTATGCAATAATTGAATACGTTTAATTTAATAAATCTGTGACTTTATCAGACTATTCTTGAGAAACGTGATTTTCTTTTGATTATATATTATTTGATTAAAATTTTTTTATTTTTTATTTTTGAAGGTGGGCTCGTTGTTATTTATTTCTTTCGATAATGAGCTTAGCTATCTGTAACGTTCCATCTATCCGTCAACACTGGGCAATAACATCGTGGGAGATCATTCCCAGGCTAACAACGCCGAATCAATTATGGATGGTTTTAACGTTTTAACTCCCTTCCGTTACAGCAAATATGAGATCATTAATAGGTCACTTACTATAACTTGGTATTTTCTGTAGTATCACCATATCACCAGACTGAAGAGCCTATCATCATTCGTGTATCTAATGGCGATTCCAGTATCATGGTCACGAAATCATTCGTGTATCTAATGGCGATTTCAGTATCATGGTCACGAAATCATTCGTGTATCTAATGGCGATTCCAGTATCATGGTCACGAAATCATTCGTGTACCTAATGGCGATTCCAGTATCATGGTCACGAAATCATTCGTGTATCGAATGGGGATTCCAGTATCATGGTCACGAAATCATTCGTGTATCTAATGGCGATTCCAGTGTCATGGTCACGAAAAGCATCGGTAGGAATGGAAGAGAACGTCATACAGAAGAGGGTTGGGACCAACACACAGACCTGTTTGACTACATTGGTGATTGGTAAGGGTTTAGATTATTCGCCTCGTCCATGCTATCATGGAACTGTCAAACCATTATAATGAATTTACCTGGCAAACAAAATCTTGCTATGATCTTCAATATACCTCCATGGCTGACTGTATTAAGGGCTTTTGTCAAGTCAATGAATGTTTGTACGGACTGGAATTCTCTTGGAGCTGACCAGCTGCAAACAATATGTCTGTGATACCTCATCCTCTCTTGAAGACACAGCGACTCTCGAGCTAGCGCTTGATCTGTGTGATGCACAAGACAAGTCAGTACCATGCTGTCAATCTCCTGCTCAGCAAATATCTTCAGCATATAGAGTCTGATATACTGCATTTGTCAACAACATTTTTGCCAAGGACACCTAAGAATCTCTGTTGATGTGCGTCAACTATGGCATTGAAGGGAACAAGAATGATGAGCTTATCTGCTTTTGTATTTCTACAATGAGAAATTCTAGATCTTCATCTGGTTTGGTCATGTTGGAAGCATAGACAATGATGATAGCTGCATATTTTTTCCGCCTGTGGGTATGAGTCTCTTTTTGTCATTCACGCCTTTTGAGCGATTGTGAGCTTCCTAACTAGCTTTGATTTCCTAGTAATCCCATTACAATCTTGACGTCGCTCTTCTGTGCTTCGGCCAGTCGAGAAGATGATGTAGCTACTACTTCGATTAATTGTCATTCCCCAATTAGGCGAGTTTCACCCATGGCTGATATTTGGGTGTTGAATCTTGCCAGTTCCCTATCAACTAGAGATATTCTTCTGCTTGGTCCCTACTATGCATACGTGCATACGTTCCATGCACCTATGGTGAGTTGCGTCACAGCTGTCTTGCTAGGTTTTAACCGCTACGGTATGATTCTCGTCAGCCACAATTTGCTGACCAGGGTTAATGTGAAGCAAGCAATGTTTAACACACATTTTTCAGCCGATTCCTGTTGCTACAGATTTGAGCAGTGTCATTTTAGAAAGATCGTTTCAGTCACCCAGGTTTGAGTGGTGGCAGAGTTCTAGTGCTGCTTCGGTCCTGTAAATAGCGACCCAATGTCCTGAGCGACCTGTGTGCGATTCTGCTTCTACAGCTCCCATGTGTATTCATACATATTGATTTGCTGTTCGCCCATTGACACAGAACTTTAAGGAAACATATGATGCGGGAAACATCTTGTCAACCACAGTTTGCTGACCAGGGTTAATGTGAAGCAAGCAATGTTTATCGCACCTTTTTCAGCCTATTCCTGTTTCTACGGATTTGAACAGTGTCATTCTAGAAAGAGCGGTTCAGTCACCCAGGGTTGAGTGGTTGCAGAGTTATAGTGCTGCTTCAGTCCTGTAAATAGCGACCCAATGTCCTGAGCGACCTGTGTGCGATTCTGCTTCTACAGCTCACAGGTATATCCACACCTGCTGATTTGCTATTTGCCCATTGCCAAATAACTTTAAGGAAACATTTCGTGGGGGAGTGGACTAGTATCAATACTTGTGTACGAGTTGGATAACCAAAGGAAAGTACAAAGCCTTTCCCTCGCTCTTTCTTCCAGACCTTGCTCAGTCTAGTGGCACGACAGTGTCGAGACGTCTGAAGGCACATATAGATACAGTGGATGGCCATCAGTCATTACTGCACCTGAGCTGATGCCCTGCGCTGTCCACACAGCTCCTGTCTTCTGCCTTCTAAGCCCAGTGATGAGTATATCTGCTCAGCCGCCTGATCAACCAGAAAGCACTTACCAGAGGGATTCAGGTGTAGCAATCTGGGTGAACCATCTACTGTTACTTATTGGTATAAATCTATGACTTACCTGACCTGAGGAACACGATTTACATAAATGAGAAAGACAGTGACCTAAAACTTAGCCCTAAAAGATACCTCAATGAATAAATAGTACGAATTTGCGATCGAATATTGCCAATTATCAAACCTCTATCATGTTTACTTTTGCAGCAGATTTGAGCATTCAAAATCTTTCTGTTTTAAATTTTAAATGACACCAGTCAGGTAACCAGTATTCATTTCTTATGGTCCAATAGATGATAAGTTGATGAGTACTGTCTGGCATGAGCGATATCTGGATTGTACCTTCTGGAATAAAGAGCAAATTTTCATATGAAATGATACTGATAATATCGGTAACTTGGAAACTGGATAGTAGCACGTATATTCCTGGATCATCAGTTTGTCATTTTTAAAGAGATTATAAACCATCCTACATGTTTAAGTAGTTGCAAAGTTGTCAGTCATTGTTCTCGTACTTTTAATGAGCATCAGTGACGTTGTTATTATTGGTACAACAAGCCAAAGAATTCATGGATCAGTTCCGCATCACTCAAGGGGATAAACTAACATTAATTAAAGCGACTGTATCAAACAATTCAGCTTTAGTAACATAAGTTGCTTTTAGTCATTTATTAATAGTACTCGTCGAGTATTTGGCTCTTTAAAAGGACAGCAGGGCATCAGGCGGTATTCAATTACTGCATAAGTCTAGTCAAGAACTTGTTAGAATTTTCAAC
Source organism: Potamilus streckersoni (assembly GCA_016746295.1). Taxonomy (NCBI): domain Eukaryota; kingdom Metazoa; phylum Mollusca; class Bivalvia; order Unionida; family Unionidae; genus Potamilus; species Potamilus streckersoni. The sequence continues at coordinate 1,341,254 of JAEAOA010001694.1, forward strand.
CATATTATGTATAGATGTTATTATATAGTTGTTGCTATAGTCTTAAGGATAACCAAAGGAAAGTACAAAGCCTATAGTCTAAAGGGGGAAATAACTGTTATTAGGTGTTTTCTTATTGTTTAGAAGCTATCACAGTGTCTTGGTTATCTACATCAGTGATCTGTTTACGTTAATTTTATTTTGTCTTATCAATCAATTGCTTAGATTTATTGGTCCATTTTAATTTTCATCACTTTCATTTGATAAATTTAATCTCTGGCTTCGTTGATTGCAATGTAATTCCGTGTATTTAATAATTTACATGATATGTCTGAGAGAGTATTGAGTGGAATTGACAATTTTTACATACGGGCTACAACAGTTTTGACGCCCGCAAGTATTGAACAATTTACATATAGGTTTTAACAGGCTTGACGCCCGCAGGTGAAAACATTTGGATTGCTCAAACCTAGCTTGCCTTACACGATCCAAATTCAAAGAATTTCTCAAAATGAAATCTGGGGAAAATCTTGGGAATACATTTCAACATGTTATTAGTTATAATAAATATTCAATTTTGAAATGAAATTAGCAGGCTAGATGGATTTTCTTCGCTATCCATGACAACGGTCCTAAAGGATAACAATATTTGAATTACCTATTTGAATGACTCAGCGGTGTTTGAGTGGTTGAATGACAGTGATGACGTCATTTAGAAATCATCAATGGCTAGCAAATTAGGTCATTCAGCGACTTTTCCTCATTCTTGTTTAAAATCCATGTACTGTGTTTCAGTGTGGTGGCCGTTTATAGCCATTTTGTCTAATTATAAACCAACAGACTGTATTCTTTTGCTTTCTTAACTTTCCTTAGGAGGACTGGACGGTTCGTTTTCATTCAATATGACCATTTTTCATTTCTTCTTAAAGGTGCTATTTTTTTTTTATTAAATGTACTGTTAGTGAGAAAGTGTCATTCGATTAAAGCCCCGAAGCCGACTTTAAATTTGATACCGATATTGTAAGGCTAAAAATTTATATAGGTAGAGATAAAGAATATTCGTAAATTTTTAGCACATCTTCGTGATTTTCATCCCATATTCTGACTTTATCAGACTATTCTTTGAGAAACAATTTCTGTCGCACAGACGCAGAATTAAAGCAATGATGATGAATTAACTGTTGACATCATTATGTTATTATTGGCGATATTAATTTGAGAAAAACATTAACTACTACATACATTTTGCACATTTTCTCGTTCTAATTTAAAGGCAGAAAAAAAGAAATATAATTGTCATGATATATACTACTATTTTATTTACATATTTTTCATAATTTTTTTTTCTTTTTCAGCGTGACCTATCTGAGTGATTATATTAAATTTGTATGGTGTTCGGGCAGAATTTTTTTAAAACAAAATAACGAATGACATTTTATTTCTAAATCTGGACTCGTGTGTAATTATACCATTTCAATAAACTGTATATAAAAAATAAGTTACAGTTGAAAAACACCAAAACGTTTGAAGATCTTTCCGGTTGAAAGTATTATTTTCAAATATTCAACTAGTAGTGTGAGCCTAATTTATTTATTTTTTTATTTTTTTTTCTCTGATGGACTATTCCGGATTAGAAGAAATTAATTTTAGTTAAAGTCTTTTACAAAACCTCAGATCAATCCTAATCCGCTAACAAGCAATTTTATTCGCTAATTTTTCTCAGCTGTTCGAGTCTTGATGACCATGTATCTTTTTGTTATATCGTAGACAATAAAGACTAACGTGACCTCCCAACTGACCTTAAATTGGCAACAACAGATCTAGAGAACAAAGTATTATTATTACCATATTTAAATCGATTGTGCTTGCACTTTTAGCCATTGGCTGTTATGCAGTTCCATTTAAACAGGCAGATTCTAAGAAGCGAGTTAAAGAGCTTTCTTAGGGCTTAACGGCATGGCCACGAAAACATGTATAGAAGCACTAAGTTTTTGTAGTACAAAGCAAATGTAAAGGACTACAACATTACATGCACAATATTGAACCAGGAGGCCATAAACTAGTTAATAAAAAAGTCTGAAATAAATTTAAAATATTCATAATTTCATTTATGACAGTACAACATTACGTAGGAAAGTTGTATTTGAAAATGAAATGTAAATTAAAACAGCATTTGGTTATATAATTTAAACTGCAGATCGATACAGGTTAATATTGCAGAAATAAGAAAATTAATACACAGCTGCCTGTATTTACATTTCCCCTTTGTTCAATTATAGTTATTTAATGATAAGTGTACTGCTTTTGGTAATTGTATTGTTTTGTTTTTAGATACCAGCCTGCGGTGCTTCAGAAGAGAGAATGTAAGCATAAATGTACATCTTGTAGAGTTAATGGTACAGTTTAAAGTACAGTCCTTGGCATTCTTCATCTCCAGTCTTGGAGTAATGTGATAGGATGTGATTATGATTTTCAACATGGCATTAACAATTTTTCAGTCATATCGCTATGATGTCTGCAGTGTGACAGTTTATAGTGATGTCTAGCACTGGGGCATCATGTCGCAGACATGTAGCATGATGTCCCACCCAGTCACATTATCCTGACACCAGGCATACCAGTCCTAACACAAACCTCTTAATGCTTAGTGTCAAGCGAGGCAGCTGTTAGTACCATTTTTGTAAGACTTTGGTATGACTTGGTTGGGGATTGAACCTATGACCTCCTGCATCTGAGGTGGACGCTCAAACCACTAGCCCACTGGAGCGGTTAGTCTTGGAGTAAGACTAACAACATAAATAAAGTGCAAATACACGTTATTGAAATAATAGAAAACAATGCAGTCAGGATGAAGTAAAAAAAAAACTAATTTCATGTCTGATAATAAATGGGAATTGAAAATTAAAATCTTATTTTAAAATATCTGAAAAAAACAGATTTTAATATGAGTACAATTTACATATTCCAAAGGCACTGACTTCCTTCATGTCCATATTTCTAGTTGTCTACTTCTACATCACAACATTACTAAACTCTTTCTTGAATTTCACACAAACATGCCATGCTGCTTTATGTTGATGAGTCTCTAAGTTAATTGATTTCATCCATTCCACAATATAATTTGCAGTTCCAAAATTAACTTGACTAGGTTTTGTGAATTTCAGCCAAATACATATTTGTATTAATAAAACCTTGAGTGAATTTAAATTCAAGTGTTCCGTATTATCATTTAGCAGAAGCATCAACAGATTTTCCTGACACTTTCTTTAATTTTCATCAGTTTCCTTTTGTTAAAATTTATGGTACTAGACTTCTTCTTTCAATATCATACTGGTAAGAGTGATGATTTAAAGAACTGCCACCCATTTTTTAATCTCCCATTCATGTCAAAATTCTTAAGAAAAACTTTTTCTATCTCATCTTGTATCTCATCTGAATTCAAATAGTCTTTTTAGCAATATACGGTCTGCATATCGCTCTTGCCACAGTATATAAAACTACTCAACGGAAAGTAGTTAATGACCTCTGCTTTGGATAGGGAAAGATTACAGTCCTCACTCTCCTTGACTTGTCTAAAGCATTTGACACAATAAACCAGGATATATTCATCATCTGCAGCATGTATTTGGCATTCATGATAGAGCCTTACTATGGTTCAAATCCTACTTGGTCAACAGGACACAAATTGTGTCAGAAAATGGAAACCACTCCTACCCAGTTGAGCTATGTTGTGGTGATACACAGGTGTCCTGTTTCTCTTCATTCTATACACTCAGCCACTCTCAAGTGTCATAGATTGTCATCATCTAGTGTCTCACCAGTTGTATTCAGATGATACCCAAATATACAAATCTAGCCATCTAAATGAAGTTGAAGCTACCAGCCAAGGTGTAAAGAAGTGCATTTCTTATGTGAAATCATGGATGACATGTAACAGGTTGCAGAGGAATGTTAAAAATGAGGCCATTCTGATTACAACACAAAGACTTTCTCATTCACGATCTTTACTTCAGACAATAAACATAGCAACACCAACATTAAATTCACAGTCAGTACGAAACCTAGGTGTTACTCTTTACTCATTGCACCAACATGTCATGAACATATGCAAGGCTGCATATCTTGAGTTGAGACGCATCAGCTCCATTCACAAGTATCTGTCAGCTGATGCCACAAAAAAACTTGTGTTCTTTAGTACTTTCAAGACTCAATTATGTCTGGTTTCAATATCTACTCCAGAAACTTCAAAAAGTTTAAACACATCTCAGATCATCCTTTAAGTCCATGATAAGAGTACATCTCTTTCCTGCTCTGTACCCTACACTGGCTATCCATTGGATCCAGAATTAAGCACAAAATTTGTTCTCTGTGCTATGTCTGACAGGCTCCAGTTCAACATACTTATCTGGCCTTACCCATGTGTACAGATGCTTATGCTCCTCTTCTAACACTCGTATTCTCATTATTCCCACTATGAGAATGAAGTCCTATGGACAACGTTCTTTAGCATACTTGGGCCCAACAATGTGGAATGAATTGCCCACTGAGTTTAGACACAAAGACGGTGATCTCATTCTAGAGCACTTTTAAAACTCACTTATTTCAATTGCAAGAACAGACTTAAAGACCTAATAATGTTTCCTTGCCTTAAATATTTACAGCATATTTTCTGTTGTCTGATTTCATGATGTTTTATTTCATTTTTTTTAATCATATCATATAGATGTTTTTAAGTGTTGTTAGATGTTGTAAAGTTATTAGAGCTTCTAAAGATTAGGCACTTAACAAAGTCCTCATTATTATTATTATTATTATTATTTATTTTAATATTAGTGACCACTCCAATGGCCTAGTGGTTAACCGTTAAAGTGTCCACCTCAGATGCTGGAAGTTGTGAGCTTAAGCCCCAGCTGAATCATAGCAAAGACTTATTAAAATTGTACTGGCAGCTGCCACGCTTAGCACTCAGCATTAAAGAGAGGTGGTTAATGTTAGGACTGGTGAGCCTGGTATTAAGTTATTGAAGCTGTGTGAGACATGATGCTTCATGCCAGCAGTATGATGCCCCATTGCTAGACATTACTATGAACTGTAGCACTGCAGACATTGTAACAATGACTGAAATTGTTTAAAGCTACATTAAAAATCCAAATCACACACAAACTAATATGAGAGTTATCCATCTAAGCAGTGTGAGATTTTACATGATTGATTGTTTTATGGTGCACTAGCACTGGGAGGTTAGTTTGTGCCATAGAAAAGGTTATACATGGGATTATTATTCACCAGCGATAAAATAAACCAAATAGTTAAAAGCAAAATGTTGAGATAATGAGGTTAATATATAAAGCTTCCCAATCAGCTGGGAATTTATAATTTTAAATTTTAGCATTTTTTTTGTAAAGGTGCTTAGTATGAACAACTGTATATACAATACATAAAAATACTCAAGGTCATTGCATAAAAGTTATGTCTCAGAATAAATGTTTACTTCTTTCAGGAATTTTGAAATGCAAGAGATGTTTATTGTATCAAAAGGTTCCTTAATGTTACAAACATTGTAGTGACAACCATGCACAGGTTTTAGGTCAAAATGGTTTATCATAAAGTGCTTAGCACAGAATGGTTCATTGTGAGAACTACTTTCTGGTAGGTTTCATCTTTTAGAATGTAGGATTGGATTATATAAGTGTGTCCAATCATGATTCTTACCTCATCTCTGCAATTGTTGCTGTATGAAAGAGCCCAGTCTCTTAGGTTTGACTTATGTTCTTTAGAATATGGCATGTGGCTAGGATGCAGTGTTTGTCAACATTTAGTATTTACTTAACATGAACTACTTGTTCATTTTAGACCAATTTTACAGGAAGCATCATGGCATCAAGATCTTGCAGATTTTACAATAGTCCTGCTATAATTAAAAGACAAGTTTAGAAACTTAAAAATTTGCAAAATTATCTATATCCAAATTTGGCTGTATTACTAAATTAGAAAAAATTTTGAAAAGAAAAAAAAGAAAGTAGAAAACATACTTTGACTACAAAGAAACAAATTTGGAAGAGACTGAATCATTTACAACATGAAATGATGTGAAGTCACCATCAATGTAAATCCCATTGTGAAAGTATATAGAATTGCACAGGAGCCCACTCATCTTAGCTTCAACTGCTCTGGTGACCTAATGGTTAGAGCTTCCTCCTTGGATGCAGGTTGTCATAGGTTTGATCCTCGGCCAAGACTTTTAAAAAATGGTACTAACAGCTGCCTTTCTTGTTGCTTAGAATTAAGAGGTTAGTGTTATGACTGGTTTGCCTGGTGTCAGAATAATGTGACTGGGTGGGACATCATGCCACATGTCTGCAGACATTGTAGCGATATGTCTGAAATTTTTTTTAAAGCTATGTTAAAAATCTAAATAACACACACACATCTAAGGTCCATATTTTCTTCCAGATTTTCTGTAAATAAATTTTAAAAAATGAAGACGTGCATGATCAGGTCTTACCCATGCTTGTTTTGTCAACCCAAACCGCTTTGATGTTCTTATTCTGTTTTAAGATGGCACTGCTCCATTTTGTAGATGCCCTCTCAGTGGAGTGCCCAGCATTCCTTGGATGTTCCCTGTTTTCATTCTCTGTATATTTAATACGTGTCATATGGTATGTGCATTCTGAGCCTTTTTCACTGATCTAGAGAAATTTTACCAGACGGGTTAGTAGTCTTAGGCTGACTTTGGTCTCTTGCAAATTTTTTTTTAGGATTGAAGACTATTGATAAATTAATTCTTATTAATTCTGCTATATTCTTTTAGTCATTCAGCTAACATTAGCTTTCTCTTTGATTTTGAAGCTGGAAGTACAGGCTTACACTTGTCAAAAAATTAGGATTTATCATATATTAAACAGTAAATGAGATTTTCAAAACTGAGTATCCTGGACCTGAAACTGAAGGTCAAAAGAGCTGAAGCTCTCCAAAAACTCTGCAGTGCTATGTCTTTCTATTATATACAGTTTATGCATGTGTCTTTATATAGTTCTCTACTGCAAAAGGGTTTTAGATTTTGGTTTTATTTTTAAAAATACCTAGAAACTAATTCACAGTGTGTAATGTTGGAATAGGATGCTTTTTCTTCATTGTTTAACAATGAGACAATCCATTACAATAATTTGAGGGAATATATTCCTGATATGATTTGGTGGCATTCTTGTCTAATTAAAAGAACACCCTAATTTGCCATTGTTTTTGAAAAGTGTGTTTATGAAGGATGAAAACTGCTTTTTAAATCTAGTACATGTGTTGTCCTATGGTCAAGGACAGGCAGGTAATCCAAATGAGATGCATAATCATGTCCAGTATAGATGTTAACAAACTAATTAACATGGATGGAGTAGTTTCTTCTTCTATGTGCCGTGAATGCAGGCACTTAATTCAAGAACAAAACAATGTACCACTTACATATAGCAAGTTACATGTACAATGCAACCCTAATGTTGCCTATAAAGTGACTGCAAAGACAGAATTTATAGAAGTTTACAGTCCTACTCCCTTGTTTAATGTTGGTGCTATAATTTATAATAATGAAAATTATTAAGCCTTATGTATTTACATAATAAAATTAGGTAAGTAATTTGAAACATAATAAGGAAAAAGAATAAAACAGAAGTAATGAAAACAATGCTTAGTCCATTAATCCAGTTTTCTGCAAACAAAATGGTACATTATTTTATTAAATGCTAGATTCATCAGTTTAGCTACCTTGTTAAAATTAAAACTACTTTTGCCTAATTGGATTGTGTACACTGCATGACTTTGGATATATTACCTCATTGTCTTTTAGAAGGTCCTCTAAGTCTGTATCTACCTCATTGTCTTTTAGAAGGTCCTCTAAGTCTATATCTACCTCTTGTCTTTTAGAAGGTCCTCTAAGTCTGTATCTACCTCATTGTCTTTTAGAAGGTCCTCTAAGTCTATATGTACCTCTTTGTCTTTTAGAAGGTCTTCTAAGTCTGTATCTACCTCATTGTCTTTTAGAAGGTCCTCTAAGTCTATATCTACCTCATTGTCTTTTAAAAGGTTCTCTAAGTCTGTATCTACCTCATTGTCTTTTAGAAGGTCCTCTAAGTCTGTATCTACCTCATTGTCTTTTAGAAGGTCCTCTGAGTCTGTATCTACCTCATTGTCTTTTAGATGGTCCTCTAAGTCTGTATCTACCTCATTGTCTTTTAGATGGTCCTCTAAGTCTATATCTACCTCATGGTCTTTTAGAACGTCCTCTCAGTCTGTATCTACCACATTGTCTATTAGAAGGCCCTCTAAGTCTATATGTACCTCATTGTCTTTTAGAAGGTCCTCCAAGTCTGTATCTACCTCATTGTCTTTTAGAATTTCCTCTAAGTCTGTACAGTGTATCTACCTCATTGTCTTTTAGAAGGTCCTCAGTCTGTATCTACATTATTGTCTTTTAGAAGGTCCTCTAAGTCTATATCTACCTCATTTTCCTCATTATGCAGATTACTATGATAATCTTTTACTTCCCTTAGATTATCAAACTGACCAGTAATATCATTTTCATCTTTAGTTAATTTTATAAATATTTAATTCACATAGTTTTTATTTTCTAGATGGCAATAGTTTTTATTTTCTAGATGGCAATGGTTGGTTTCTTATAGTCTTCTGTCCTTTTGACTCAGTATCTGGTAATACTCTCTTCAGGTTTTCTTTTCTTTAAACATCCAATCTTTCACCCTTTAGAAGTCAATATTTCTGAATCATAAGATCCTATATGGACTGCATTTGCTGCACAAGTTATATTTCCTGTTTTAATTTACATTTCTTTTTACATGAAGCATATGAAATAGTTTTTCCATGGATCACCATCAACAATATATCTAGAAATAATGAATCTGATCTAGTTAATCTTTAATCTGAATTTATTATTTTCACCATAATCAGCTGCAGCATATTGTAATTTTATTATTTAAATGCAGTTTTTGATATCATCAGTATAGTTTTTGTCCAGCTGTAAATTGATATTACATTTCCACAAATGATTACCTCTTATGAAATTATTTGAACTCAAGTGGAATGTTATCATGAAGTGGTCAGACCCATAACTTGGTTCACTTGTCACTTTTCCTACATTATTCATAAGAAGTTCTGACATAAACCAGTGATTTGATATATGCCAGGAAAATGTCCACCTAGAATTCTCAAGACCAGAACAGACTACAATATTTACTCTCCAACCCCCACACTTATTTGTCATGACCATTTTAGTACTAACCTACTAACTATATACATAACAAAGATTAAAGTTGAGGACTATTGATTTGGTAAAAATAGGGGTCCCACCAGCAAAGGTTGCAGTCCGAACTAAGCCAAAAATCATATACTTTCTTACATTTGGCTATGATCGCATCAGAACTATCATTTATAGCAACTTTAGCACAGTTCTGAATCTCATTGAAATCATCATTCTTCCATTTAACTACAAAACATTTGTCTAAATTTGCAAACAGCATTTTGTCCAAGTCTCTTGATTTAGAGTTTGCGGGCAAAATTTAATCAGCGACAACTGGAAATGAAATCAATAACAGTGATTGTGCTGGGCTTTGCCAATGTTGCAAATTGCAATAATGTTTTACATATTGGCAACAAAAGTATACCTTCTGGCCATATTTTTGGCTACAACATTTTTGGCTGATAAAAACAGTACAGTCTTGAGTTTGGAGTGGAGAATTTCAAAGGCACCATGACAGGAAGCTGCAAGCTTGGATATAAAAATGCACTGGAATCAGTTGTTACATAAACAAATCCTTATTTCATATTGACAAACCATCCTAACAGTTAATTATTATGTCATAATCCGGTTATGCTGATATCTGGCCTTGATACTTGTATGCTGTAATATAATAAATCTAACCAGGCAACTGACTAGCTACAAGCGACAGCCTCTGATGGCGGAAACCTGAAATGACTACAGTCAACCACACAACAGCAATTTAAAAAAAAAATACCCCCCCAAAGTTTTGCTGAAACTTCAATGAAAACTGATTACCTCTGAAGCACCAATATATACTAAGGAAATTTTTTAAAAATTGTGTCAATGTTCTACAATTCAGTTGATGTTGATGCAAATGGGTGTTTCTTTTGTTCGTCAAAGGGAGCCTTTAGCGGTGCCTTCAATAATACATGTACCTTCATCAAAGCAAGCCGGTGACCATTGATCAAAAAAGTCAGCAACAAACTAAAACTAAAATAAAATCATTGCTTCAGTTTTCATAGTGATTCAAACATATTTTTTTTGCCACAAAAGTTTCCTCCTTGCAACAAAAATGTGCGTACAGATGACTCCCATGTCGGCGATTTTATGCATCAATGTATGCACGTTATTAGCCTCAATATATAAGTCACCTTGGTTTGGATGAAAGAAAGAAGTTTTCAAAAAACACTAGAGCAAAAATAAAAAAACTTTCCATATTTTATCGATAAGTTTTAAGCAGTCCTGTTAGGGCCTGTATTCATAATTTTACCTTGACTACTAATAAAATCAATGTTTATTATTGATGTCATCATCAATATCATCACTAACACTGACATTGCAGTCTACCAGAGAAAATTTAAAATCAGTGATATGAAGTATTATTAGATTATATTTTAAATATTGCTAATTTACACCCAACTAGTAACTTGCATAAGGAATATAAAAATCATTAATCCCTGTAAGGTGCTTATGAAAGCTGTCAGAGAAGTGTTACTGTTATAATTGTTGAATACTCCACATTTGAGTAGGTAGATTGTGTTAGTGTTATAATTGTTATAATTGTCACCTAAGTCACATTTGAATAGGTAGACTGTGTTACGGTTATAATTGTCAAACATAAGACTGTGTTACTGTTATAATTGTCAAACAAACCACATTTGAGTAGGTAGCCTGTGTTACTATTATAATTATCAAACAAACCACATTTGAGCAGGTAGACTGTGTTACTGTTATAATTGTCTAATATTTGAGTAGGTAGCCTGACCTTATGCTAATCAGATACTTAGTAATTCTACATATTACTCAGCCTCAGGCAAACTACTTGTACTACTCACATTTCCAGTTACAGATTAAATCACCAAGACTAGACTTAGTTGGCAGAGCAATCCTATATGCAAAATTATGATATACCCTTTCTCCTAAATGTGACGGTGCAAGAAAAATAGGAACAGGGAGCAAAAACAATCAAGCAGTTTGCCTAACTAAATGAATGAGACAATGAAAAAAATATTTAAAAAATAAACTTAAAACCTGAATGCAGGCTGATACAAATTTAGTAATGCACATTTTGTTTGAATATGTAGTTACTACATTATTCACTGCATTTGTTTGATTCAGCATAACATTTTTTTTTATTTCAATAATTTAAGACATAACAATATTGACAATAATAATTATGAAAAGTTGTTTGCACCAGGTATAAAAAGTGATATATCCAAACCTCAGTTCATTCATCTCAAGATATGGAATAATTCACAATTTTGCATGTTTTGATTAGTGGAGAAGAGAAAAAAAAATGTCTAAAGATACCTTTTCATCATACATATGATCTATGATTTGGAATCTATGGTGTCAATGTTATCAAAAGTTCAAACCTGAGCCATTTCCCCGATTTTGTCTTGGCATAGACTGAGCAATTAAAGTACTAGGTAGATTCTGTTTTTGAATGCTTAGAGAACCTGTTAATGAGATCCATGTTTAGTTGGGTGACATCTTCAGTCATTTTTATGGAATGTTTTTGATTAAATTTTCCTGTCTTCTATGTTGGCCTCAGACTTAAGAAATTTCACAATTACTGGTTTTAGTTCTCTTGTATATTTACAGTTTCCATGGCATCCAGTGAGGCATTCAGTTCATCAGGGGAGGATGTTATAAGTAGAAAGATAGATATTTTGCCATGCCTGAAGACGAATAAGTCAGTTGACATTGACACTGTCTGTGAGCTTCAGAAATGTGTTACCTGGATCAAGTCTCATGGTTTTTCAAGGGTATGAGTTCATGTCACACTGGCATTGTATTATTTTTTCTCTCCCTTCTGTTAGTGATATCACTTTTCAAGTGACAACAAAATCATTCATGTTGCCATCATCAGTGATGTTAAGGATTTGTGTCATATGTTTGCAACTCAGATACACATATAATATGTCCACACACAGAGACAGATGTAATATATCAGCTTACAGAAAAAGGTGTGATTTATCAGCACATGGAAACAGGTGTTATATGTCATTACACAGACACAGGTGTGAAATCCCAACTCACAGATACAGGTAAGATTCTAGCTTTTATTGAACACTTGTAATTTAAACAAGTTTAAACCAATGTTCCTTTAATTTATGTCTTGTCATCTTTAGTGAGTGTAAGAAATATGTCAGTTACTCAAATGGCAAACATATGAACTGTTATAAATGGTTTGCTTTTTGTTAGGAGTTCAAAGGAAACCATTGGATATGTTGCCACATTTCCTTGCATTAGCTTAGGATGTCTAAGTGCTAAATGTTAACCTTTAAACTTTTGTTTTTGAATACTGGATGTTGGCACAAGGATCCATGAGATTACATCATTTTTAGAGGATTCCAAATTGTTCAGATTTGGAAGTTTCTAATTTAATAGAACCATGAAAATAAGATGTCATACCAAGACACTTTGCAGCTAAGTCCTTCAGTGACTGGGTAGAACATCTGCTATAGGAAGAAATTGTTGGGCTAAACATATATTACCCTTGTGACAATGTCCTTCCTGTGTAGGATATGCCAAAATAAAATGTGACTTAATTACTTACAAACTTTGACTCGGTGGTTAATATAGTTGCATTGGTGTAAATACAAAGTCATGCTGTGGAAATTAAGAAAAATGATTGAATGCAAAATGGTGAAATTGTCTTATTAGTGAATCTTACTTAAACAGTTCTGTAATAATAAAACCTTCCATGATCTAAGTGATATAGAATCCTATAAAACTGTAATACTAAGACCTGTAGAGTTAATATATACAGAATCATAAAAAATTGTGTAATGCTAAGGGTATGTCTGTTTTTTTGCAACTGATATTTTTGCATCAGGCATCCATGACATGCATTTCCACATCTTAAGTTTCTACTAATTGTCATTTCTGTGACAGGCAGAAGGGTGATAAGTAAAACATTTATTGAAAAATTAAATTTTAAGAAGGCAATAAGAAGTACTGTAAGAAAGATTTTGAACTGAAACAGAGAGAAATATAAAAAAGTTAGACTTAATTAAATTAAACCCAAATATTTACAGTGAACAAAATTTATAATATGTGAAAGATTTCAAAAAATGAAGCCCATATTTACAAAATCAGATACTAGGACAGATGCAAAATGGGCTTGTGATTGAAAATTTTAGTTTAGTTTTCTCAACTGCCATGCTGCAATAGTTAGCATTAATGTGTACTGTTTCCTTATACTGCTTTTATGCACATTAAAAGGATTTGCTACTTTGCTCAATTGCCAGAATCATTTTTTTATGAACACATTGTTATCTTACTGCTCATTCAAAGTAACATAAAAGAAAGAGTGAAGACAACAAACTTTGTAAATTTTAACAAAAATAATTTTTTTTCCTAGAAAACATGAAATAATTTAAGCAAGACTTATGGTTTACAGAAATGGTCCAAAAATTGTTCAAAATAGAAACATAAGTCCTATAAAAAGTTCTAAACACAGTCTGAAGTGTCTGAAGTTCTGGTCCAAAATGGCGGATGACCATGTCAGACGAAGGCTAACAGAAAATTCCAGAATTTACACAATAAAGCACAGTGTGTTGTTGCGTTTCAATTTAGAATATTTTCAAGAAAATGTCTTTGTCCAAATCAGTAAAGTTGTTCTCCAGGAAAACAATTATTCATAAAAACGAAGTAAAAATAGCTTCTCTAACAAGACATGTTGTTCTACGTAGACATATGAACAGACAACTTCTTCTGGCACAAAAATACCTTTTTTTATGGTAATAGAAGTTGTATAACTGACTTTACGACTCTATGACTGTGTATGACTCGACTACGACTGTCTATCGGTGACTGTAGACTACAACTGCCAGTCCGTGACTGTGTACGACTTACAAAGTCTCAAACATATAAATGAATCTAATGTGTTGTTTGAATTGCACGTGCACGAGGATGCATGCAATTTCGTAATACATTAGGAAAGCGTGACCCAGTATCAGCCAATCGTTTTCATGGCTATTCCTGAATGTTTACTTGTAATGAATTTGTTATCATACACAGCACGTGCTCATGAGTCACATTCAAGTAAACACTGTTTTTCAAAAACATGTTAGACTTATATTAATATAATTATATTAATAATTACATTTAATGAAATAAAATGAAATAAAAAGATTTATACAAAATTCTTTTCTTAACACACACATACTTCAACTACAGGATCATAAAAACATTAATAAGCATTCCTTTCAATTTGAACTGTGTAGCACTTTTTTATTCATACCAACATTTCACACAATTAATTGCCAATGTAGCAGTCACTGACAAACATCAGTGCGGAAATTTCATTCACAGAATTGCAGTCACTGAAGTGATGGGTATGGAAATGCCTGTCATGGAAAAACCAGTAAATCAAAACAATATTGATATTGACTCGTAAAAAACTCTGTAATGCAAAGACTCAGTGTGCTAATGTTAATGTAGAAACAAATAAAATTGTGTCATGCTAAGACCCTTCGTATTAAATGTAAGCATCCAAAACCCAATGAATAGCATTCGGAATATCACACTGATCAAAGGTGTATACCTGTTGTATGTTTACTGAAGACAAGCTGAATGTCCTAATTAACTCAGTTACTGGACATTAATGGTCTTAATTTGAGACAAAGCCTTTACAGTTGAATGAAATAAGAGAAATTGTGAAAAAAGTGTCAAAGGATAAATATATTTTATAGATAGTATGCTCTTGATCCATGGCTTACAAACTAAAGTGGGTGTGAACCACAGCATCTGAACAAGCACACAAGCCTATTAGATTTTACAGAATTAAATTACCTGTAATGACCTTTCAGATTGATAATTACATGTAATTTCATTATTACATTACATGGTCACTCTAAATTATTTCCTCACTGTAACTTTTATTAGATGTTCAACTATTGCTAGGGAGGGAATACAGTAAAAGAAAAATAATTTGTGCTTATTGCAAGAAACAAATTTTCTATTCAATATGGAAAAAATATGCATCAATTAGTGTACATGTATCTTAACTAAAGGGTCCAGAAGTGTTTTATTTGAAAGGAAAAGTGATTGCTTAAAGATAATGTTTATTAGAGAGAGATCACCATCTTTGTGACTCGTAATATTTTGTATGGATCAGGGTCATGGTGCTCTCGCGTCCTTGACTGACTCATACAAATTAATATCATTATAAATAAAAGTATATGGTGTATATACTAACTGCATAGTCTTAATTCTAATGAATTCTCACTCTTATTTAAAGACTTGTGAGAAGGACTGGTATATATATTGTACAAGATTTTCAAGAAACACATTTTTTAAAAAACTAACCATACCAAACTCTGGTTGCCATATTTTTTGCACACTTATAACCATATCAAACACAATACTTATCACAAGTACATGTACAGTGAAAGCCTGCTATATCTTGAGGAAGAGGGTCCACAGAACACCATCATACTATGTACCATATCATGCTATAGGCAGACAAGTCAGTTACCTGAAGAAAATATTGCATGTGTATCTTCTTAGCAATTCAAATTGTGTAAGTGTGTGCAAAACTATGTACTTCATTGACACAATCAGTTACCAGCTTATTGCACATTAAACAAGAATTAGTTGAAACAGTTATTACATATTTAATATGATTATTTTGCTGGGGCAGAGAAACCATTTATTGGTACATATAAATGCATATGAAAATTTGTAACATGAGTGTAAATAGAGCATGCATACCAGTCACCAGTTGATCTGACTGAATCTATTATAGTAACTCCAAAGAAGCATAATTTATACACATTTTCTGCTAGATTCTTTTTGAATCCTGGTACTTCCTTTTTTGCTAATATGCTGACACTAAGTTTGGAAAACTATTTCTGAAACATTGATATTAGCTGGATATGTCCAAAGGGCCTGCTGTTTGATTGACAAATGAGGCATAAATGAGACATGAAATTAAACTGGTACTTAGGCTTGCAAATATAACTGAAATGAATTCATATGGGATGTCAAAAGTAATGACCCTCATCATGTACTTTAGATTTGAAAGATGTGAAAATTTGTAGGAAGTAAATTTTTCTATTTAATTGGTAATGACCGATCTCCATAAAAACAGTTTAGTTATTTACTTTATGAAAGGGAAAATAAATGTTTAACAAATCCAATATTAATTGAAAGTATTATTTATGACTAAGAGTTTGTACCGTTGCAGATAAAAAAGGAGGAATATTTTGTTTGATTACAATAACATATCCCACAACATTTTCAGCTTAAATGGTTCTGTTTCAATAAGTGGTTCACAGCTGCACAGGTGACATGTATAAGTGTAATTACAGGTGTTTATTAATATGAGTGATTTGGAGCTGTTGAAGGGATATTGGGGGTGGGGAAGTTCTGATATTATGTTGATTAATTTGATGATCACTATGCAGTATCAGCCACTACAACAAGAATTTATTTTATAAATATATGTTTGTACTAATTTTTAAAAGTTTACAATTTAGTTTTCACAGTATTCATCAGTTGTGATTAAAATTTATAGCAACAAATACCAGACTTTTTGTTCTGTGGGGTAGAGCTGAATTTATCAGTAAAGTATATTCATGTTTTTTTACTGGTTCTTTTTGGTTGGATTAAATTACAGCAGGGCGTGTTTGCTTTATTTTTTAAACATTATATTGAAAGTTGTTAATATATTTTCCAGTATGCATTTTCTTAATTGTTTCCAGGACACATTATTTAGTATTGAGGTCATTCTTCCTGTTGTATAGTCATAAATGGTTGCAACAAACCTAACTGCTCACTTTTGGATTTTTTCAATTTCATCATCTAAAGCCATGGAAGCTGACTTTTTGCATTTAGTGAGCAAGATGACCAGTTATGATGGGTCATACAGTACAATTTGCTTCAGTGCTTAATTCTTGAATTTGAAGGATGAATTTCGGATCACTATAAATTGTGATCACTAAATATTTTGTTTGAGGTTTTCAAAAGAAGTATTCTTGACTTCTGAAATTTCTGGCAGTATGTCATTTGATTGAACAGGCAATTATAGTCTATTGTTTTCTGTATGTGGATGTGTAAATTAGTTGTCTTCTGTATCTGGGTAAGAAACTTTCAAGACCACTGCATTTTTCTGGTACTTGGTTGAGTATGCCAAATGATCCACCAATCATTTGCTTACCCTAGATGATACGGAAGTTGTTAACAAAATGTATTAAAGACAAACTCAAAGAAAACTTGAAGGGTTTATTGTTGATTATTCTATAATAATTATAATAGCAATTATCAACTAGTTAAAGAACTAATGCCAATTCAAAAATGATATTTTTTTTTCCATTAAGAATGAAACGTATCTGGAAAACAAATATACACCATAGATCTTTATTTAATCCTTTGTAACCAAAACCACTTAAGAGGGTCTACAGGTAAAGCGCAGTTTGTACTAAACAACACTGTTATGAATATTGCATCGCAGTTTGTACTAAACAACACTGTTATGAATAATGCATTGCAGTTTGTACTAAACAACACTGTTATGAATGATGCATCACAGTTTGTACTAAACAACACTGCTATGAATGATGCATCGCAGTTTGTACTAAACAACACTGTTATGAATGATGCATCACAGTTTGTACTAAACAACACTGCTATGAATGCTGCATTGCAGTTTGTACTAAACAACACTGCTATGAATGATGCATCACAGTTTGTACTAAACAACACTGCTATGAATGATGCATGGCAGTTTGTACTAAACAACACTGCTATGAATGATGCATTGCAGTTTGTACTAAACAACACTGCTATGAATGATGCATCACAGTTTGTACTAAACAACACTGTTATGAATGATGCATTGCAGTTTGTACTAAACAACACTGCTATGAATGATGCATGGCAGTTTGTACTAAACAACACTGCTATGAATGATGCATTGCAGTTTGTACTAAACAACACTGCTATGAATGATGCATTGCAGTTTGTACTAAACAACACTGCTATAAATGATGCATTGCAGTTTGTACTAAACAACACTGCTATGAATGATGCATCACAGTTTGTACTAAACAACACTGTTATGAATGATGCATCGCAGTTTGTACTAAACAACACTGTTATGAATGATGCATGGCAGTTTGTACTAAACAACACTGTTATGAATGATGCATCACAGTTTGTACTAAACAACACTGCTATAAATGTTGCATTGCAGTTTGTACTAAACAACACTGCTATGAATGATGCATTGCAGTTTGTACTAAACAACACTGCTATGAATGATGCATCGCAGTTTGTACTAAACAACACTGCTATGAATAATGCATCACAGTTTGTACTAAACAACACTGCTATGAATGATGCATTGCAGTTTGTACTAAACAACACTACTATGAATGATGCATCACAAAAACAGAGCTAAACACACTGGGCTTTTTATTTAATCCTTTGTAAATATGGTTGCTTATGAAGATTTGTTTTAAACAAAATAAAAATTAAGCCTGGCTTCTAGTTTTCTAAAACCTACAGGTAGTATAGCATGCTACAGACCATAAATCAGACTAAGATTCAGGTCACCAACTGCCATTGTTGTGCTGAGGTCATGTAAATCCCACTTAGGATTAACTGTATCTTATTCCATAGGAGCAGTCTGGCATGTACATACTGAATTCCATGGTTTGTATAATTTCCTTATCTGTGGAAAAAACTGCACTATCCCAATATCTTAATTAAAAAACCTTCTTCAAGGGTTTCACCAAAGTAGTGGAGTATGATTGTTTGTAATTGGAGTCAGTCTATAATGCCAGGGATGAACGAGATTTTTGTCTGTGTCTCTAATAAGTGAATATTATTTTCCAGATTTGATTGAAAAGAGGAATTTAAATTCATTGACTGTAATTGCTCAGATGGCCATTGTGACATTTTAACGAATTTCAATTCATTTGCAGTAAGATTTGAATATTGACTGTAATAAGCATGAAGATGGTATTTCAGACATTTATTTTTTTTCTGACAGGTAGCCTTGCAATTTCCTGATGAGCTGCTTCATATTGCAGTTGCCTTGGTAACACAGTTGCAGACAAGATTGGAGAGTGTAAAAGTTTTTATTCTTGGAGATACTTCATATGGAAGGTACAGGTTTAAGATATGGTTGATGTAATAATTTTTGGGATTCTGTAAATTTGAGTAGACATTTGCAAATGAAGGGAAAATAATCCTGATATGAATGGTCACAATGAAGAGAATGTCCACTTTGAATACTTATATATGTTTAGGTTATTTTATTGGTTTGTCTGATATCATAGAATACTGTATATACTCACAAGACCTATGCAACAATGAGCAACATAGACCCTGATTTGGCATCACATTAAATGCCAGTAGATGAGGGTCTGCTGATTAGTCATAGCAAACTGCATAGACCCAGATCTACTAATGAATCATGCAGCGATAAATCTGGGTGTGCACATGGATCTAACATAAAGGATGTATAGATGGTATTTACAAGTTTTTTGTTGTTGTTGTTGGACTTAACGCCATTTTTCAGCACACGATAGGCTATTCATGGCGGCCAGTATTAATAGTGGAGGAAGAAACCAAGAAATCACCGGAAAGAACCACTGACCCACGAGAAGCTACTGGCCAGCTTTCTCACATATCCACATTCGATGAATCCTAGATTCCACAGAGGTGAGATGGCAGTGATCTGTAACGGACAGCGCTTTAGACCACTCGGCCCCTACCAAGTTTTTGTACAACCATGGCATTATGTATGGAGTTGAAGATAATTGAATATTACAACCATGGCATTATGTATAGACATGAAAATAATTGAATATTACAACCATGGCATTATGTATGGAGTTGAAGATCTTTAAATAATTACAAACATGTCATTATGTATAGACATGAAAATAATTGAATAATACAACCATGGCATTATGTATAGAATTGAAGATAATTAAATATTACAACCATGGCATTTTGTATAGAATTGAAGATAATAAATATTACAACCATGGCATTATGTATAGACTTGAAGATAATTAAATATTACAACCATTGTATTATGTACAGAGTTGAAGAGAATTAAATAATACAATCATGACATTATGTATAGAGTTGAAGAGAATTAAATAATACAATCATGACATTATGTATAGAGTTGAAGATAATTAAATATTACAATCCAAGCATTATTTTTTGAGTTGAAGATAATTAAATATTACTGCCATGGTATTATCAATAAAACATTACAGATAAAGATGGGTCTGTTCGGTTTATAAGCGACATATACATGATTATTTCTTACACATAAAACTTTTAAACTCATTTTAACATTTAATACAAACTTATCACATTTTTTTCAAAGGTGTTTATTAATTTTAGGTCCTAATAATAATTGAGATTAAGCAGGTTCTATTCAAGGACATGCAGTTGTGTAATTCCACTATTAAAACATTACAAATATGTGAAAATCATACATCATTTTTTCAAGTCCTACATTGATTTCTTGCGTTAACCTTTCCTGCAATGGAAAAAAATACCCCATTTTCAGTTGGGGTTAATGGGACTTTTTCTTTAAATATTCATTTCTAAAAATAGATCTAGGTTTAAGATACTCTTATTTTGGAACTCCTGGACAAGACGTTTGTCTGTGACTTGGCTCACTTTTAGTCTGAGATTATTTAAATTTTATCATTACACAGGTGTAGGAAAATGCTTCTTTTTCATTTTTTTTATTCTTCTGATTGTATCCAACCACTTTCTTTCAAAGACATTTTTTTTATGTGTACATGTATAAAAGACATTATATTTGGTTTTTTGTATGAACATGAGCAGCTTGGTGAAATTCTAATTTTTTAGCTTAATTTTCATTTCCTGGCACCATTTTACTACAAATCTATAATTTACCCTTTACTTTATGCAAAAGTTCATATGACTAAGGATCGTCCTGGACTTTGCCAAGATCGCAAATTGCAATTTTTCTCCCATATTTGCAACAAAATATATCTGGCGATTTTTTTTGGCGACAGCCTTTTTGGCTGATTAATTTGTACATACAATCTTATATTTGGAGTGGAGAAATTCGAAAGGACCACAAAAAGAAGCCACAAACTAGGATACACAATGCACCAGAATTTATCTGTCACATAAACAATTCCTTTGTATTGACAAACCCATCTTTACAGTGCATTGTTACATCATGATTCACTTATGTTGACATCTGGCTTGAGTACTGTATGCTGTGATACACTCAGTCATGCTACCGGACTATACCTACACTTGACCAACATCTGAAGACATGAACAGAAACGACTGCAATTAATTGAATGATAGCTAACCGTTCTTTTGTTTATTTCAAATATACCAATAATTTAAAAATAGTTTTGCTGAAACTTAAGAGAAAACTGATTACGTTTGAGGTACCGATTGCTGTGTATAAATACAGATCAAATGGAAACAAAATCTCAATCGGAATAATATACTGTCAAAAGTTTAAATTTATCATGGGTAAACATAAGTCAATCATTGGGTTATCATATCTCATCCTAAGAGTAAATTAACAAAATTAACAGCATTTTGGATTTTGTGCAAATTCATCAGACAACAGTCACTGAACCTGATGTTATGCCTGGCAGTCCAACATCATCTACATGTTGTAATGGTAGTAATGCTTCAAGTGCAATACCACATCTTGATGAACGGTCAAAAGTTTCTGAAAATTTCTCAACAACTGGAAATTTGTGCGTACATGGCTGATATATGATACAAAGTTAAAGCAGATGTTCTGTGATATATGTATCAAGGCACAAGTTGTCAATTCATTAACAACTGGCTATGATTCTGTTAATTTTGTTCATTCATCTTTTACTTTCACCATCAAAGCCTGTGTTACGACTCTAGGGATTTAAACTGCTCAACAAGACATAGCAAAACAAACAAGTTTTACGTAATTGAAAATAATTTATTTCTCAGAATACAGGAGTAGAAGAATTAAATTCACTTACAGCATGGTGAATGAATTCCCATTTCCTAAAAGTCCTTTCAGTTCCAATAGTTCCAAGAAATCAAATGGGTTCCAGCGAAAAATGCCCATTCTGTGTTTAAGTTTCAAATGTACAGAAAGATTTCCAAAGAATTCAAATAGTCGCTGAATAAATTTATTTCATGCCATACAGTATTCTAGTGTGTCATGCGAAAAAAGAATAAATCTTTTCACAAAATAAACTGGGAGACTGAATTCAAAAACACGCAGATGTGGACTTACCATTAGGTATTTTTGCTACATATTTAAGCATCGATTTCACTAAATATTGACTCATTTTTTTGGTCCAATACATGTGAAATTCTCAAAGGACACTTCATTTCTCCCTGTGGAGCGTGTTATTCCACCACCCACCCACCCTCATGCCACTTTTTATAGTCAAGTCAGCTGTTAGAGGTTAGACTCAAGCCTCTTTGACATACTTAAAAGAAACTGCCTGTTCTACAGTGAGTAAAAGCACTAGCAATTGATTGACAAATAAACAATGCCCATTTCTGTTACTAGTGACAATGCCTAAAAATGGGTGTAAATCTATGTTAACAGTTCAAATATGGTCTCAAGTTATTATACATGTGATATTAATTTCCCACATTTTATATCCCACCTTATTTCCTTATTGTTAACTTATATGTGCATACAACACTGCTTACTAAATAACATATTTATTCCAAATTAGTTTTTGAGAGGCATATATGCTCCGTGATATGTTTCTTCACACATTCTTTTAATTTAATAATGGTAATAAATGCTTATATATATATGGTATATTAATTCCTTATGTTGACTCGTGTAAGTAAGTTTCATTGGTGGGAATGGATATCCTAGTTTGCTTTTGGAGAAAAAATCTGCATCATTCAGTGGTCATTCTTGGGATTTCACTAAAAGCAAAGTGTGTAAAGTGCAGCAAAAATAAATTTCTGAACTGCTAGTTGATGGATATATACATTGTGAAGCTAGCCATAAAGGAAGGGGGATGCAAAGACCATGAAAGTAGTGCAAAACAGTCATGTAATGGTTTATTTTGTAATATTATGGATGTATTGCTTGTTGTCAATAAAGTAATAGCAATCTGATCTTTTTCAATTTTCATTGCCTATTACATAAATAGACATGGGAAAATATTCACTATTTGTTCTGGCAACATTTTTTAAAAATTGGCAACAAAATATTGAAGTTGGCGATATTTTTTGCAACAACCTTTTGAAAGCCAGGACCATTCCTGTATGACCATATCCAGTTTTTACTCATTTTCACCAGAAGACTATTTTCATTATGGGGATTATCCCAAAATGGGGATATGAAACACATTTATTGGGTTAAGATTATGTCCTGCCACATCAGTTCAGAGAAATTTTCATTCTGCCAAATGCTTAGATATATAAAAAACATTTTCAGTTTACCCTTAAGCCAAAGCATGAGCAGATGTGTAAAATTTGGTCTCTTTGTGTGCAGTTTGGCCTGGCCTGTTTTAGATCTAATGGTAGGAAGTCTAAACTCTGGACACAAACTGGTTTGGAACTGATAAGATTTAGCCTAAAAATAATATGGTCTAACAAATTTTGTTTTTTCTTCACAGTACTTTTCAGTGCAAGAAGAAAGTCAACATTACTTAGTATCAGTGTAGAAGTACATGTTTTCCCTTTTCTGTGTAATACCATTTCCTTTGATGTGTCCTGAAATATGATCACACCATAGAGCTTCAAACCAGCTACTAGTGTATTTACCTTATATGTTGGGACACTATATTCGATTCGTTGGGACACCATAAATTAATTTTGGAAGTAATTATTTTGTGCACTATAAGTTTTGGGATGCATCTCTTTTTCCAAGTCATATGTGGTGTGACACCTTTTTAATTACTCTTAAATTACATATCAGAAATTTTATTTTAAAAAATATAAAACCGCATACTTGGTTGATTATTTCCCTCTCGTTTGTGAAAGCATCTATTTCTCTTCTGGCCTTCATGAATTCATCAAATGATTTTATTGTTTTCAAATCTTCTGGGCAACACTGGGTCATTGATGTCTGTGCACGAAACACTATATTGTCACTTTAAAAATTGTTCCATTGTTTTAATTTATTTTCACAATTCCTGTGAATAACAGTAAAAAGGAACAAGTTACCTTCCATATCTCAGCCATCTTTTTATATTTTCATAACAAAAAGAAAAAAAAAAGAAAATCAGCTTACATAAAATAATCCAAAGTCAGCTTCTGAGGTTGGCTTGCCTTGCAATAGAATAACCATTGTATTGATATCCTTTCAAAACAGAAAAACAGCATTCAAAGTGTCCAAAGTCTGCTTCTGAGGTCAGCTTGCTTCGTAAAAATAACATTTCTCATTCATGTCCTGTTGGTAAATTCCAACAATGAGTTTACTGCTCACTACCAGTTGTGTTTATTCACCACCTGGGCTTCTTTGTGTTCGGCATCTGTAGTTACAATTAATAGAAACAGGCCTTCATGTCTGCAGGTAAATAATATACACAGCAATAAATTGCTTTTAGGATATTTTTGTAACATGTGCTAGCGAAAAATAGTCACTTGCACTCATGTGAATGTGTTGCCAAACAATTATTTTTATTTGTGATAT
Source organism: Potamilus streckersoni (assembly GCA_016746295.1). Lineage (NCBI taxonomy): Eukaryota > Metazoa > Mollusca > Bivalvia > Unionida > Unionidae > Potamilus > Potamilus streckersoni. The sequence continues at coordinate 1,366,129 of JAEAOA010001694.1, forward strand.
AAGGTTATATAGTTGACCTGGATATAATTCAATCTTGGTGATTTTGCTCCCAACACCATGTCATGTGTGAATGACAGTTGTCTTCAGAAATATCTGTTGATTATTTCTCTCTCATTTGCAATTTTGTTGGACCCAGTTTTCAGTTGGATAACATATTTAAACCTTTGAGCACAAGCAAACACAATTTGTTTCTCAATCTTCATGTCAATGTGTTTTGTGTTATCAGACATAAACAATACATGTTACAGTTACGGAAGCCTACGCTACATATATGGAGTTCATGGATATATTTTATTCTTTAATACCTATGATGAAGAAAAAAGGAATAAATAATAACAATACAAGGTTGGTTGGTTCTTTATAATATCAAATAAACATTTTATTTATCTTTTTTTATTGCATTGTGCACTTGGGTGGTACAAATTCCATACAAATTTATTTTATTTCTTAAGTCTTGCGAATTTGTTGGATCCAGCTTTCAGTTGGATAACATATAAACTAGGTGAAAAGGTTTCACTAAACGTTCTGGGAGAGAAAAAAAGCATGTGGGGAAAATGGGTTAATAACATCCATAGGTCACAGTTTAATACAGTTCATATAATCATAATCAGATCAATGTGGTCTTGCCCTTTCAGCTGTTGCGTGGATGAGGTGGCAGCACAGCATTACTTTGCAGACAGTATTATCCACTTTGGACACAGCTGCCTCAGCCCCACAAGACTGCTTCCAGTGCTGTATATATTTGGCCAAGAGCCTCTTGATGTTCAAGATTGTGCTGAACAGATTAGCAAGCTTCTCCCAGACCCTGCTACAAAACTCATTCTCATGTATGAAACAGTGTATCATTATGCAATAGGTAAGATCAAGTGTTATTGTGCAGTACATTTTCATGAGATGAATTATTTTGCTGTATTGATGAAACAATATTGTTAAGTACAATTTTTCTTTTTATTTAAATTGTCTAGGATAAATTAGATTCACTTCTTTCTTCCAAAATGTTTTTAATGTCTCAGAATTTCTAAACAATTTATCCATTTTTTTATTGCGTGATCGATTCCACAAATTTCAAAACTGGTGGAGGTCACCTATCAAGTTAGCTTTACATTCATTTGTTTGCAATAGCAGAAGAAATATGTTGGTTTTTGATTTGCATATGTATTCCTGTTGGGCTGTATGAATTTGTACAACCTGTATTTTAATACAGTCATCCCTAAACCCCTTGACCTAGGCAAATGTAATGTCATATTTACTTTTATACTCATGTACATGACCAATTTAGTGGTTAGTGTTAGGACAGGTCGGCCTGGTGTCAGGATAATGTGACTGGGTGGGACATCATGCTACATGTCTGTGGCATGATGCCCCAGTGCTAGACATCTCAAATAAACTGCCACATTGCAGACATTGTAGCGATATGACTGAAAAATTGTTAAAAGCTTCGTTAAAAATTATAAACACCACACCTCTAATTTAGATTTTGATAAAACTGAAGAATTTATCATTTTTTCAGTTCTTTTGCTTGATCTTTTTCTTCCTTTTAAATTATTTTTTTATGCACAATAAAACAATACTTAATTGAACAATAAATGATTTAATAAAGTCCTACCCACTTATGTCAACAAATCAGTTTTGACCCATGCTTAGTTCAACAATTAGTTTACCTTGCCACTAGGCTAAATTCTACCTAATCATTTATGTTGGCAAGGGCCAGTTCCAACCTGTACTTTATTCAACAATTAGTTGACAGGTTTTCATTTCCCTGTGTATAGTCCCAATCTTGGTAGCCCCAATCTAGGCTAATTTAAGTACATATACTTTTTCTGTAAATAACAACTATGCTTCCATGTGATAATGCCAACATTGACTATCAGGATGTGACCAATGCAATATTTTATTGTGGATTTTATTACACAAAGGTAACCAAAATGTAATATGTCAATATTCAAGTGTATTTTAGACTGGTTATGTCTTCATGTACTAAGCATTTCCATTGATTGTTTTCTCAAAGGGTAAATGCTACTCACTGATGACAGGTCACCCCTGACTAACGATTTTAACTTGTATCTATTTTTCAGAACCCCCCCCTCCCCAACACATCCAACTATGTCGACAATATTTCCTATGGCTCAAGGATGTCGACATAAATGGGTAGGACTGTACATGCATTGTTAGAAATATAGGATACATGAATATATATGTATTCGTCTCACTCTCTCTCGTGCTTTCTCACTCTTTCTCTCAAACATGCCACTATTTATTTTTACCAATGTTCTACAACATCAAACTTAACTGAAATAACATCAATACTTAATTAAAATATTTGTAGATATTTGGCTCTCTAGGGGCTACTCATGGGCTTGAATCTGAATGCAGACTAATTCCCAATCAGTGCTAGGCTGATCCCAGCATTACAGTATATTTTGGACTCATCCCAGCTCAAATAGAATTGGTACTAGGCTGATCTCAGTTCATTGTAAAAAACTGATTCCCAAATTTTGCTAGGCTGAGCATTACAGGTATATTCTGGAAAGGAATTGGTTAGGGTGAACTCTGATGTAGTGTGTATAACATAATGAAGACCATCAACCTAAATTCCTAATTAGATGGTCCTCCATACCAACACCAGCTGCAGTTGTGGCTGCTCGAATACGAAATGAATGGCCAGAAAAGTTGTGCTTATCATATCCAATGCATGCCAGCAGGAGCTTCAAGTACAACAGAAAAGGTTCCCTACTAAATGGATGGCCCATGGAATTCACAAATCAAAAAGCATTTGTCCCATCAGCTCCAGCCAAAGCACCTCACCACCACTGACTAAAATACTGCTCCATACAGGACATGGGACACAACTACAAGTTCTGAAATAAGGAAATCTTGACACCAGTACAAAATGTGTCCATTTTTGAAGATGGCAAGATCAAAAGATTTGTCTATTAAAAATATCACATTTCAAATTCTTGGGTAGTTGGTAGTAGAAATGCTCTGCAATAATTGAACTCTGAATTCACCACATTGCAAGAATCCTCCGGAACAATGCCATTATACACATACAATTGCAGTGACAAATCTACCTCTAGTGACTTGTTTGAACTCTGGCCTAGTTATGGGACCCCCTCCCTCAAATAGGTAACAAAGAGTGGTTCCAAAAGCTACCCCAGTAGTTGTAAATAGTGATGTGGTGCATGGACAGGGCACTGGTCTTGTAATTTTTGGGGCATGACACTTAGGCAATAGGGGTACCCTTTGAGTGTTTGTAATGTGTAAACTTGACAACTAAACCAACATAACTGATCTGAACCCAAGAGAACTGAAATTGGGTTTTCACAACTAGGTTATCAGGTTCCCCTAACTGCAAGAATGCATGAAGTGCAAGGAGAAACATGGACTTAAATAGGGCCACATGGAAGGTATTGTGAATGAATCAAGGTAGGGCCAGAACAAGTTTTCATAGACTACATTTAACGATGGTAGTCTGCAGCAAATGTGTATGAGGTGTTTGCAGAAATTTTTGAATAAGAAAGGAATTGATTGGATCATGGATATTGTTCAGTTTCCATACATAGCCAATAGCTGAGACATAGGTAGATATAGTAGATATCACATAGAGTTTTTCATAAAGGTATGAAATGAAAATTGCCAAACTAGTACTTGACATTACATCATCTCACCACACCATGGATTCCTCTCTCAATGGTCATTATCAGAAAACCCCATTGTAACACTAGCAGAGTCTACTTACAATAACTCAAGATAATCAAGTTGTGCATAAACTAAAATTTAATAAATTATCATTTTCACAATTACTCAGAAAATGCTTTGCCAAGACCATTTTATATGCACATGTACATGACCTGATTACATGTGCATGACCTGATTACATGTGCATGACCTGATTACATGTACATGACCTGATTACATGTACATGACCCGATTACATGTGCATGACCTGATTACATGTACATGACCTGATTACATGTGCATGACCTGATTACATGTACATGACCTGATTACATGTACATGACCTGATTACATGTACATGACCTGATTACATGTGCATGACCTGATTACATGTGCATGACCTGATTACATGTGCATGACCTGATTAGGCTTTTGTGCCAGTCTAAAGAAATTTTCCAAGTGATTTTTGTTTTAGACATTTTGGACCTTAGACTTTTTCAGCAGAGAGGGTACAACATAAATTTAGTTAAATTTAATTAATAGTTTTAAGAAGTAGACTGTTCCCACACTGTGATGAATCTTAAATCAAAATGGCTTTTAACAGCAAGATTTTTTTAAGATAACCTGACTGCAAGAATGTTCCGTCATAAGTTGTCTGTCATATATCAATTTTTATGTGCCTTATATTTGTATATAAAACTTCTCAAATAAAACTTACATTCCAATATTCCTAGACTATGATACATAAAGCATAATCTGACAATCATATAGAATTAATCAACTGTTACTATTAAATAAAAGTTAATAGTCTACACAGTTCATAATTTTGTGATGTCTTCCAAATGTAACAGTTGATTTGATTCAGTATGATGTTATTTGTTGAAAGAATTTTTTCCACATAGGATAAGATTCATAATACATTGTATTGCATTTAACTTCAGAGTCAAACCTGAAAATAAGAATATTGTACCATTTGTTTAAGTTTCAGAGCTGTATTTGCAATAGTTGAAGAATAATATAAAATTTGTATTGTTTTTTTTTTTATTTTTAATTTTAGTTTTCTCTTTAATTTTAGGCTGTCTGTCAGAGAGACTTAGCAAGCAGTACAAGAACTTGGTACTTTCACAGTTGGTGATTCCAGGAGAAGGTTGTCCTGATTCTGAAGGAGATAAGCCATTGAAACAAACAGGACAATCAGTTGACCAATCAGACAATGGCGTCTGCTTGTGTAAATGTGGCAGGAAAATTTTTCTGTCAAAGCAAACAGTTCTTGGGGATTTCACAGTTCTATATATTGGCGGAGAATCTGCAACTTTGACCAATCTGATCTTTTCTTTCAAAGAGTGCCTTTTCTTCACCTACAATGCCAGAGACAGGATAGCTAGGAAGGAAAATGTGAATGTTAATAAAATGCTTATGAAGCGATATTTTATGATTGAGAAAGCAAAAGATGCAAATATTATTGGCATTTTAATTGGTACTCTAGGTGTTTCACAGTATTTAGATATTCTTAGTCGACTGCAAGAACTTCTTAAGAATGCTGGGAAAAAGAGCTATACTTTTGTTGTTGGTAAAATTAATGTTCCCAAACTTGCCAATTTCATGGAAGTTGATGTGTTTGTTCTTGTTGCTTGTCCTGAGAACACTCTGCTAGATTCCTCAGAATTTTACAAGCCAGTTGTGACCCCATATGAAATGGAGATTGCATGCAACATAAATCAGGAATGGACAGGGGATTTTATCACAGATTTCCATCAGATTCTACCAGGTTCACCAACGTTTTTTTATTTTATAGAAACTCATCTTTTTCATGTTAAGAAGTTTCCATGGTGGATGGTTGAAAAATTATGTTGATACAAATGGAAAGGGCCAAATCAAGATGCCTCACTGCTGGGGGGGGGAATAATCATTAAAAACAGCAACACTTAAGTTTCTTTGACTAATTAAGTGAGTAGTTTAATATTTTCACTATATTTTTTTAAAATTGATTCTGATTAACTTAAAACGTCCATAAACTTTGTTGTCAAGTATTATTTTTAATCACACATGTCAGTTATCCAGACTATTGTTTACTTTGCAGGGGGCTCTCACTATGTAGAGATGAGGACAGAAGATGAAATGACCACAGATGTGTCTCTGATCAGTGGCAAACTGAGGACAATTGGAACTGGGGATACACCAGAGACTGGTACCATGATCCTGCCAAGGTCAGAGACATTAGCTGTTACAACAGTTCAGGCCCAATCAGCAGGTGAGTTTTGTTCTGACCTCATACAGGACAATGTAGGGGTAATGAAAATGTGAGTTATTTAGAACATTAACTCTTTCCCTTATACGTCAAATAACTTCAGTTGTCTGAACCTAGAGGTAATCAGAGTAAAAATTCCTATATTGGTTACTTTTTGTGGACAAACAGCCAGCTAGAAGTGCAACGAAAAGATACTTATGAAAATGATATGTATTGAAAATAAGACTTGATGTTTCAGCCATTTTTGAAATGCCTCCACTTTCAATTTAATTTTATTCCTACAATTATTACAGAAAATATTTGTATAAATCATATGGTTTTAATAAACTCATAATATGGGCTTGACAACAGTTCTGAAGGTCATTATTTACATCTAAGGTCCTTTTTTCTAGCAGGCAATAATTTTATTGTTTAGGACTATTGGGATGGCTTTACCACTTAGGAGTTGTTGTATTTTGATTTGTATTACATTCACTCTCATTGTTGGACCAATTCAGTAGCCTAGTGGTTAGTGTCCAGCTCTGATGGATGAGGTCATGGGTTCAAACCCTGGCTGAGTCATACAAAAGACATAAAAATTGTACTGGCAGCTGCCTTGCTAGTCATTCAGTATCAAGAGGTAAGCATTAGGACTGGTCAGCCTTGTTTCAAGATAATAGGACTACATGTCTGCAGCCTAATGCCTTAGTTTTTAGACATCACTATAAGCTGTCAGCCTGCAGTATCATTGCGATATGACAAAAGTTATTAAAGCTACATTAAAAATCCAAATACACACACACATGCACTCACAGTAATTATCAGTGTTAAGATAATAGACCAGCCATAGTCACAGAAAGATGTCCCCTAAATATGCCTGTCATTAGATCATTAACTCTGCTTGACTTCTAAATATTGTATTTCAATTCAACAGTGAAAAAAGCTATTTATAAGTGAATTAAAATTTTATTACATTAACAGTTGTCCAATATTGAATATATAAGGTTACAGTAATCATATTTATTGTGGGTGTGGACTTTACACTGATTTTTAATTGTAAATTGTTGATTGCATATACATATATTTTTGGTTGAGTCACTGAGTAATTACACTACTCAGTGTAGTGAAATGAAATCATTTTTTCAGCATAAGCAATCAATGAAAACAAATTTCAAGGCTTGTAATGATTATTTAATAAAGTTCATAAAAACATTAGTTGCAGTTGACAGATTTATTATTGCACAAGGAATGAATGTGACATAGGCAGCATAAAGCATTGATCCTTTTATCAGATTGATCTGAATTTTGTTTTTGTTCTTCTGTAAAATGCAGCACCACTTTTAAAATAAGAAAATCGTGATTTAAAATACTGCGTACCATACACCTCAAAATGTGATATAAAGAAGAAAAAAAACTGTCTTATCTTATATTCATGGAAATTCTTTTTGTCCACCAGAGCAAAGGGACTAATCTTTATGGATCACCGTAAAATTTTATTTATGGTCATCATCTAAAGATTGAATTATTGACAGATCTTTGTGTTCCTGTGATTTATGTAAGAGTTATTGCTCCTTTGTACAGTTGGATGGAATTTATGAGAATTCAATAAGTGGATTGCAATGAAACTTCATGTCGATTATGTTCATTATCAGAAATGATCCATGCTGACCAGTGCTTGTACTATTTTCAAAAGAGTAGTGCCCCTTGTCATACGTGATGTAGGTTTGGAATGCAGGGATATATTTATGTGAGCAAATTGCACACCAGTCCTATTTGGATGATCCACATTTGATATAACTTTTACTGAATCAACATGAGTTTAATGGCTGCAGTTTTATTTCTTCTTCCAGGTGAATATTTGTCCTCCCGATCCTGGCAAGGCTTGGAGAAGAAGACAGGGGAGACCCCCATTGTTAAGGCAGTGGAAGGTCATCATGGCATTGCCATGGGATATGAACAGGAGCCAATAACTTAATTAGAAAAAGACAGTTGCAAAGATGTTTTTAATACAAAAATTTAAAGAAATACACCTAAAAGATCTAGAAAACATTATTTCAAGGAAAATTTTAAGCCACACTTTGTTATTAAAAGATGTCAGTTTTGATACTTCATCATACTTTACATGAACTATTGATGCATTTTGTCCAGTATATCATATTCTGCTGACCTCTTTAAAACAATAATGGTGTGTTTGGAAAAGAAGACTAATAATGTCCAGTGCTGATCATGATGCTTGATGTCATTTCTCTCATTAGAGTTAAGACATTTTAAGAACAGGAAAATTGAACTGAAGCATGAATGCATTTCATTACTGGCATTGAAAATCGGTTTTTATCTATTTTGTACTGCCATTAAAATTCCATGGTCAAAAGTTATTTTGCTAATATTTCTTTGACTCATACTGACAGAGAATTTGTCATTACTTACAAAATGTGCAATTTTTCTAATAACTGCCTTTGTTGTGATGGCATCATCACTTGTCGTTCTATCTGAATAACGTTTATTTGAAGAAAACTAATAAGAAATAAAAGTTGCTGATAAATATTCAGCAACTTTGTTTTAACATTTGTTGCAGTTGAATTTATGTGTTATGTATTAAATATGCTATGCTGTATTTTTAATTATACCCATTTTCTGTTTTATTAAACCATGCTTTGAATAAGACAAAATATAAAACCTGATGTGTGTGACTATCATTTATTACCACAGTCATAATGCACAGATTAATTTATTATATAAAAACACTCAATGAGTGACACCAGCTGAATGTAACCAGCTATGAACTATAGCATGATAAAAACATAAACACCACTAGCCTTGTTTATCCTTTGTAACCACAACCACATATATATGCGAGTCTTTTTTCAAAAAGCAGATTACTCTGTTTAATCAACAATATTATGAATGAACAGCAGCCAGACAACATGCTGGTCTGCATCTTTTCTTTCTGAACATGAACATTATTTCATTCATTGGTACATGTATATTCTATATTGACTTCAAAAACTTAAGTGCAATTCATACACAGGATAAAATGATATTACCTTAGTTAAATTTGCATAGCATATACCAATAAATGCACATGATCTTGAGATATAAACGTGAAAGGTTTCTGAGCGACATTAACAACATTAAATAAAGAATTTAATCTATACACAGTAATCTTGAAACAAACATGAGAAAACTTGATAGACCACTTTATTTGACACAAGGGATGGTCTTTCAAGACTAATTTTACTATACTTGCATTTAATACCATTAGAAATGGAACTCAGAAATGGAACCCAGATTGGGCAAAATGTTTACATGGTCATTGAAGATCTGTCCTGAAGATCATGAAGCCTTGAGGTTTCCATACATGTTACAGTTCAAAATGTTTTTGTAATTGGCTACTGGAAAATTCCAAACTCAAACCTAGTCAAAGAAGTTTTATTTGTAGGCCTGCAGCAAGATGATCTGAGATAAATAGATCAGTTATCTTAATTTACCCTCAATATCTTTTACCTATTTCACATTATGAAAATTAGTATGAGGATGCTTTTGACAAGAATAACTAGGAGGTTAATTTATTTTCCTTGGCTTGTTACTCCCTCAATATTATGGACCTTGTTTCACTGATGAATATTGGTATTTGGATGTATGCCAAAGAATGGAAATACACCATGAATTCACCATTTTTCATGTGGTACCAAGATCTGTAGATATGGTTGCTACAAATCTTAAATTTAAAGACTGGATAAACAATGATGAATCTGTGGGGACATGTAAGAAGCTTTCCAACTACTCCAGTGACCTAAGTGGTTATTGTCCACCTTGGATGCATGAAATCACAGGTTCAAATCCCAGCTGTGTCATACCAAAGACTTATAAACATGGCACTGCAGCTGCCTCATTTGACACTCAGCATTAAGAGGCTAATGGTAGACTGATGAGCCTGGTGTCATAATAATGTGACTGGGTGGGACATGATGTTACATGTCAGCAGCATGATGGTCCAGTTCTAGACATTAGTATAAACTGCCACACTGCAAACATAGTGGTATGACTAAAATTGTTAAAGGTATGTTATAAATATTTATTAAAAAAAAACTGAAAACAGAAGAGGCTTTCCCAAAGCCACAAATTTCAGTACCATCTGAAATGTCATTTTTCATCAATGAGAAATGTATTGAAACCTAAAATAAATGAATTCAAAGTACACCAAAAGTAGGTCACTGACCTTATTTTCACATGTATGTTTTGAGCAATTTATTCATTATAGCCACAATATCTTGGAGGATATTTAACATACACTCATAACTATCAGTATTTGGTATTTTGATGCATCTCGTAAAAGGTAACTCAGCCCTTTGAAATGAGGTCACTGTGACCTACTTTTCATTCTTTATTTAATCCCAAATATCTTCAAGCCAATTTATGTATACTCCTGACAGTTGATACTGTATTTGATGGCAGACATTGATTTCAGGAAAATTGCTATGAAAGCTTTTGATGTCACATGTACACATGCCTTTCAATACTACATAACCCATTTCTGGGACTCGTGTAGCTGAAGGTTTAGTCAATTTGTAGAAATTAGAAATATTATGAGGAAAGATTATTAAGTGAAAATGAATTGGTGGGAAATTTGATGGGAAAATGAATACATCAAGTACAAGTGGAGCTATTGTTATGTAAAGTGGCTGTTTCTAACTGCCAAGTTAAATTTACCATCATATAGTAAGTTAATTCTGTCAGCAGGTAGGTAGTTTCATTGATTCATGTTTGCTGGAGAAGAAAGAGTATATTATAGTTATCTATAGAAATCTGGGTTTGTCAATAGATAAAGATGATCATGGGATTATCTTGATCTGTCATTAGGCAAGACCATGATAATCATTGGATTATCTGGATCTGCCCTTAGACAAGACTGATAATCATTAGATTGTCTAGATCTACCCTTAGAAATGACTGTGATGATCATAGGATTATCTTGATCTGTCATTAGGCAAGACCATGATAATCATTGGATTATCTGGATCTGCCCTTAGACAAGACTGATAATCATTAGATTGTCTAGATCTACCCTTAGAAATGACTGTGATGATCATAGGATTATCTTGATCTGTCATTAGGCAAGACCATAATAATCATTGGATTATCTGGATCTGCCCTTAGACAAGACTGATAATCATTAGATTGTCTAGATCTACCCTTAGAAATGACTGTGATGATCATAGGATTATCTTGATCTGTCATTAGGCAAGACCATGATAATCATTGGATTATCTGGATCTGCCCTTAGACAAGACTGATAATCATTAGATTGTCTGTATCTACCCTTAGAAAGGACTATAATAATCATGGGATTGTCTAGTTAGTGGAGTTAAATCGTCTTCCAAGGCATATTTGGGAAGTTAAAAGTTAGAAGAAAATCCTTTTCCCCCCACCCATCTCCATTTGTAAAAGGGAAATAATTTTTCTTTAAAACAGGGATGAATTTAATGTAGAAATAAAGGTACTGGTTGAATGAACAGCATGAGATTTTAGTACATTATGATGATTTTTTGAACATAAATTTTTAAATAGAAGTTAGCAAAACTCATGAAATAGTATATTCCAGTATAGACTGATTGTTGACTTGTTTTGGGATACCCAACTTTTGTGTGCCTATCACAGGCAGAATTATTTGAAATGTGAGCACTCTTGTTGTTGGCTTTGGTTACAGCTTCAAATTTAATACATTGGAGAAAGTGCTGTATTGAGATAGCTCCAAGAGATTTTGAAATGTATAATCTTAACATTTAGAAAGGTTAAATTCAATTTCCTATTTTTCTCCAAAATCTCCACTACTGCCATGTTCTTTTACATAATTTATGCTTGATTTTTTTAAAGTTGTTAAATACATGACTGTGTTATCTTTAAACTTACATTCAGTTTGACATGTTGGGCAAGGCATTGATATAGGCAAGAAATAGCATGGGTCATAAAAATGAAATCATGTTAATTGATTTACAAAATTTTATCCATTAGCTACAAGTGTTTGAGTTCTTTAGTCAGGAAAAGATTTAATCCAAGGAGATGTTTTACCCATAATTGCATTAATTTAATTTTGTTAAAAGTTTTCATAAGCAACCATGCCAAAAATCTTTACTGAAGTGTAATTGTAATTTGCTAATTTGTATTTTTCCCTTCATGATACACAACTTTAGGATTTTAGTGAATTCATTCAAAGACATTCTAGATTATATAATGAATACTTGGTACATCAGTACATTCAAGACTTGGTGGTTTGGTACATTCAATGTTGGAACTCATTAGGAATATTCTGTGCTTTTGTGATAAAAAAATTCAGGATTATTTATGATTTAATTCACAATGCTGTACGTGTCTTGAATTTCACTGTATGCTGAGGTAAATAATTTATCGATTTTACCAAACTTGGTTTTACTATTTCAGTTATTTAAGATCATAGAATCATAATAGGGCATGGGTTGTTTTGACTTGTATTACATTGGTGATTGTTACTGATAGAAACAGTTCATTTAGAATGTTTGCCTTAGTTTTATTGTCGGTGTACTCCTAATATGATCTCTCTTGGAAGCTACTCTATTTTAATCTTGTTTGGAGCATTTTAGGAAAAAAATTATTTTCGGGGATAAAATTTTTGAGACTATGTTCTTCTGTCAGTGACAGTAAATTACTGTTAAGTCAGGGGTAGACATGACCCATGGATAATTACTTGCAAGCTATCTGACTTTCCCACATTGGTGAACACAGATTTGAACATACATGGACAGACATGAGGTGTCAGTAATCTGCAAAGAGAAATCTGCCACACAGGTCTTATAACTAGTTGATAGCAGCTTAAGATATAGTTTGTCATGACTTAAGTTGGATCCACTTAGCTTTCTTGTAATAATGGTACTTTGATGGGTTTGTTTTGGAGTTTGAACTTTGATCTTAGCATTGATGCATATAATGACATCAATGTCACAGATATCTGGAATTTTTGAGGTTTTATTGATGAAAGTTGGATTGGTATTAAAGGGAATAATTCAATATATTTTGGTTTCTAGTTGGAACTGTAATCACTTGTTCAAGGAAAATCACTGAACAATCTGAAAAAATGAACACATTTAGAGTCTGAACCAGAGCTTAGAGTTGTCCACTAACCAGCTGCCACAATTCATTTTGGAGGCAAGATCTAGTAATATTTTAAGTTCATTAAAGCGTGTATGGTCATAATCATGTGACATATTCATGATGGTTTTTCACCAGATGGCTTCAGTTTTAATCCATATATTTCTATGCTAAGTACCAAAGTCGTGTACTTAAGTGCTAAGTATTGATTCCCTAACTAGGTTGATAATTTCCCTTCCCTTATGATCTTCTCATAGTATTTTTTAAAAAAATATCCTAGCTTAATTCATTCTGATTTGACTCATCATGAATATTTTGTTTTAAGCAAATTTCAGTTCAAACTTAAAATATTTGGCTTTTAGTTCAAAAATTTAGTTAAGTGGTTTTAAGAGGTTGGTTTCTCCTTTGTAATGTTTTTCATTTAATTGCAACTTCGCTAGCCAAGGTTCCAATATGCTAACCTACTTACACCTTGGCAGATCAATAATATTTAATTGCTTTGTCATAGTGACGTCTGCTGGATTTCATGAGTTTCATTCCTTAGTATGTAATGACAAATTATCAGTAGCCTGTAACAGTTATGCATCAGCCAAAAGTGATAGAGACAATTGACTTCAGATCACTAGTTTATAAGTTTAATATTGAAAGTGTGACTATGTACCAGAGGGTGAAAAATTAATTACGAGTCCATTCCATTGTGTCATCCCCTTGACTTGATCAAGTCAGAACAATGCTCAGATTTGAACAACTTAATTTTGATTAGATGTAGTGGCTTGCTGTTGCATCCAGTTAAATTCACAGACCTAAAGCACCAAAATATCTGATCAATCTGCCAAGGTGCAGATAGGTTAACATATGAAAATGTTGGCTGTTTGGTTTAATATACTGGATAATAATGGTGTATTTGTGTTCAGTTTTTTAAATTTATTGAATGTTTTAATTGGAAATGGATTTCAACTTGAGCTATTAATTTGTATGGTTTAAACCTCAAAAATTAGTTAACAGCCATCTTAAAGTTTTTTGGGAGTTGGCATGCACATATCCTGGATTCTTTGATTTGAATGCATTTAAGCACTTACCTTCATTGTTTCTAAAATATTCTCCATTCAGGCTAATTCCTTCCTCCATTTTATTTCTAATGTACTGGTAAGTTCTTTTGCTGAGTATTAAAGTAAAATATAAATGTTTTCTCATACTCTTCTAGGAATGATCACCAGTTACAACTGGGTAACCCCTTCTCAGAATATTAATACCTTACATGTTTCTGTATACATTTCCAATACATCTTTACATTACAGTGATCCACACAGAGCCATTGACACATCGAGTAGAAAACTAAGATTTCAAGAAAATCATGGAATAAAAATTTAGCATTTCTAAAGCTGTTCTTAGTTTTATCATAGTTTTGATTTAGGGGTAGTTTTTTTTAACAGCAAAAAGATTTAAATTGGGGAAAATTATGATATTGCAAGCTGTGTTTTTCTTGTAAGCAAAACTTATTAGTTATAGGTTGTGAACTATCTTGCAAAAATTAATTTACAATATGGGCATGCAGAATAGACCTAAAAACAAAACTTATAATTCTTTTCACTTGAGGTGCAAATATTAAGGGACAAATAACATTAAGTCAAGAAGAATGGTTTTATTTCCAGTTTCTTTTCATTCTTATCACTGTACAAATAAAGAAGTGTAAACAAGTAAAAATAAGCAAATACAGATATCAATATTTAATAAAGTAAAAAAGTAAATATTTTAAAAAATGTCCAAGTAAAATTGCTTTATTTTAAAGTAGACAAAGTAATGCTCATTGAATTGAGAAGAAAATGAATTAACTATGAAAATTAAAAATTTGTGTTTCTTGTAAATATGCACGAATTGTAATAAAGGTCTACCACTGTACGTCAGTGACAGTTCGTCAAGAAATCTTTTACATGTAGTTATCATTCTAAACAGTGTTAACGATGTAGTCAGTCAACTTTGAGTCATGTAGGCATCACATTGAGTAGCTGAATGAATGATGTGTGGTGAAAAGTTGATTTGCTGATTGGAAAAAAGAATGGGTGAAATGGAGATTTTTCTATTGTGTGTGTATATATATATATATATATATATATATATATATATATATATATATATATATATATATATGTTTCAATTAAAAGCAATGAGGAATTGAAATTTTTAAAAAAAAGAAATTCAGCCAAATAGATGAAAGTCATTTAATCATGCATCCTCTTCCATACCGAGTTGGTGGCACCACATCAAAGCACAAGATAGAATGAAACAAACTAGAATATACCTCTAATAATGCTTAATATTGTAAATTTGCCTTAGAGGATTCAAGTCAGTGCATATTGCATTGGTATAACATGGCTACAATTTGGCAGCCAGACATCTAACGTAATATAAGTATAAAACGTTTTCATTAGCTTTGATGCACCTGCTTTTCTTGTAGATAAGACATTAAACTTTACAGGTCACATACAAATAACGGTAAATAAACTACAAATAGATCTACCAGCATGTTGCATACAAGAAAATGCAGTAATCCATACCATTGTATACATTTGGTCATTTCTCAGTAGTAATGCTCCTGCAGTATCATCCTGTTACAAAGTTCCTTCCCATTTTCATGAAACTAACCACTGTTCAATATTGGCATTTTTTCACAACCAATACATTAAGTGTCTTCATGAAGCACTTGGATGATGGTTTCAGGAGTTGACTGTGTATGTTTCTGCCTTTACAGAGTCATTGTCTGCATCTGGCTCGTCAATATTATAAGCTGGGATGTCAAAGGTGGGTTCCATGGAGAAGTGTTCTTGGTCATAAGCGTCAATATCTTCTGGATGTTGCTTCAGTGTCCGTGACTTGCTGTACCTGGTTACACCGACACATAAATATTATACAAGTTAAATCATTGTTTTTATTGCCATTCTATTTTTCAAAGCAATTGAAAGCAACAGTTAAACTTGCTTTAAAAGACACCATTTTAAGCTTTTAAGCAATCACATAAAGCAGACACACTTCAAGGTCTAGTTAATTAAATGATGATGATAGTAGTGAACTGCCTCTCTTTCCTCACTGCTTAAAAAAGATATTACAGTATTTTCAATATGAGCAAAGTTAGGAAATAATTATAAACCCCACAAAAAAAACAACATTTCTTAGATTTTATGATATGCAGAAAATTCCATTTTTGCATTGAATTACCAAAACTGTCATCTTCATGAAAAATGGGTGATGTACTTCAAACATTAAAAATGCTGAAGTTCTTTCTGCGCAAAGTATTTGTATCATGGGTAATACTTTTCCAGTGGCAATGGAAATGGTTTTGTCATCAAGATTGTTCAAAGTCTGCTAAACATTCTATATCAGTTTCAATATTTTGCTGAAATTTTGGTAAAATATATATGGCAAAAATTTGAATCATGATAATTTAGGACCAATGTTTGGTCCACGTTAGCACATGGCTAAGTTTTGCATTCTTGATAAACTAGGACCAGTGTCTTGCCAGCATTAACACACAGCCATGCCATCTGGCAACATTTTGAACAGATAACCTAGAACACGTCTTGCCAGCATTAACACACGTCATCAGACCATTCTGAGGGGTGACACAGAATTCTGCAGAAAACATTGTTTTATTGTTGCTAAAGTTAATTTAACCTGAATATTTTCACACCAAACAAGTATAAAATTTGCAAACCCTTGTTTGGAATTGTGATGTTGGTATAGAAGTCATCATAAATTTCCATATTGTCGCTGTGTTGACATTTCAATTCTGCAACACAATGGAACCAAGATTTCATATTGATGAAAATATAATTTTCAGTGGTTTTAAGTGTCTTAATATTATGTATATGGTATTTGGCCTGCTTATTAACAAAATGTTATGGATAAAATAAAATAAAAGCTTGTTCATTAGAAGTTATGATGTGGAGATATTTGAAAATCAAAATGCTGGTGCTGTAACAATACAAAACACATCGAGATTTTCATTGCATCAGATATGAAAAGGGTTTACAACAGAGAAACTATTTTTACCTTTTGTTTCGGACAATTAAAGAGAACACCGTGATGGTGACTAACATCAAAGCACAACATAGAACTATTCCAATTACAACGAACCACCAGGGCTGAAAAAAGACGAATAAAATTTCATAAAATA
Source organism: Potamilus streckersoni (assembly GCA_016746295.1). Taxonomy (NCBI): domain Eukaryota; kingdom Metazoa; phylum Mollusca; class Bivalvia; order Unionida; family Unionidae; genus Potamilus; species Potamilus streckersoni. Next base: position 1,383,327 of record JAEAOA010001694.1, read on the forward strand.
TCTACGAACATTCTGATGCGCAATTAATTCCTTAACATGAGGTCTTGAACCAGAGGACTGAAGCCTTAATGAATATAATATTTCTGCATCTGATTAACATTTCTATCAATCTTGTAAAAAATTAATGAATATAAAGCATTTAGCAATTTTTATGAATGTTATGTCTACAGTGACACCTTATTGCTCGCTGAAGCATGTCACTTTGCTAAATCGGCCCTAGTATCATATATTTATCGAATGATGTTTATGACTAGAAAGCAACTAAAAAAGTGAAATTAAACAAGTCTCTTAGAAATTGTAAATCTGATATATGAATTCTTATATTATTCAAAGTATATACCACTTGAATTTTATTTATATTGGTATTTGGACACATTTGAATTTGAACAGCTTTTGAAAAATGATGTACGAGATAGGCTGGTTATCTGAATTATAAACCAATTTCATCACAATTGCTGATATGCGAACGAATAGCACCAAATTACGGATATTTTGACAAGATCGAAATGCAATCATTGAACTTATAATTTCGTTCAGATTTCTACAACTTTTTCTTTTCATTCCGTAAATAAAAGTGTTTTCCTTTTATTTTTTTTTATTTATAGAAAACTGAGGAAACAATTTCTGAAAAAATAGGGTACAAAAGATAGGTACCTCTGCCTTTGAGATATGTGTACCTGTTCTTTTACTATATAATGTAAATGGGAATTATCTTTAATGACGGACAAAAGTGTGAATCATTTGCACAATCTGTGCTCAGATGAGAGTGGTGGAATTTGTGTCTGTATTGAGACTAAATGTTGAGTGATACTTACAAAGTCGTCTTGCTCTTTGGGGGGTTTCATTTGTAAGGTGTTAGCTATTGCGCTGCCCGTGGTGTTCAAGTGTTTGTTCAAGGTCTCTACACAAGGTTCATCTAGGTCTCTTTCATCTATCGGGATCCCACCGGATGAAGCGGACACGAAGTATGTTAGCTGGGTCGCATCTTTCCTGCAAAATATGGATGAAAGAGAGTTCCTGTTTTAAATACAAGAATAATACATTAAAGACAAATGATTCCTATCATACGATTTAATTCACAAATTTCAACGTCTTTTCTAATTATGATAGAATTTGTTTTCTTCTTAATGAAATATAGGTTGACAATTACATCGAGGACCCGAGCCAGATTTATATGTATTATGAGTATGTCTCTGTATATTTTCTCAGATTTCAAAATGTTGCTCAACTTAGTGGTTCTTTTCTTTTCAAAACGCGAGTAGTCTGTGGTCAGCTTATTCGATAAAGCCAATCACCCTACCCCCCCATATGTGTTGATACTGACGGGCGATATAAATTGCCAGTCACTTTCATTACAGGCGTGGGGATGATTTATCAGCCCAGTCAGCCGTGTCAAAGATATCGCATGTTTCTTTCTTGTTTTCATATTGGAGTTGGTATAATGTTACAAGTGCACTTGCTAAGTAAAATTGTAATACTTTAAAAGATATTCTCGAAACAAACGCTGACGTCAACTTTTACAGACTTTGAAAACGAAACATCAGTTGAAAATTGTAAATGCTGATCTTTATGTACGGTGACCTTGTTGTTTTTATTTTCAGACCAGTTATATATGTTATGATAAACTTGATTAAAATCGTACATGTATTATAAGTGACTGACTACGTCAACTAAATCCATATTGTCCAAACATTCGGGCAATAGGCAGTTGGTCATCTCGTCTGTTTTGTGTTTCTTGAAGTTTGATTGGTGCATAATGTAAAGCATTAATTTATGCGAATACATTGAGAAATTTATGCGAATACATTGAGAAAAAAAATAATCTCTTACCCGTCAGAACTTTTAAATCCTGTTGTACCTTGGACAATTTTGACACTGATGTTTCCCTGGAAAACTGAATAATAATAATAATAATAATAATAATAATAATAATAATAATAATAATAATAATAATAATAATAATAATAATAATAATAATAATAATAATAATATCATAATCATCTTTGTCATCGTCGTCATCATCACCATTTGTTGATGTTTTGTGACAAAATCAGCAAGTCATGGGTCTACATGCATGACTTGCTGTGGTTCGACCACGATTACGTTTAAGTGCCCACGTATCCGATGCAAGTTAATTAATTGTGTTATTTGCAATTAAGTTAATAGATGTAAATGGTTCGATAGTGTTGGTAAATGTGGCAAATTTATTCTAAATATTGATTGTATATACTTTCTTAGTCGAGGTAATACTGACAATATATGCATGCAAATATTGTCAGCAATTTGGTCAAGTTTAAATGACTGAGTACAGTTGAAAATATCAGACACAAATTTGAGAAAAATAGAATTAGCGAAATTCCATCTAAGAGAAAATATTTGCAGACAGGAACGAAGCTTCACGGATGTTCCATCTCCTGTCGTTTTACCTAGTTGGTGGGATTTCCCTATACCACATCAATCCACATGGTCACCTTTTTGTTTTCTCAATCAGTTGGTAGAGTTATCTCGAGCTTCTACTAGAAGTTTAGGTCACTATTTACTCCAAGAGTAGATAAGGTGACGTGTATATACTGTTTTTCTTTTCTTTTTTTTTCAGCTACAGATACCTTCGAATGTTTCTTTATAATTGATGTAATTCCCGTACAGAGTGATTTAAAGCATGTGTCCAATGTGTTATTTTCACAATACGTTATCCTTAAATGATTGGCATTTGAGAGTCTCTTTATAGGCAACTGAATATTGACCAATACTGTTTATGGTGGGCGAGAAAATGAACTTTTACCCATACCTGTAAGCAGGAAAGGAAAATTAAAACCGGGGGGACCCACATCTGTGCCGAGGATTTAAAAAAAAAACCTGGTCTCTGGACACAAATTGTTTAACCACGGATTGAACTTCCCTATCCAGTCCATGAGTTTCAATAATGAATATTCTAATAATTCCGGAACATTTTATTGATTCTGTTATTCTAGGATCTCCAGGTCGATTTTGTATTAGCATAATTTCTCAAGATTCTTGTTCTTAATTCTACGTACAGTCGTTTGTTTCCTTCCATGCGTCAGAAATTGCCTCTTCAAAGTCTGAGAAATTATATGGCAGAATATCTCCAAGAACGTAGATTTCGCGGCGTCTGTGGGGAGTGCACGAACAGGATGCAATGTCGTACTTCTGCAGCCCTTCCTCCACGATACTCATCTGAGGTTCTGTAAGACTGCTGAAACTGGAGTCAGCTTCCAATACCGACACTCTGTATCCGATCACTGTCACTCTTGTCCTGTTATGGAAGAGAGAAAGAAAGTTAGCCATAAAAGATTTAGAGTTGCATGTCATAAAACCTGTTTATTTTTTAAATAAATTTTGAGCGTCAAGTTTGTTTCTTCTATGTCAGCAGATCGACATTGCCTTCAAACTCGCATATAAAAAAGCAGTTACCCACGATAACATTTATGTTAATTGTTTGTATGTGGCGCATTGAAAACAATGTGCTGTCCACTGTAATTAAATGTCATTGGACAGTGCAATTTTCTGTAAAAAAGCGTTTGCTTACATTAAATTTTCAGCTCTGTTATATCAAGTCAAAGGCATCTGTAGCACATGTTGACTGATTATTCATTTTGGAGTCTTTAATTGGTGGTAAAATTATAACCTGAATTGCCTCCCACTTAGACAAATTGTCTGACTAAATAAACAAAATTAAACTAAACAATGGTATAGCATGTATTGCATCTTTATTCGGCCAACGTGTCTTGTTATGTTTCAGGATATACCTGTTATCATTAAGTAGGCAATGGTTATTATTTAATCACGTTTTTGTATGATGAAGACAATGTTCTTGCTTTATCTTCACCACTCAGTAAATGCCTCAAATTTTAGGATGTGACCAGATGCGTGTCCTTACCACTACTTCTTCGTGCAAGTGAAGTCAATGCAAACTGAAACAATAACAAAATCAAAGCACGTGTATAACTTACCCATTGTCCGATAAGTAGTTCACATTCCAGTCAATGGTTTGTATTTTCACAGAATCGGCTGAGGCAACTGCAAGTAGAGGTATAAAGTAAAAATTAATTGCAAATAAAAGCAAATATTTGACGTAACGTAAATTGGGGAAGAGAGTCGGCCCTCATCGTACTCTGAATAGGAGTGTGTAGTCCAAGGTCGCTTAAAATTATCTCCAAACGTGACACACAGTAAATGTATCCAATCATGTTCCATTGCGAATTTACCCAATCATGTCCCATATTAAATTCATCCAAACACGCCCCATTATGAATTTACCCTATCATGTCACACAGTAAATTTGTCTGATCACGTTCCATAGCATATTTACCCATTCATGTACCACAGTAAAGTGACCAGTGATCCTCTTAGTTGATTTACCCAATCATGTCCAACAGTAAATTTGAACCAATCATATCCAACAGCAAATTTGTCCAGGCATGCCACGTAGAGAATTTACCAAATCATGTCCCACAACACATTTACCCAGTCATCCCCATAGTGAATTTACATTCATGTACATATTATAGAAAACCAATACAAATATTTACTATAAACCGTAAAGTGTTCATCATTATATGATAAAAACAACGTCAAAGCAGATACTCAGATTCTCTAATCTTGTACTTGGTGTTCAATTGGAGTCAGATGCACCATTTGAAATAATAAATCTGTGAATCCTAATTATAAATTTATTCCTGTAACGGGGATTGAAGATACAAAGTCATGTACAGGAATTTATTGTAAAGACACATAATAATGCACCTCCAAGATGAATAGTGCACACAAAATGGGACAGAACGTACCCAGAACGTACAGATAAAATTTCCCCATCCTTAACACCCGACTAGAAGTTGCTGCTTTGAAGGGCACTCACTTATGAGCAAAGGCGGAGATAAAGAGATGATGGTGTCTAAAGATAATGTATAGACATGTAGCATCATACTGTGACATTATATCCTTGCTTGGGGATACTCACCTGAATGGAATGATGTCCATATATAACGAAGAGCATTCTCCACCACGTTCTTGAACTCGGACATTTGCCGTTCGTGCAGAAGCAAGATCCGGTAGAGTTTCCCGACAGGTGCCCGCACAACAGAGATATTGAATCGATCTAGCAGCTCTCCCATGCTGGCCATAGTTCCGTAAGAGTCAGGAGTTATCCACGTGTCCTTCTTGTGGTCTTTTATATACTCTGGCAAGTACCAAAGCCTGGTAATCGTGTTCCTGGTAGGGAAAGACAAAGCCAATACATGATGGTTGAATTATCGCATAATTGCACAGGTCCATCAAGCAACATGATAATTGGAATTATGCATACTAACTACAATATTTTCAAGACTAGGAATCATATTTCGACTTTATATTGAGATATTATTTTAATTGGATACTAAGAATTAACATATTACGTAAATGTTTGAAAAGTATCGTTCTCTTTTTCAATATATCAACGACCGCAAAACACCAAAATTTAACAAAAAATAAACAGAAAAGAAAGAGACTTGCCTATTTGTATCAATAAATTCCTCTCTTGCATTGTCCGGGAATAAATATGAGTTTTCTGAAGAAAAAAAAAGCGGTCGGATAAATAAACCATCACTAAGACAAGCAGAGCTGATTGAGATCTGTATGCATCTGTTGAATTTAATTTAGTACGAAGTGCCAACAACATTATTTACTATCAATCATAAATCTGGATCCTTGGCATCAAAACTTGATTATGCTGTGTTTGAGATGCAATATCGTTTGGCATATCAAAGAAAATTTTTGATGTGAGTTAAAGAATGTTTTTGAAGTGAGTTAAAGAATGTTTTTGATGTGAAGACTTCCGTTAGCAACTAATATGGAATCATAATGGTGAGGTCAAATATAAGTATTGGACTTAAATTCTCAATCCTTCATGAAATTAAAATATATGACAAAGAGGAGTATTTTAGGAAATTCTTTTTTAAGTAGCAATAATGGATTGAATTATATCAAGTCTTTTTTTAAAAAAAAGCAATTCTATAAAAAAAAAACAGCGACTGTTACTATGACTATAGTAGCGAAAAGAACTTTATTACAAACCTTGTCGACTTTGCCTGATCATACGGGATTGATGTATGTCTGAATGGATTTTATTGAGCATGCGCAGTTTGAGCCATCCGACTGTGTCAATATAGGTTAGCTTCATGACAGTGGCTCCCTGATATTGATGACACTGTGGAATGATGCATACCCCACACTGTCGAACGGTATCGTCTGCAAACACTGGATCTATCATTTCATCATTTACCTTTAGGTAATAATTTAGTGTGGACACTTCTTGTCTAGAAAAATGAACGTCATACCAGATATTATCACTTTTAATCGAATTGCAACAAAACCCACCAATCATAGCTTCAAAAGTTACAGAGGATCATTGTTCGAATTTATGAAAAATATACCACAAATTCCTTACCTATTATCCCTGCACATCATTTATTTCTGTTAAAACAATTATATGTATCACCTTTTGCACAACAGTTCGTAACCTCTATTTGATCGCTTTCTTATACTGTTAACGGACGAATTAGGGACTTCAAATAACAGACCATTTGGTGTATCCCGACATTTTCACGAATCTCAGACTTTATTTAATTGACATCATCTGTACAAACAGGTCTTTATAAAACTGTATTCATCATCTCTAAATAGCCCTGAATTGGACCTGACGTGGTCCACGTAGAGTCCTGACTTGGTGCCTCAGCTGGTCATCATGGTGGTGGACAGTCCTAGATTTGACCTGACTTGATTATTAAATTTAGGAACTGTGTGCAATGAAGCCGTTTCTTATAGGTTAATATTTATTTAATATTAATGTAATTAGATTTGTAACAGTAAATATATTCTTGGTACGTTATACTTTTAGTTATCACTTTTTTGCTTGGCAACCTGTATGTATGTATGTATGTATGTATGTATGTATGTATGTATGTATGTATGTATATATATATATATATATATATATATATATATATATATATATATATATATATATATATATATATATATATATTGCATCACTTCGATCTTGTTTACAAATAGCAGGTGGCAAAACTAGATGACTATCACAGACTCAATTGTGATACCAACAAGTTGTATAAAGATATTACTTAGAAATATTCAAAACACGATATCTCAAAATTCGACGATTGTTTCAATTTTTAAATTAATGCCTGGTTCGTAAGTAAGAAATATCAGAAGTGGTTTCCTACATATAACCAAAATGACTAGAGTAAAATACAAGGCCACCTTAAGAACTTGAATCGCAGTGTTGGTGACTAGCAGTCAGCTGCAGCTGTTATTGTCATTTATAGCTCATGTCAGACAGTGTACGACGTGAGCGCTTCCAAACATTTGCTTTGTAACTCTACATATGTATGCATACTGTACCGTACAGTCTCAGTGGCGGATTTCTCTACAGGGAAGAATTACCTCAGATCAATTATTGTTCTTTCTGGTCTGCCCAGTACGACTGACACGTTACATTTTTCTTTGCATGTTGTTCCATTGCCTATAATATTAAAAGTTTTTTAATGTGAAAAATAAAATGTAAAACAAAATTTATATGAGCTAATGTAAGAAAATGTATGCATTGGAAGTAATTAAAATAACATTCACAATTTAATTGTTTCAACGCAATTTTAAATCAATTTTTAATTATACTGATAAATTATGATTTTTTAGGGTTGAGTCCAAATTTAATTTTTATTTTTAACGATGCCTTGAATATCAGACAAAAAAGTATTCCAAATTACCAGGCTCGTGACCTTTTCTTGGGACACTATCAAACAACGACATACTCAAAGGTTCTCGTGGGCTTTAGACTCAATTTTCAACGAATCTAAAATAATTTTAATGCCTGCAGACATTTCTGCGCAAAGTACATAATGCACGAAATATCGATTCAACTTTCACAGATCTGTACATTCGAGCAGCTGATAACTTACATTTCTATTCTTCCACAACATCTAACTTGGCCTTAGATTGAAAAATGTAAGCTCTATAAACTAAAAATATATTTCAGATTATTACAGCTTACTAATCAATAGGGATGTCCAATTTATATATATGTGTATCTATGTATCTATGTATGTATCTATGTATGTGTGTGCGATGCGGGAATAGATGGCTACGATATTGATAAAGCACGGAATAAATATGATAACTGGAATGTAGCAGATGCAATTCCATGTAAATCCTAGGATATATCGAGATTCATTTGTCTGGGTGTATGCATGTTTTTAGAGGGTTTGCACACTTGCTATGTAACAATCATTACATTTCAAAAGTGTCCAGGTCTTAGTTTTATATCGAAATGTTATGCACTGATAATGTACAGACAAGAGTTCAAGCACAAACCAGTTAGGCATAGGATAGTTCTTCATAGATAGCCGATTACAGACCCACTCATATGGCTAATGGTCAAGACTGTTAAATCACTAGATTTGTCTGATCCACAACTATGGATCTTGTGTTTGTATGCAACCCTACCCAGTGTGCATCTGGAAGGAAGTTGTTGTGTGAAAAAGGGGCTACTTCTGCCATTATTGGGGCTCAACTCTACTTCTGTCAATTTGCTTATGAGTGTAAGTCCCATGAAAGAGTGACAGAGGAGGCATGTTTGGCGGCGGTCATGAGTTATCATTTGCAGGACCTACATAAAATCCTGTCCGACTCATGGGAACCGGGCTGACTGGTCACCTTTATCACCAAAGGGACACTGACATGACCAGTTACCTTAGTGTAGGCATGTCAGTTCGTCTCACGTGATCTACGGTATTCAACTATTGGCTTTCTCTAGGCTGTGGCCAGATTAATCTACCATTTTTAATTTGAGTAGTTATTTCAGAATCATTACTGGTTATGGATTTCGCAGGGTCTGTAATTAATAACAATTTTTGATTAATGATAAATGGATTGAAGGCGACATGGACAAGACAGTTTTGTGCTTTCAAGGGAAAACATGTTGATTTACAAGAAAAAAATGTATATTGCCGAGTTCATGATATAAAAAATGTGGCCATTATACAATGCTGCGTCCGTGTCTCGCTTGTTTTGCACCAGTTCCAAGATGGACCGTGTAATTTTTTTTTAATCTCTCATCTACCCACTCTTAACAGTAAAAGTTACAATTTCTATGCATCTTTGATTCTTTATTTACCGTTTGTTTCAATTTATTACTTCAGAAATCTCTCACGCAATGCAAGAAGCATACTGAAATTTCGAGCTATAGAAAGTTACGGTGCAGTCTAACCAAATAAGGCAGTTTCACATAGGTTTATCCCTGTTGCTGTTGTGTAAACAATCTCAGATTTTGTTTTACAGATTTTCAAAACAAGAAGAAAAAGAAAAAGAAATAAAAAATAGAAAAAAAAGAAATGAAAAATGGCATAAGGCCTGTTTTATCTGATGGTAATGGGACGCAATTTAAAGCATTTAGACTTTATATTAAATACTGAACTTTACTGTTTGAACAGTTAATAGCGGTTTTACTTGTGTTATGATGATGGGTGCAATAGCGAAGGGTGCAAACTGATTGGATCGGTTTCATCCTGGGAAACAACACTGTATCTTGGAACTCAGCTAGGATATGCCAGCATACCACCCTACCTATTGTGAGTTAAGGGAAAAGGAGAGGTGCGGAAAAAAGTTTACTTGGTACCAAAGGAGAGTTTGCTTACTTTGGTAATTATCAATCAAGAGTAAATGAGTAGGCAGGAGTCTTTGACGGACACGAGTTATCAGTTGCAAAACTTATATCGGAGCCTGTCCGACTCGTGGGACCTAGACTGGCCGGTCACCTATGTCACTCTAGGGACAGTGACATGCCCGAAAAGCTTAGTACAGGCGTGTTAGTTCTTTTCCCGGATATACGGTGTTAAAATATCAGGCTTCCTGACGCTCTGACCAAATTAATCTATTAGTTGTGTTTGTGTCTATTTTTTTTGGTGCAGAATTAGTACTAGTAGTGGGCTTCTGTATGTTTGCCAATAAAATAGTATTGTTGCCAGGATCTCAGGTATTCCAGACAGTATTTTGATTTTATTGCATTGTTACATTTGTTTTAATTTACTGAATAATGTAAAGAGTAGCACTATATTCGATTAATTATCTTGGTACCGTTTTTTTTTTTTGTGGTAAACATAGCACCAAGTAGGAATGTATTAATGAGAAATATTAGATTTCCTACACGCAAATGTAGCCTAGTAAACGTATGGCATGACAAACATGAGTAATGTAACAATATATGCACATTCCTCATTTGCGAAACTGGCAAATGTTTTTTAAGCATTCTATAAGCATACAACCTCTGAGTGTATGGACATCCCAAACTTCAGTATCAGGCAGTACTATGATAACAGCGTTTCTGGAATACTGTCACTAATCTAGGTCAAAATAAAATAAAGTTACGAAAGGCACCCATACCCGAGATTATTCATGTGCCGTAGAAAATTTAAACTTGTATCAGTAACAATCAAAACCACTTTGATCAGACTACTTGTAACAGTAACCTCGTCGATGTGACAAATGCACAGGTACTACACGAGTATGGCGCGATTTTAGACGAATATTGATAAAAACATACACGTACAAGTGCACAATCACGTCAATTTTCACGAATAAATCCGCGTACATTATCATGATTTGCATAAACGCCAGCATGGTACACAAACTGACCACTATTAATAAAAATGTACTTGATACAACAGTTAAGGTACAGGATTTTATTTACAATTTCTTCTGCAGTATGTTTGCCTTCTTTAAAATATCGATTTTCTATATAATTCTCTATGATATTTAAATAAGGAGTCCGGATAGGGGTGCAATTGTTGCAGTTATTATGAGCTTATTTGGTTTTTCTAAAACATAGTCTTCCATAACTGTGATCTTTAATCCAGATGTGATAGTTTGACTTTCATATCATTGAATTCTGACTAAATACTCTTTTCTAAAGCCTATGCATCTTTCATCCGATAATTGCAAAGACTTAATACTATCTATTATAAGCTGCAGATCTTTCTTGTCGATGCTTCACGTTTTTTGGGGTGGGGTGGGGTTGTGGGGGTTGGGTTGTGTATGTGTTTGTTTTTATACAGCTGGGCAATATTTGAGCGCATTCTGATATGATACCCAGAGGCATCTGGTTACCTGGCTCGTATTCGAATTGGATATGTGCCCGATAATCTTGTTTATAACTCAAACTAGTTGACTGCACTTGTCATGCTTTTGCGGTATACTCAGTGGCTATATATGCTGAGATACGGAGTCGACACTATTGTACATATCTAACCATCTGTGATACTTCGGCCTGCTTGAACATTGTGGGAATATTAATATAATATTGTCTGCTTTTTCACGAAGCTGTTTCTTGATCAAGCTCTAACATTACAATTATGGCATTTTTCCTCATGCTGTTTGTTTTTGTATCCCACACTCTCGCGGCGCGATTGGCTTGAGCTGTTTTTACATTCGCCATGCTAGCATATAGGTAAAAATAATGTTTTATTTAATGAAAGTTTTGTTTATAGTTTTCACTTTACTAGAATGAGACAAACCAACTTATTTAATCCTGATTAATTTTTAACTGACTATAACTTTTCAACGATGATGAGATTGTCGGATGTTTCTACGATCATAGGTTCAGCGAATCTTCATTGGCGTACACGATAAAACTCATGGAGAGATCAGGGAGCTAGGCAACGCTGATTGTGCCTCTAGATTCCAATAATACACTTAAGGTATGGACGGTTACCTAGACCAACGCCTACGCAAGAAAATGTGATTTAGAATATTCATAACGGCATTTTCAGCTGTATAGTTCATATATTCCAAGGCATACGCCTTTGCAGTAATTGCGTCCTAATGCAAATATATAATATAATGCGAATATATATATATATATATATATATATATATATATATATATATATATATATATATATATATATATATATATATATATATATATATATATATATATATATATATATATATGAGTGTTTTATTAATTTTTGCAATTGTCGCCGTTTATTTTCTTTTCAAGGCATGTGGTGGTATCTAAATCAGAGGAAAATCAAGTTTTATATATTAGAACTGCATGGAATCCATTAAGTGACCAATCATAGCTTGGATTGCAGTAATACTAACGTGTAACTCATGCGTTTGCAAAAACATTGGCTCGTTCATTCGGGTATTATGAAATTGGTTTGCAATTAATGTGTAAGTGAACCGAACTCGTGGGCGAAGTAAACTGGTTAGTGAAAAAGGCGCGTGCGTACCCCTCCATTATTAGTCAATGTGAAAAAATAACGCTGTTTCAATTACTATTCTATGGGGTTTTTTTATGTACCTATCCATACATTGTCCGACATAAAATGAAAGCATACATTGTTGTGACATTACAATTCTATGCCTCTGATACTAATTAGCTATTTCATCTACCATAATTTGAGTAGTTTTCACTTTGATGAATACCAGTTTGACCGAATGTTTATTCAGTTCTGCTTTGAAAATAATAACCGCGTCAGAACTGCCCCTTCTTAGTTAAGGCAAGAATTCGCTATTTCCTCTTTGTGACTCGAAGGCACGCAAAACTTAGCTATTTGTTTAATTCAATACCTTATTATTCAAGACTCAGTACTGCTTTGAATAACACATAATACAGAGTTACATTGGAACTTTAAATAACACATAATACAGAGTTACATTGGGACTTTCAATAACACATAATACAGAGTTACACTGGGGCTTTCGATAACACATAATATAGAGTTACATTGGGATTTTCAAAAACACATAATACAGAGTTATATTGGTGCTTTCAATAACACATAATACAGTTACATTGGGGCTACGGCGAATGTGGATATAGGGGAAAGTTTACCAGTAGCTTCTTGTGGGTCGGTGGTTCTTTCCAGTGATTTCCCGATTTCTTCCTCCACCATTAATACTGGCCGCCATGCATAGCCTACCGTGTGCTGAAAAAGGCGTTAAGCCCCACAACAACAACAATACTGGGGCTACATCAACATCAATCGGCCAGCAAGTGAGTAGAATTAGATGCACTTATGAGGTTCCAAAGGAGTTTACCTCAAAAATTTAGAGACGTGTTCGGCAGTATGATAATAGCAGTTTTGTTTGGCTACTAATATAGATCAGACTTTCACCACCATCACCCCATGAATATCCTCTGCTATAGACGACTTTTGGTAACTTTGCGCGTGTGATATGAGGACAAGGTTATGGCCGGTTTGTAAGACTTTGACCTTTATCAGTACCAAAACTAAGAATCTCGTGTCATAATTGGCTTAAAGTAAACTTTCTGGGCCTAAAACTACAGTTTTTTTTTCTTTGTTTAATGAACACAAAAGAATACACACTTTCCAAACAGCGTCGCCACCCGCTGGATATTGTTTCCACCGTTCCGCTGATGTTGAATGTCAGGGGTCTCAGATTTACCATCAGCTCAAATGTATTCGTAAATGGCCAAGAGACTACACTACTGGTCACTCTATTTAAATCCAGGTTTTCGAGGGCGTTGGCTATCTGAAATTGCTTGTCTTGAGAAATTTCCCATGGCATCACCTGATGCCCACTCGAATAAGCAAGGTACGACAATCTGGTCAATTTCATTCTGCAAGTAGATAAAAATAGTCGTCTGAACGTTTTATCGCAGAATTGCGCTTAAGTTTTAAGGCAATAATTAAGCTGATGATGTATTGAAAACAAATTTTTATCCTACATTGCCTTTGCGTTAGAGACATAGTTTAAGGTGTTCACCCTCAAACAAATCAGTAATAACTTTTTACAAGACTGTACTTACCCATATTCCCCATAACAATATTCTAAGTCGACGATTTGAATATCAGGATCTGAAAAAGATAAGTAACAGTCCTTCAATTAATGTTCTTTATTGGTGTAGTTTACATAATAGGGAATTCCTTGGTAGTATGGATGCCAAGAAATAGAAACATTATATATCCTTTATTGTGCAAAATTATGCAGAAAAACTTGAAAATGTTCGCTTTCTACTAAAGGTAGGTGTTTTAACTGCCTAGTAATAATAGAAGCAAAAAGAAATATTTGTGGAGCCAATCTGATCGTGGCAATAAATGGGGCAAGCGGTACTTCACGACCTCATCACAATCTAAATAATTAGAATTGTATGACAGAAGACATTGCTGTAGGATAAAACAAAGGCGGCTGATACAAAGAGAAGAGGAATTGCTTCCTTTTTCATAATTGGTATGTAGCTTCAGCATTGTTGTAAAGTTACGAATATATCTGCCTTACATATTTTTCGGGGATCATTAGGTTAACACGTTTGATGTACTAACAGTGAAAGGATGGTCACATCTTACAAAAAGTAGTGTGCCGCTTTTCCACAACTGACAGGTACGATGCCAGTCTCGCGGGACATTAGAAAAGCTTGAGTTGTGAAGAGAACGCGATTGCAGGTTCAGTTTTTATAACATTTTTGAAGTTGAGGACTTGCTGAGCTCAAAATGTCCTTATGTAAAAGTTGTTTCAAAGTAAAATTTAAAGTCAGCAACTTAATTTTGCATTCCTAAGTCAAAGTAGAAGCAATTAATATATCACAGTTTGCAATTATCAGACTCCAAGATATGAGATGAGTTTTAGCTCAAAGTTAAAACGTTTCGGAAATCGGGACAGGATTCAAGTGCGACGAACCTTCATCTAAGAGGAAATGATACAGAGAAAATGTAAGAATTATTATTATACTCTAAGAAGATGACTAGATTGTGATCTTAGCGTAAAGCATCAGCCAGCAAAGTTTCCCTTTAAAATGACACATCAGCAATATTAAATATTATATTTGAATACCAACATGATAGCTATTACAAATTCCTAGTAATATAAATGCCATATCATGCTTGTTTGGTTTTCTTTTTCAAATATATCTGTATCTGTGTTTGACTTTTAAAAGTGACAGTAATCCATCATAAACTCGAAATAAGGCAAGCATTATATTGGCGACATTAATACTGGTGCTAAGAATGGACATGCATTTAAACTGTAAATCTGACGTAATGCATTATAGACCCGAATGTTTGCACACCAGTTGAAATATTAATCAAAAGGACTCTCCAGAGGTTCCGGTAAATCACCAGGTAACTATTAGAAACGTAGAGAGATACCACTGTCAGAATGAACGAAAGACTGTCTTGTACACGTTTGCAATCATGATATTCGACTTTCAAAGAACTGATTAAGAATAAAAACCCTCTGTAAACGTGTTTCGTTTAGAAATAAAACCTATGTAACGTGTATTCCTTAGGAATAAAACCTCTCTAACATGTTTTGCTTTGGAATAAAACCTGTGTGTTTTGCGTCCGAATAACACATCCATAACGTGTTTGCTTTGGAACAAAACCTCTGTAACGTGTTTTGCTTAGATAAAAACTCTATGTTTTGCTTATGATAAAACAAAGACAACAAATTATTAGACCGACAGAGAAATTGTTATACGTGTAACTAATAATTTGGTGTTTCTACCACAAACGTTGTAGTTTTGTAACTCTTCAAAGAATGCATAAATAATTCTTTCGTAAATTACTTACTTATATTATCTGTTTTCCAAATATTTAGAATGGCCTCTTCAATGTCTGTTTTATTGTAGACATAACCAACAAGATTAATGTTGTGCGCTTGAGATAGGTCTATCAAATATTTAGTGTCGCCTTTGAACAATGATGCCTCTGCACGTTGAAATGGACCAGAGGATGCCACTGACTTCTCTAGGTTTATTAGGAAATCCTCATCAGCTAAATAACCACCAGTAAGGTTGAATTGCGCTTGCGTGAAGGGATGCCTGATTACACAATATGACATTTATTAGGAAAAACCTTTGCTGAATTCGCCTCATTAACCCAAAGGTCCATCCATCTATTTATATATCGTTTCACGTATACTTAAAAAAATATTGGAATGAGATTACGTTAAATGTTTTGTGCAAATAATACTGCATTAGGCCAGGAAAGGAAAGTTGCTCTAAGTTGTTGTAAATAATGTAAACACACACATACACATACATACATACATACATACATACATACATACATACATACATACATACATACATACATACATACATACATACATACATACATACATACATACATACATACATACATACATACATACATACATACATACATACATACATACATGTAAACTTTTCAATAAAAACCTATATCAATTATAATCGTTTAAGTTTAATACTAATGTATTTTATCTGCTCGTCACAACAAAAAGTGAACACTTATAGTAATATGTTATATTAGTTGCTAAAATGCCTAAAAGAAGATTCCTAAACACGACGATCCTATAAAGAAATATGAATTATGGAATAGTTGAAATAAAACAAGGTGTCAGGTAAGACAAATTTAAAGCCATATGAAATCGTGTTTAAATTTTGTATAATATCAAATTAAGGATTGTAAACTTACCCCCATTTGTCCACAAAATATCGAATATCCAGCCACGGGATCATACCTGTGCAGAAAAATTAATGTCAAGTTAATCGCACAAAGCGTGAAATGTGCACAGTACCAGAAATCGCATAATTAATATCTTTCGAAAATGACCAATATTAAAAATTCTCTGATAAGAAATTATATTAAATATATTTCCAGCGAGACCGCTTGAACGTTATTATATATTTTTTTTCTGCCAGTATTTGAAGTGTTCATTATATATATATATATATATATATATATATATATATATATATATATATATATATATATATATATATATATATATATTAAGTGCTTTGCAGGGCATGAAAGGTTCTTTTATAGCATAATTTAATAGGTTAATATTACCTTTGCTGCCAATTGCTTGCTGAACCACTTCCTTGAGATACTTCAGTGCACTCGCAGTCTTATAGATCCGTCCTCTCAAATAGAACACAGATTTTTCAGGTTGTTTGCCTTTAGTAATGTCTTCTCCTTTGGGTGTCGTAGCCGTAACGAGCTGTCGTGGTGGGGTTGTGATCGTGTTTAATTCGGTGATCGGCATGTTCAGTCCTCCTATTATACTAAACGATGTTGATCCAGCTGATGGTGATGGTGGAAAGGTATTAGTCAGTGCTACAGAATTAGGAAGATGTGGTTGTGTAAGATATTTGGATGACGTTATAGATGTAAATGTCATATTGTACAATAGCATGTCAATAGTTTTTTCCTCGGTTGACGAGGACGATGGTTGTAGCTCCATTATTGTAGATGAAGCTGTCATTAAATTACTGACTGATGATGTATTTCTATTTATAATCGTTAGAGTAGTTGGAGTAGACTGTTTGATTAGACTAAGGGGAGATTCACTTTTTGGACTAAAACTAGAAGATACATTGATCCGTGAACTTGATTCTAAAACTTTAGTGAGTGAAACTGCATTTATATCATTTAGAGTTGATGAAGTCAACACGGTCGTGAAGCCTCTGTAGGTTTGATAAGACGATGTACTACTATAGTGCTCTATGGCAGTTGAAAGAAAAGATTTCACGGTGGATACACTAAATTCTAGGCTTGTGCTTTCCGAATTTAACGATATCGAAGTTTGATATCCAGTAAGTGATGAATAGGATGGTGACACGTAATGAAAAACGCTTAACGATGAATCGATTCCAAAAGATGCATCCATGGAAGGTACACTAGTGACATATTTAATTCCAAAGGAAGGAGTGGTGGTAATAACATGTTCGTATGTCTTTTCTTCTGTTGTAAGACCAGGGACATTAAACAGGGCTGAGGTAGTTGATAGATAAGTGGAACTAAATAGGTCTCCATTTTTCGAAACATACGAGATGGTGCTACTCTTACTGTTTTGAACGGGTGCTGTCAGTAAAGTTGCTGTTGAAGAAGAAAGACCAAGAGGGTGGTTTTCAGTCGGTTTGTTGGGTATAGTCTCTGTGTTCGAAGTTGTAGTATAGCCATATGCAGAATTGGTGATTACCGTCGTTTGGCCTGTTGATGAAATACCCAGAGATATCGGAAAAATGATTTCACATGTACTTCCCGTGTATTCATACAGGCATTTACAAGTTGCTACGGTAGCATTTAAATAGCACGTGCCTCCGTTTAAACAAAGTGTACTCAAACATGGATCATTATTTACTGAGGATAGTGTTGAATATGGATGTGTAATGGACGAAGCTACAGTATTGGTCAGAGATGGCTGAAAAGTTGTTGAAGTGGTCCGAATGTCCTTTTCACAGCTTTTGCCCGTATACCCCTTTAAACATGAACAACTATAAGAACTGTTATCATCTATGCATATTCCACCGTTTTGGCAAGGGTGACTAGAGCAACCTATATCGAAATTTTCGCAGTTCTTTCCGTAAAATCCAGATCTACAACAACAGGTCCTATTGAAACACACACCATCATTTTTGCACCCAAGGTCTGGACATTCGGTATCCATGTCCATAGGAAGGACCCTTATATTACACTTCTTGCCCTTCCATCCTGTCCTGCAGATCTTAACTCCCTCGGAGGGCTCGCACACATAATGACCATCGTCACAGGAGTCTGCTGGTAGGCAATGTGTGTTGCAACTTTTACCATAATAGTTGGTAGGACAGTTAGTTGGCTGTGAAAAGAAATTACATGATTATTTTGCTAGGGTATTTACATACGTATTATTTAAAAAAATACATAAAAAAGAGAACATTTTTTATTTCTCTGACGTCCAATTTTTTCTCGTAAAAGATTTTTAAAAAGTTTAATAGTGGTTTTTAAATAGAAATGACGAATATACCAAATGGGTAAATGGTTCGTATGGTTACCTTATTTAAATAACATTTTTATTTATAAGTATCTTCAGTGTAATGCTATTAATTTTAATCCACGATAGTTCATAATTATGTAAAAACGTCTCGTGTGCACCTTTAATAGGGGACACATGATTATGTGAAGCATCACGTATGATCCCCATTTGACAATTTACGTAACATTTAACCTTTACAAAAAGCATGCCTGTCCACAAAGGACAATAACTGTATAATCATTTGTGTGTGCTTTGAAGATAGTTTTCACGTAATACCTTTGCATATGTCACTATACGAAACCTCAAAGGTGTTTTAATTGTCAAAATGTGAATGGAAAGGAAACCAAAGA
Source organism: Potamilus streckersoni (assembly GCA_016746295.1). Lineage (NCBI taxonomy): Eukaryota > Metazoa > Mollusca > Bivalvia > Unionida > Unionidae > Potamilus > Potamilus streckersoni. The sequence continues at coordinate 1,402,496 of JAEAOA010001694.1, forward strand.
GGATTGTAACTCATGCTTACATATGGTGTTGTAGTCAAAAGATACTGGACGTTCTGACATCGGTCACCGATTATCCCCGAAGGACAAACGCAGAAAGTTTGATGCAGATCTTCATCCCACATACATGTGGCGTTATTTTTACAGTGGTTACTTTGGCACTTGTCCAGTCCCAGTGTTGTAGGGGAAACAGCACTTGGTATGGGCGTCTCACACTGCAAACCAGTATATTCGGGAAGGCAGTTACATTTAAATTCACCAATTCCGTCTTTGCACGTACCCCCGTTCAGGCATGGCTTGCTTTCACATTCCAGGATTTCTGAGTGACACAGCACGCCGCTGTAGCCTTTATTACAGCAGCACGTACCATTCGTGCATACTCCTTTTCTGCATTCATTGACATCCCCACAAGTGATATTTGTGTCTCTTTCATCAGTGATTACCTTTGTGTTACATTCCGTACCTTCCCATCCGATCAAGCAGATTTTGGCGCCCGATAACTTGTCACAGTAGTAATGTCCAATGATACAGTTATCTTGTGGCTCACAATAAACTGAGCAGTCTTCTCCGTATTTGTTCGGAGGGCATACGATATCACGAGGTCGTCTTGGAACTGTGGTGTCTTGGTGACGACTAACTTCTTCGCAGTCTTCACTAATAAGACCCACTTCGACTGTCAAAGTGCTGTTCAAATACAATGAAACTGCGTTACTGACTGTATTACGATTTTTAACTTGAAATAGTTTCATTTCATAAATATTGGATCCTACTGGATTCAAATTTAAGGGACTTTAGACCTTAGAGGTTCGGTTCTCTAATCGCAACAAAATTTACAAACTAGTCAAATAAACTGAAGCATAATATAAAAGTGTACAGTCAAGTTGGTTGTGAATGATACGAGAAACGAAAGAAATTTTATTGTAGCAAACAGAGCACTGACATGATAGTTTTTAATGCAAATTTTTTAAAAGGACTTGCCTGGAATCCATTTGTGACATTTGCGTATGTAATACATATCTCTTGATGTCCTCTTCATTTTGTATTTGACAGTCGTGATTTGAACTCCCTGAGTTTCTCACAAATAATTCGAATTCGTCGACTATCGTATCGTCATCTTTGTTAACACAGAATTGCAACCTAACCTGAAAAAGCATATTAACTCAACTTTATACCATCTTTTGTAATTTTTCGCATAAAGAATACGAATAATTGTAATAGATGTGATACATAAGCGTATGCAGTTAAAAATATATAAATAAATAAATAAATCAACAAAGAAGAAGAAAGAGAGGTATATTTTTCAAATCGCAAAAACCTCATGCAAGAAAATAATACTAATTTATGGAGCTCATTACTGAAGCTTGTTTCAGAAATATTTATAGAGTGCTAGTATTTTGTATTATAGAGATTGGAATTTGTATCATGGAGTTTAAATTTCTGAAATTACCACCAGCACCAGTACTATTATAACTGTTACTGCTACTTACACTTGATTCCTCAGAACTTTTATAAAGAACGGGATATGACCTCTTTTCGGCAGCATTTTTCAGGTTGTAATTTTTGGAGTAAAAGTTGTCTACCTCCATCACAACCAAGGATTTATCTTTTGTGCAACATCTCGAGCTGGAAACGATATTTTTGGAATGAATTAGTTATTGTATCAGTCTCATATAACATTACACGTCCCTGGAGAATTTATTTTACGTTTATATATAAAAATGAAAACTTGTTTACACACACACACATTATTGTAGAGACAGAAACAATTCAATATCGTGATTTATGTGAAACATTTAATTTTTTTTATTCAATGCTTCACATAAATCACGATATTAAATTGTTTCTGTCTTTACAATAATGTGTGTGTGTTTGTGTGTGTGTGTGTGTGTGTGTGTGTGTGTGTAAACAAGTTTTCATTTTTATATATAAGCTCAAACCACACACAGAAAATATTTTCGGTCGTTATTCCATACGTTATTTATGTAACAAGAGCCAGTCCACAATGCACAATGCTTTACGGCTGAGTGAACAAAGTCTAGATTTATAAAAGTCCTTCAATTCCGTTCGAGGCATATCTCTTTTTTTGTGGAGGGTGCTCTCCCTGGTTGATCTTTGCAGACCATTTAGGGAGGCCCTCCTGCCTTATGTAATGTTTGTGCTATGATATTTCTTTATTTTCAAGCATTAGTTTAAAAGTAATGCATTTTTTGTAAATTTATTATATATATTATATATAGTTCTCTTCGTCACTGGGAAATCATGGTTCAATGTTTTCATTGTGTAATAGCTCAAGTTGTTCATCTTCACTTGGTTCTCATGGTTCTGGGTCAATTGTTTTATCGCTAAATAGTAGTATACTCTGTGGTTATTGTTTTCTTGTTGGATCTTCCTGATTCTAGCTTTTCTTTTTTCTCTCTTTTTCTCTTTTCTCTCCATGTTAGTTGCGTCTAATTGCAGTGATAGTTCTGTTGGCATTGTATCTTTAGTCTGTTTTAATGGACTTTGTTTTTGTTTTGATGGCTGCTGTTGGTTCAGATTTACATCTATCGTTGTCTCTTGCAATGGTAGTTCTATTGGCAACGTACTCGTTTTAGGTTGGTTTATTGACAACTGTTGTTGCTTTGGTGGCTGTTGCTGGTTTGGTTTTTTCAATTGTTGTTCTTTTAGTTTTGATGGCTTTATTTGTTGTCGTTGCTTTGGTTCTCTTATTTGCTTTATTTGTCTGTCTTTAGCGCTTTTTGATTGAGTTGGTTCGATTGGATCTGTTCTTGTTGCTGTTTTTGTTGATGTTGCTTCAACAAGTGTTGTTGTTGTTCTTTTAATTTGGATCGCTAATTGTTTTATTTGATTGTCTTTAGCGCTTTTGGATCGAGTTGGTTCGATTTGATCTGCCTGTTCATGTTGCTGTTGTTACTGCTTCAATAGGTGTTGCTGTTCTATTTCATTCTCTGGACATTTTTTTTCAAAGTGTGTCCGATTTTTCCACATCTACTGCACTTTCTATGGAAAATGCATCCTTTGTACCATATCCTAACTAGAAAACCAAGTAGATAAAAGGCTGTTTTCACTTCTTTCAATTTTGTTTTTTTTTCAATCTCAAATATAATGTTTCCATTATATATGGATGTTCCTTGTATCCAATGTTGCCTTCAGTACAGGTATTTGGAATTTCTCTTCAAATCTCGCTTTAACGACATCCATTGGTATTTCGAGAGGAATATCGTTGAGGTACAGATTTCCTGTTTGCTTTTTAATTCTCCTTAGGATCGGATTGGGTTTCTTTACTGTAATTAGGAAATCTTTAATTCTTATTTCTTCATTTGGTAGTATGGTTGTCTTTCCTTTGAGTCTTATAATATATCCTTTTTGTGCATCTTTGTTTATGGAGTAAGTCTTCTCCATTGAGTTGGGATGTTGAACTTTCATTGCCATCATTACTTCTATTAACGTTGGAAAGTTTTCTTTTGGAATGTTCGTCATGTCTAAAAATTGGAGTCCCTCTGGATAATAGCATTCCAGGAACGTTCCCTCTTCTCTATTTATCCTTTTCACATCGAAATACTTGTCAATTTCAAATTTCTTCAAGATATTTGTGGCTTCCATCTTTCCCACTTGTAGTCCTGTGGGTAAAATTCACTTGTTATTTCTTTTTCCTGTGAGTAAAATTCACTTGTTTTTTTCTTCTTATTTGTCTTCACTATTTGTGTAAGTTATTTCGTAGTTTTTTTAGTTTATGATTAGAAAGTCGCTCATAACAAAGTTATTTTGTGCTCTTACTGGCTGTCTGCTTTGTCCTCGCCATTTTTAGATTTGACTTAAACTCTTAGGACTTAGAAGGGTACGTTCGCGAAACTCATTGTTCCTACAAAGGCGGAAATTACAGGCATTTCTCTTGCCATCCCCTCGCAGTATATGCGTTCTTATAACATTACAAAGATGAAAAGTAAGTAATCCTAGTTTTGACAAAGGATGAAGCAGTATGCGTTTCATTTCTCAACAAAGATAACCCCAGATGAATGTCGTAATCGAAAAGAGGTTAAGAAAACGTACAAAGGTACTCTTGGCGACATAATACCTGGTTTAGGAAGATAACGCCTGGTTTAGGACGAAGACCTATCAGAGACAGCACAAAAATGCAATATGTGTGCTTGTTTATACACGCATCAAGAATCTTGCACGATATACCCTCGCTGGATCATTAATCTCATGCAGATGGGTCTTAATTTGAGAAAGACGACTTCCTAGTGTGAGGAAAACATCGCTACCGCGGAACGAGTAGACGAGTTTGCCGCAAACCTTAACTTTGTACACATCAGTGTGGGGATATCAACTGAAACTAAACAAGACTTTAGTAGGTGCTATTAATCAATCTGAGTCAATGGCACTGGTTGAGATCGTAATATGAATCGGTTTTAGATGGTGTATGCAAGATGTTTTGATAAACCACATAGATCAAGAAATAAAACTGGCATGGGCGTTTTTTTATATACCAAAATGTTATAAAGGGGAGTTTAATTAAAGAAAAACAGTTGTAATGTACAATTCAGGCAGTCATAGCAGCAAAACCCGGCAAATTTGGTCACCTAATACTATCTGATTGATTATTTTTAATACTTTTACTAAAAGTCAATCGGTTTGTAGTACGTTTACTTCAAAATTCTCAATAATTTGCTATCTTGGAATAGGGATATTTGAGTCCGTAAGGTATCGCTACTGGTACGTTTTAGTATTAGTGACATCTCAGGTCAAACGTCGAAGATATATTTTAAAATGTGCCATGGATTTGAATTTATAAACTTATACTCACCGATTCTTTATCATGTGAATCTGCTTTTTCGGGCCCCTTTTTTGATTTAATCGTGAGCCGGAATGATTTTACATTAAAGACTGAAATTATTGATTAGATTGAGTGGAAAAGTACTATTATCTTATTTCTTTTATGACAGGTAACGAGATCTTAAAGCGATACAGTATGTTCATTTCTACATGCTAGAATTCCAGAGAAGTGCATGAGCAATGAACATGGCATTTTAATGAATAGCTCATGAAGAATCTGTATTATTGTGTAATAAAGAACTCATAATGACGCCATGATTTGTAATGTCCTACACCTAAATAAGAAGCAACATTTTCATTCACTCACTATCACGAATCAAATTTATCGGGGAAAGGAAGTATAGTCACCATGACAATAATTCTCTGAATATAAAATATTTTGCCTCTATTTAATACTGCTCAGACACCTTGATGGATTTCTTTCACCTCACAAATTTATTATGTACTGGCCACTGAGTAGAATCCAACCGTATTTGCATCTTTTAAACTATACAGATTAAGGCAAGTCTGCCATCTTTCCATGATGCAAAACATAATTAAATCGTTTCGTTTTTTGGACCAAAACTAACAGTACTGCAGGTAAAGTTGAAGACAGCACCTTGTATTTTCTCTGGAATTTATCACGATATTGAAGAAGAAAAAAAATGAGCAAACCGTTTTCCGAAATGAATGAAAGAACAATTATACCACTTTAGGATATTATTTTTTAATTGATAAATCGTATTTTCAGCCCGATTGAACCAATAGTTTTTAACTTTTTCATGTCTAAGTTAATTTCAAAGAATGTTTAAATTAGGGATGGTGCACATATATCACTATGCATTTATGCATAAATAGTGCAAAATCCACGAATACTATAAATTGGTGGATTAAATTTATTCTTGACCTTTGACCGTCGACCTTTGATGATGTCATCAAAATTTAAAAGTGACAAAAGATTACAGCATCTTAAAGAACAGAGTTTTTCAATTTCAAACACTCTTAGGACTTCAAGGGAAACTTTAAAAATTACTAACGTTCTTTTGAACTTGTATCAAATTCACTTTTGCATTCAAATAAAGAATCTGAGAAAATTAGTTAACATTTTGTCAGACTGACCAGGTTTCAAAAACAAAATATTTGTATTTTTAAATCATGTTGTGCCTTCAACTGATAAATTTGCGACCTATTGAATTTGATATTCTAAGATCTCTTCTTAAGTTCAGCTTACTACAATTAATTATTAATTTTTAAAATGTGTGCACATGTCCACTTTCAAAATTATATTCGTCATCATCTCCGTAAATATGTGAATGAAAACATTATCTTAAAATTATGTGTACAATTTTAGAATATGATCAGCTATGTACATAATCTACACAAAATCTACTTGTTTGACGTTTAATTAGAGTTTGGACTTGAATCAACAAGAACGCGAGGATGGGTGTGGTGAGATACTATTTTTATGCGTTTTACATATAATCCTCTCCACCATTAGCAATGTCGAGTAAAATGTTGCATCCTGATTCGACATTCTCATGAACAACAATTGGATTTGTTGCCATGGTTGTGGTAGGTGGATGTAGATGACGTAGCTGTATGCAAATAAACAAAGAATATTCCTTGACAAGGTGTCTATTGGAATGCGATAATATTTTCGACGATGGTACCCATTCGCTTAGAACAAGTTGGCAATAATTCATATTAAACTGTATACAATGAATATTATTATGAAGTTTATCTGATTCAGTGCAGAGTTATTATTATTATTATTATTATTATTATTATTATTATTATTATTATTATTATTATTATTATTATTATTATTATTATTATTATTTTACACATTAACTTGCTTTAGATATTCAAATAGTGAATCGTCGAAATGTTGACAATGGAATTTAAACAAATCTAAATTCAGTACGATTTACACGTAGAGAGAAAGTAGAAAAAAATATTTGAATGGTTTTATCTGTTACGTATTGTTTGGGAGTTTTGTACTGCACGACATACAAGGATGTGATGTGATGAGATTATGATATTTAACGTAGCTTTAACAATTTTTCAGTCATATCGCTACGATGTCTGCAGTGTGACAGTTTATAGAGATGTCTAGCACTAGTGCATCATGCTGGAGACATGTAGCATTATGTCCCACCCAGTCACATTATCCTGACACAAGGCCGACCAGTCCTAACACCAACCTCTTAAAGCTGAGCACCAAGCGAGGAAGCTGTTAGTACCATTTTTATAAGTCTTTGGTATGACTCGACCGGGGATCGAACCCACGACCTCCTGCATCCGAGGCAAACGCTTTAACCACTAGGCCACCAGAGCGGTTGACCTACAAGGAATAGGGGTTTATAGATAAAATGTACAGTCTGTGGATTATTCTCCTTTCAAGGGAATTTATGAAAATTCTGACAAACATGATCGAAAACAGTGGCAAAAGATAGTTACAGGAAGAAACAGGATCAGTTTATACAGAAATCACTGAAAGACAGCGTTGGATATAGCTCCCATGGCAACAATAAATACTTCATAATGAATCCTGAAACTTGGTCCCACTTTTTTCTAACATCAACCATTAAATCCGAGACAGACTCAAATTCTTTTGATCATTTTTATGTGTATATACTTATTTGGAAATAATAACAAATAAATCCGCGAAAAATACAGCATTATTAACTCTGAAAGAATTAATTTATGTTAAATAGTAAGCTCATTTTTAATGCGTCCAGTCCATAAAAGTAATTATTACGACCAACATAATAATTTGTTTAAGTTAGAGAGAGAGAGAGAGAGAGAGAGAGAGAGAGAGAGAGAGAGAGAGAGAGAGAGAGAGAGAGAGAGAGAGAGAGAGAGAGAGAGAGAGAGAGAGATTCTCGCTGTTTGATTCCGTTTTGAGGTGACATAAAAGCTTAATGTCCGTATTTGCATAATGGGTAATTCTGCGAAACTTTAGTCCAGTGCGGATACATCTGATGGATATTTGTCAAAAATTAGGGTGCCAATACAAACAGAAGTTTACATCATCCACCATCCATTACACAAGTACTATGCCTAATTCTAGCTCATCTTTTCCACCTTGTTGACACAGAGCTGGAAGTCATCGCAAATATCAGACACCTTTTATTTTTTTTTAATAATATTCCAGGGATAATTCAGGATACCAAATCTCTATTTTCAGCTATTCCGCGTCGCGAAGCACCGTTATTATCAAACATCATCTTCCCCTATCAGTTAGTGCTAATATAGTTCAAACCGATAGAAAGACACACGGACGACGGATGGACGAACATAATCCATACAAATATAAATTTCAACAATTGTCAGCAGCTATAGGAAAAAAGCAGGCGATCATTGTATCTGAACAGTTCTTTAAGTGTACAATGTTTTATTAGAAGTGTTAGACTAGTGATTAAGGCTAACAAATAAATATTTTCCTTGCCTTTTATCCGTCTTGACACACGCTATGATCATATAATGACACCCAGTTTTAGCAGTACACGGTTCTCCTCGATACTCGATAAATGGGAAGTAAATTCCAGCTCCATAAACCTATAGAAAAACGAAATACGAGTACAAAAGTTTACAAAATAATGTCCTGGGACATGTAATTTATTTTGTTTCCTGGATATTTGTCACACATTCCATATGTATACATAACCAGAAGCAGTCCATTTTGACACTGATTTGGATGTGTAGTCACCACGAGAAAGATGTTATATATCAAACGTTAATGAATACAAAAGGATGTCTGGCAAATTTCAAATATTAATGAATAAAACGGATGTCAGGCATATGTCAAACGTTAATGAATACCTAAGGATGCCAGACACATTTGAGATACCATACATATAACAAACGTTAATGAATACAAATGGAAGTCATACATATACCAAATGACCTAAGGAGGTCAGACACGAGTCAAGAAAATTAAATCTCAATGTGTTTTCTTTAATATTACTGACTTTATTTTTAAGTTTTTAATCCTTGAGCACTGTTTATTATTATTATTATTAATTATTATTATTATTATTATTATTATTATTATTATTATTATTATTATTATTATTATTATTATTATTATTATTATTATTATTATTATTATTAGTATTAGTAGTAGTAGCAGTGGTAGTAGCAGTAATTGTGGTAGCAGTAGTGAGTTGTAGTAGTTGTATTAGTAGTATCCGCAAAGAATTGAATGTTTTCTCCCCCCCAATCATTTGACTACTATATATATATATATATATATATATATATATATATATATATATATATATATATATATATATATATATATATATCGTGACCTTTTCTCACAAAGAGCCCAACCCTTCTTTATTCTTTGTAGTCGCGCACCTGAAACAATTATATCTCTACATTAATATAGTTCTCACACTGAATCACATATCATTCGAATGTTCTTTTCTATATTTTACCTGGTGCATAATGCGTGTGCTTTGTATTTTGTTGCAGGAAAGGATATGCTGTCTTGAAAGAACGTGTACCTACCCCAGTCGTTTTTCTAGTTTATGCAATAAAATATGATTGAATCCAAACACATCAACAGCCATGCATATTATTATTATTATTATTATTGAATATAATTGTTAGGGCAAACAAACGAAAATATTAAGAACTAGACATTTCCAGTTTATAGTTAGCTTTACACGCGATTCGAGATTTTTCACAGATAGGATTTACATGACAATTCACAACACTTTTTGTTGTGAAACTGCAGAAATGATTGTCATCTTATGACCAAGTCATGTTGTAATTAAACAAGTCATGTTGTAATTAAACAAGTCATGTTGTAATTAAACAAGTCATGTTGTAATTAAACAAGTCATGTTGTAATTAAACAAGTCATGTTGTAATTAAACACACTGAATGATTTTTCTGCCAGCAGCTACTTAAATTTCCAACTAAAATTTACAAGTGAATTGCAATAAATAAAAAGAAAAAACAAAACAAAAACAGTAAAGATATGAAATAGAAATGTGTGGCGAAGATTCACTCAAGAAATATAAAAATATATACTTTATTTAATATTTTAGAGTGTTGACACGGGGTTGGGTTACTTTTTACCAATGCGGCCAGAAATTATGTCATGATTAACAAAGAAAACTGTTCTGGCTTGTACATATTTATGTTGTGAATTAATTTACATTGTATAAAATCGTGTGCATTTATTGTCTGAATTAATACGTTGTTTTCTCTAAACGCAATTAAAGCATGAAAATATATTGCTGAGGAAACAAAGGCCAATAAAGTGACATCAATTTTGACGTATAGGAAAATAAGAATAAAAGCGACCAATACATATCAACGGCATACGACTTGTTTCATATCAGTCATGACATGCTTTATAACAATGAAATTTTGAAGAAAAAGGACACGAGGGTTAAGATGACCGACAACTCGTAATGAACTGGCTTGAAACTAAACCTGACCTCGCCCTCACATAGCTGTATAAACACAATTTACATATACCACTTGATCTCAAAAATGCAACTACTGTATTTGAAAAGTTGAGCAGCTGACAAAAGAAAATAAGCAAATAATGTAGAGCAATCCATAAATAGTTATTCTTCACTGTTGACAAGTCTACTTTTTTAAAAATAGAATTGGAAATTGTGAAAACATTTTAAATCGGTGTTATTTTCTTATCGCGGTTTTTCTTGGCCACGCCTTTTTTCGTCTATGGTAGTCTTTTGAGACGTAAAAGAAGGAATACCGTCCGGCATGTGGCAGGACAAAATAAGACTGTCAGTATGAGATCGAATTAAGAATGTTACTTTGTATAATGTTAAGAAGTAGTATGTGTCTGTTTCAGATGGGAAAAATGCAGATCATAAAGTAACATGAAAGTTTATTCTGCTTTAGAGTAAACAGTTACAAATGTAATATTATAATTTTACAACACATCTCATGACATCCAGACAAATGGAGAATTTAGCCTATAATGTAAAAACGCGCTGCTTTCTTTGTAAGCATATAGCATTTGAAATATTCTCATTTCCAGTTTTTCAAAATCCATTCTGAAACATACGGACAATGTTCTTACCTTCGAAATAGCCAAAAACCAGAATAAAAGGCAATTGCCTGCAAGATGTGTGAAAACCATGTTTTTGCTTCAAGTGCAGTGCAAAGCTCTTTTTCTTGGCTCAGTCAAGATGTTTTTCATCTGGTCTAATATATCCAACCAAAGTCATTTATTGATTCATTTTTAATCTCTCACACCCATAAACCTGGCTCACGAAGCGGTCGTATCGGGCCTAGTGAAGTGCTGATAGCACTTTCACCTGCACAAACCGCAACACACCCAGTGATGCTGTTATGCGTGACATGAGGGCAGCTTTAGAGGGAATACAACAAAATTTAATTCTAAATGATTGGAAAACAATGTCAAACTTTGCGTAGTTGCCCTCAAATCAAGGAGTTTGATTGGCCGATATTTTATTGCATACAGACAGGCTATTTGTAGCTCCTATTAAAGTTCTTCTTTCTGGCAACTTGTTTACGTTTCCCAATGTTTTTCTATGACGATAATATTAAAAATGGTATAGAAAATTAAGTGGAACACAAAACCATAGATAGAAAATATATTCAGTCCGTTTTACTTGAAAAAATGCTGTTTTTTATTTTAAAATTAAATTTAACATCATTTGGCATGAACCTCGAAAGTCTGAAAGTAATTTAACAATGAAAACTTCTGCTTATGAGATATTTCTAAATGCCAAGGAAACCGTCATTTTGTAATGGAATGCTTGAAATTATGTTACTGAAAAAATGTATTTAATCATAATCTCTGGTTCGTAATGGTAATATGGTACATAATTCTTAAGCAAATGAATGTGACATCAATCATCACAAAAAAACATCTATACCAAATTCATAAAAGGGTTTGACTTATTTTTGACAGTGACAAATATAAAATACGACGGGTATTTAAACAATTCTAAATATTTGTTTTAACTTTTCTTTGGAGCCTGTAAATAAATTGAAATGCCATCCGATAGACAAAAAATTCAATATTATTGATCCGCAGCATTACGAGTGGCACAATAGATTTCTGCAGATATAAGTATGTGACACAACAAATGTAAACGAGCGTACTTTCTGACTGACACCAGGGCCGACTTGGATGCAGTACTCTGTCATATCGTATAATTAAGAGGTGACTGTATGTCATGCGTTCTGGCAGGCAATTGTCTGCGATTGGTGAGCGGAAAGTGGGTGCTGTTAAGAGGGATATCGGTGAATATTCTCATTATAGAGTAGAAGATATTTCTATTATCAAGTGCATTTATTCGTTTTAATATGTTGACAAATCATTTGAAGCTCAAAATATTTTGTACAAGATGGGTTCTTGGTCTATTGATCGCTGACCAAAAACAGATTAGGGTTGAAATAATCAAAAATAATTACTCACCATTTAAAGAATGAAAAAAGACATTGGAATGAGTTTGTTAGATCTGATGAAACAAGGACTTATTTTTCTGAAACCGGTTCAAGAGAAACTAATAAATCAGGGTAGGAGAAAACAAGGCGAGATTTGAAATCGCTCGACGTACTCGGACAAACAAAAGTATATTATGCATTTTTTTCCATCCAAAAGGTCTGGTCGTCAAGGTACTTGTGACTGACTTCGAGAGTGTCAATACACATTTTCATGCTTCCAATGTTTTGCCAAAATAAGTTCAACACTTCCGAAGCCCACGTCCGAGCACTAGTGCCCAAACTTTCCATTTACTACATGCCAACACATTGCCACATAAATCAACCGTTGTGACAGACTTCCTGAAGGAGCACAACATCCAAACTTTGCCACACCCATTATATAGCTCTGATTTAGTTCCATGTGATTTGTGTGTGAATCCTATTTTCTAAGATTCGTCGAGGTGCAGACCATTTAACAGCCGCCATCTTCTTGGAAGTGCAGTTTTCCAGCGAATGAACTACATACCAAATAGTTACTAAAATGTTCAGGGGTGTGGGTGGGGCGGATACTTTGAGGGGATGTTCTACCAATATGTTCACTAGAAAGAAACTTTGATTTACAACGCACTAATCTTCACAGCGGTTCCAATATCCTTCCGTATGACTGAGTGCAATATAGGATAAAGTTTAATTAGCAGCTTCGTCGTAAGAGACGATGCGTTTTGATGCACGAAATTAATATTCCAAAACAGCACCGTCATCTTTGACTTTAACCTCTTTAACATATTTTTTCATTTTCTAAACTTCTGTAGCTGGAACAAAGTGATCTGATGTATTTATTTTCTTAGATCATTTTTCTGTTTGTTATTTGTCTTGGCTAGTGTACCATAGTGTACCAGTGGCTAGTGTATATATAATTTATAACATAAACAACACAAAGACGTAGAATGTGTGACCGGTTTCGCTTTATTGCTTCATCAGACTGAATTCAAAATAAATTCAAGAAGATTGTTTACGTATATATATATATATATATATATATATATATATATATATATATATATATATATATATATATATATATATATATATATATATACAATTCCATATTGAGACCTATCGATTTTTTTCTTTTCATGTTACTTCTCTCCACCATCGCCCCTTCACATCATCATGTATATGTCTTTAAATATGTCAAGTGTAGACCCTCTAGTGTACATTTATGCAGTTAATGAGGTGCCATTGAGAAATTCTTAACCACGAACTCCTACAGAAAGTAGACTTCAACGTATAAAAAGTTCTGTGACTAAACTACATGAAATTTTGCCATGTGTCGGCGTGTGTTCGAGTCTCGGGCTTGGCTAATATGGGTATATGAGAAAACTACCTGCAGCTTTCCGTGAATCGGTGGTTCCTACCGGGAAATTCCCAGGGTTCTTCCTCCACCAGTTATACTGGCCGCCATGTCTAGCCATCTTGGGCTGAGAAATGATGTCAAACCCAAAATAAACAAAGAAAACAACATGTTGCTACATTATCCCACCCAACATCATTCATCTGGATATGAAACGTGTTAACAAAACAAAAATAATCTCTTCATTTTCTTACTAATGCAATAATTTGTTTGTCAAAATACACAATTTGAAACACCCACCCACCCACCAACACACACATACATACCTACATACATGCATATATATATATATATATATATATATATATATATATATATATATATATATATATATATATATATATATATATATATATATATATATATATATATACACAAAATTCATGCTATAAATGCAATAAAGTCTAATTAAAAAAGTAATGCTAATATGATAAAGTCTAAGTTTTGATAAAACTCGTTAAGTCCAAAACATCGATGATGGCTAAAACAAACATAAATGGCTCAAACAATATATCTTGCAAGATTTTTAGACTTTGACTTTATTTCGTTAGCACGATTACATGGAAACCACCTGACATGTAGGCAAATACAATTTGATCTGCATTGACTTTGCAGGAGAAAAATTTCGCTTACTATATGCACGGCTGAAAATGTTTACATAAATTTGAAGGAAAACGACGATCTCAGAAAGACAAATTAACGATTAAATATGAAAAGGCATTTTTCTTGGGGCTAGATGCGAAGGTAGGGTAATTAGTTTGATATGTTTAGATTATTAACTGAAGTTACCAGTGTGTGTGTGTGTGTGTGTGTGTGTGTGTGCGTGTGTGTGTTCAATTTTACAAGAATGCAGACAAGCCGTGTTTTCTAATATCTGAATGAACCAAGCGAGTGTATATAAAACAACATTAACGCATTATCCGAGATATTATCCCACCTTCTAGAACCTACCATACTAATCTGATAATTATTTTATTGATTTTACGCGTCGTCAACATAACCAAACACAATTTATTTATAATAGGTAGGCGAATCGGGTTGAGTGTCACCCGTACATGGCAAGCCGTCTGTACCTCAACATACAAAATGTTATGCGAATATTTGGAACCATTATGCGATCTAGAGAGATCCAACCAAAAGTTAGTCTTCGATAAGGTGATTTCTATACATGGCGTAATTGAGCTCATTGGTGCATATAAATTTGGGTTCACCCTTACCCGTAATCGAGACGTCCAATTCATTTAACCCATTAACCCCTGAAAGTTTTTGTCGTTTTCGCCTGAAATGCGAGTAGGAAATCACTTTTGGGAGATATTTCTGAATACTTCCTTTATACACCGACTTCCAAAATATTTTCGGTTATCCTACTTTATGCAAATTTTCACATGTCTGTGTGCATTTCTGACTGGCCTGTCTTCGATCTGAGGCCAAAAAGTCTAAAATCCGGACACAAAACCGGAACACTTTGGGCAAATTTCGGCTGGAAAAAAAAACTTGAGTCCAAAGAGTGACGTTTTTCCCCTCTGTATTTTGGAGTGCAATTAGAACATCCATATTATTTGGTATCATCGTAAAGCAACATCTGTCTACCTTTCTATAATACCACCCACTTTATTGTGTCGCATATGACCTTAACTCTACAGAGCTCATAAGTAGGCTACTACCTCCTGTCCCGTAAACGCGGCGCTAGGTGTTAATGAGTTAATCGGCAACCTTAGTAATAATGGGATAATATTTATGCGATCGAAGGAGGAATTCGTGCGTTCAGTACGTTATCTCAAGACAGTCAATCGTAAAATTCTTTTAGATTACATGATTTCCATATAATTATCGTTTCCAATGTAATAAGTATACCAGTAAAAGTTCGTAACTGAATTATTTTAATTAAGTTTAGTAAAAGTTTTATTGTATTTGTATTAAAGTGTTACAATAAATTGTATTTTTTAAATAGTTTTTATTAATTTGTTGGTTTTTTTTAAGTATAGAATGTTAGGGTTAAATTTTAAGTGAATGAAGTTCGAAAACAAACTATATGATCAATAGATTTAATTAGTTCTTTTAAATACGTGTATTGCTTGTGTCTTTACTACGCAATGTAGAAAGACACTATGTAAGTTAAATTCATTTTTGTATTTGGTTGTCTCAAGATTACGAAATCGAGACTCAATATCAAGTATTCAAGCTTCGAAAAGTGAATCACTGAATCCTAGAATGTGGAGAGAGATACTTTTGATTACAGCAACTCATTATCACTCATTCTAACTAAAGAGCAGCGTTTTGCGAAAATAATATATTTTCAAGTTATGGCATTGCTGGCTTACAGGTAGTTTGATAACGGAAGTTTCAATTTGAGTAATCAAAAACTCGACTACAGTTTTTAAGCGGCTCTCTCAAATTGCTGTAATATTAATCTCTAGTTCGCGAAATGTTCACGTTATCGCCCCAAAGGCGTGCCATACCCGTTATCTATTAACCAACCCATCCTACGAATAACACGGGCCCATACAGACCATACAGACGCTACAACGCCCCATTTCTTCTTCAGCCTATGTGGAAATATATACACTAAATAATGAAAGCTGATGAGAGAGAGAGAGAGAGAGAGAGAGAGAGAGAGAGAGAGAGAGAGAGAGAGAGAGAGAGAGAGAGAGAGAGAGAGAGAGAGAGAGAGAGAGAGAGCCCAAGGACAACTTTAATTCAGCAACTCAAAAACGTCTGTTCAATTTGAAACTTTTGTCTTTCCTTTCTCATTATATAATTTACCACTTCCAAATTTCGTTTGCTATGATTCATTAATAACTATGCCGCTTTATGAAATATTTTTGCTTGTGCTGTAAATATTTAGAACATGCTATGATAATTACCGTTATTTGACATCATTTATATATACATGAAACAATGATGTTATGTCATAATCATTACAAAATGTGCACAAATTTGTTTTACGTGGTTAAAATCAAATTTTACTTGTGTTGAATTGTCCGATATTTTGATATAATTCTAATTCCGGACTATTGGAAAGCTGGATCAGTTAAATGTTATGCAGGAAATCCTAAATTTTGACAACTACAAGAAGGGAGGGGGGGTCATCCACGTACATGAAGTTATCAGTAAGCTGTAACGGTGGCAGCGTTAAACGTGGAAACAAACGTGGAAACACGATTTACCGCAATCGACCAGACCCACAGTCCACTGCAAGCCACTACAACTGACCATGAAAATACTACATTCTACAACAATTATCTACAAACAAGCGTGGAAATGTCACACTTGAAACTAACGACTACGCCGGATCTGCCTTTTTCTTATCATAATCATTTTTTTTCATGTAGATTTTAGGTTGTGGTATTTTCATGCCCGAATGTGCTAAGTTGTAGTGGAGTGTAATAGAGTGAAGTAGAGTGTGTTTGGTTGTAGTAGAGTGTGTTAAATTGTCGTGATTGTAGTAGATTGTGGAAAATCGTAATGTCCAAAAAATTCGAGCTTCTAAATCCTGCTGCTAGTTGACACGAAAACATAAGCAGTGCCGTCTTAAGGCATAGGCACAATGGGCTGTTGCCCAGGACCTAACGCTTTTGGGGGCATCATGTTGTCGGTGGGTAGGGGAGGTAAGGGACCCCAGTGCATTGCTTTGCCCAGAACCTACAATATTGTTACGACGGCACTGAACATAAGTAAAACACCGACCACCATCATGTGGGTCGTGTGGGGATGGGTGACAAGGTCCCGTACAAGCTCACACTGGACATGCACATGGTGAAAAAAGTACTTTTCGAGAAAAATAGACTGATAAGTGAAGTCGGGATTATTTTACACATATATCCTAAAGAATGAACTGCAAAATGCCCTCAAAGCCTATTGTCATTGGTCAGGCAGGAAGAGAGATCCACTTCTGCCTACATTGTGCATGCACATGGGAAAAATCAAGATTACGACAAATAGATCAATCATAATATCTTATATAATAATTTCGACTTGTAGATTAATCTTTCTTTCACGAAATTCTGATTTTTGCCCATGGACAAGCACCATATGACAATATGGTAGTTGCCAGTGTTTTAGGCTTAAGGGAGTTAGATATTAAGTTGTATAGACCCGACGACCAATTATCACAACAAAGTGTACTGACTGACAATTGTTTATAGGGGTTTCCTTATGAAAATAAATTTCTGCGAACACGATGTTTCTGTATTATTCAATCTATTATTCATTAAACATATGACAGAAAACCAGTCAAAGTTATTCACATATTACGGAGATATAGTGTCTACTAATAAACGGAAATCAAAATATTACAAATAAAATAGTTAAATGTCCGAAATACAAAGTGTTGGGTTTGCTTTAATTAGGGTATATCAGGTTTTACAACTGTTCACGTTGACAATATAACATATTACGAGAATAGTCCCCAGAAGCTGAGACGCCAAAATAGGCATGTGCATTGACTGGACAAAATAATTATACTCCAAGATGAGTAACCTCGTTTCCGAAAAAAGGCCGATGGAATGCATGCTCAGAAAAATACGACTTTAGACATTGATCTCTTTCCCTGAAACAAACTCGATATTTGCTATGGGCATAGGCAGTGTGGGCCTATGTCTCTCTCCCCCCAGGCAATATGTTGATGACCAGCGTTTTAGTCCGTTCTATAAAACCAATGTATTTAGTAAGCTCGACTTTGATACTGAGTGTAGTCTTGCAATGTGTGAATCCGTGATTCAATTCCATGACCTATATGGTGGTTGTGAGTGCTTTAAGCTTTCAATGACTCAATACAGTCTGTTTTATAGGATATATTATAATATAGTTTGATTAGACTTTCATGGACTTTATATTGTCCATTCAATACGATGTACGGTACAATAATCTCGACCTTTGGCATTCATCTCATTTTGTCGAAAATCTCTTTATTTATTGGGACGGTGTCTTCTCCATGACCCATATGGTGATTGTCAGTGTTTTAGACATTGAAGGACTTTTGTTGTCATATCTTCAATGTTAATCTGATTGAATACATCAAACCTAAGCTATAATCTAAATGTTAATGATTGCAGTTCAGAGGTTAAATACTTACGTTTCTCAGAAGCCATTTTTCATGATATAGGTTTGTATTATATATACACGTGCCATATGCGTATTACTATTACATACCTTCATGGAAGCCTGTGATATAATAATATTAACAGGCAAGAACCTGGAGATAAATAATATACCTACAATTTTATAAGAGTTTCTTGTAACAGTCCATACAGATGTATATGTAATAGAAAATTTGAATAAAATATTACACTTAGGACAAAACTAGTTTTTGCAAAGTGTAAGTTTCCATGTAGGAAGAATTATGTTTTGGAATCCTTTGGCCGCAGAACATTGATAATATAGTTTAAAAACTCTAACAGTCTAAAAACACAGATATACAGAAAAATATGAATGCTTTTATGGATAAGAAACCTATACAAGAAAAGATAATTAATAGCTGATGTTGTCCAGACGGGCTACGTCCTTTTTACTGAGCACGCTATTGAGAGTAGAAAGAGGTTTGTTGGCCGCATTTTCTCTGTAGGGAGAACCTCTTTTACACAATGAGCTATAATGAAATAAATGATTAAAATTCGTGGATTAAGATCCCATAACTCTTTTTCGGTTGGAATAGAAACCTATGTTTATGAATGTCGTAAATACTGAATCACCATACTTAGTAAAACAATATAAAATACCAACCAGAGTTATTGCACATGATCAAATCAAAATGTTCTCTTACTCATTTGAGGTCAGGATCTGAATTAACTTCAAGAATATTACATATTTTCGCTACCCTTGACCTAAGCGCTGATGCCAAACTGAAAAATGCGGTATATATGAATATCTTCAAAAGACCTTGGTTCAAAAGTTTCATAATGTTTTCCAATTCTATGTAACTCCGAATGCTAAGCAGTCTAATAAAGAACATATGGTATCTTAACATTGATCAATCATAATGCACCAGCACCGGTGCCAATGCGGCGATTACAAGAATTCTACTCACTACCAAGTGTAAAATGGACGGAAGCAGGAGCGGGTTTGTGATCCGTTGCTCTGATTAATTCGCATTAGGTGCTGGTAATATTTACACATTAGGTTTAAATGATGCAGCTTTTGACTATTACTTTCCGTAGTAATCAATTAACTCCGCTTTTGGCTATAAAACTGGTAACTAAATGACAAGTTAAGTTTGCATTTCAGCAAAGACGTTGGAGACCTAAGGCCAATTTCAATTCTGTCAATAAATTCAGGACGTGTATTCTACATAATCTTAGCAGTTACAGGAGACACACAACGTTTACTTGTTTTATGGCAGTGATTTCATTACGACTCATTGTGCAACGTATTGGTTGAGATACATATCCAGCAACACTGCTATCGTGTACGAAATAGTGCTCGTTTTTTTATTTTTTCTTATTTTGAATTAAATTAATTGTACAAATACTGCCATGCTCTCTTGTTGGTATTAGTACATCAAACTGCTCGCAACTATAGATTTCTATTTGACAATCTGCATATTTAGATTTGATTGTATCAAAGGTTCTATTATCCCAGTTCTCATGCAGTTCTTCTTCAACCAGTGTTCTCATGCAGTTCTTCTTCGACCAGTGAAGCAAGATTGTCGTCGACGTTAACATGCCATCCCAGCAGCTCCAGAACCCAATCACTTTCATATTCCTCAAGATTATCATAGTCTGGCTGTTGAGAGTCCATCACGAATATATAATACTAAATCTGAAACACAAATGTGAAAGATAGTTAAAGGCCATATTGGATAGATTCTGATTTCTTCAAACTGAATCTCATCTTTAGCAGCCAATGATATTGATATTATATTTGTCAAAAACCATTTACCACCATATTTGTTACACCCTACAACACTAATAACTCCTGTTAAGAAGAACATGTACGATTCATATTTATATATTAAAATATGATTCAATTTGTCAAAGTTTTACCTGTCAGCAGTGAAAAGAAATCGGCCATTTGCTATTTCATAATTTTTAAAATTTCCCCCGTTTCCCTAAATAGGCTCTATAAATTTACTACGCATGTTGGTGAGGAGATAGCACTTCGGGGGCCTGTATATCAACGTATTGTCTCGTCATAGCATCAGATCATCGATGGCTCTTGCATCCATCGGTTTCCGTTCCTCAAAAAGTCTTCACTTATTTCACCGCCAGATATTCTAACTTTCAATTCTGTATTTACAGCGACTTAGTCTTTGATGAAAGTCACCGACACGCCAAAGTCTCTGATTCGAGGCTTCAAAGTAATGCCTTTGATGTTTACGTTGGACGTTTGCAGTTTTCTAGCTTGGTCTTTAAAAATCATGTTCCTGTAAAACTTGATCAAAGCCTCACATACTACGCCGGGGAGGGGGTGGTCGCTGTACTCGCACATCTGCAAATGTCAACAGGCTTATAATGTTCCCTCTAAGATGCTCGGCTACGCAGCTCATTAGAAAATGCCGCGTAGCAGTTTCAAAATTCCGCGCACAAGTTTTGGTGTCAAATACATATAAATTCCGTGCACACAAGAAACTATTAGGGGGAATGTTGCAAGCGTAGTGTCTTCGTTGCTTTGGAACACCTCAACCGTGTCCTTGTCGCCGTACAACATTTGACGCTAGCGTAGCTATGCTTGGTTTGTTTGCCTGTGGGATGATTGCCTGTATTCTTCGAAATTTCCATGCGCGACACAGACTGAGCAACGATAACAGCTGCAATAGAGCAAAGGTTCTGTTGGCAACCACGGGTGTTATTTCAGTTCACCTGGAATCAGTACACAATTAATTAAATCCGGTTCAGTACCCACCAATGTAGTCCTAGTCTATTTTTAGATCACTTTTCCTGTCTGAAATTGGTGGTGATACTAGAGTTAGATTTTGGCATTCTTGGTAAGGATTTAAAGGCAATTGTTTATTCTTTAAAATGTGAGTTTATGGTGTGGTTGTCAGTGTGTATTTCGGCGACAGTGCACATTGAGTAAGGTCATGGTGATGATCCGGAAGTGAAATCTGTGTTCCGTTGCCTGGTGTTTTGTTTACAATTCAGCCTCTCAAAAAAATGCAGGTCAACCCTTGACAAGAACTAAACCGTAAAGTCATCTTTGAAGGTATTTTAGATTAACATATGATTTGTATTGATTGTCACACAGTGGAAAGTTCATGATTGAGAAACAAATGTAGAGAAAATATAGTGAAATTAATTGTGTTCGAAGGCCACCTGGCTCGTTACATGACCTGGATAATTCTTAAAATAGCGCAGTGTATATACAATACCTCCATATCCACTTCTAAAATTAATTGAGTATCTTAATCATCAGGCCAACTGACGAAACGTTCAATTTAATTTGTTCATAAGTTGCTTTAGTTTCTTTATCCGCATTTATGGCTTTATGGCCCTTCTATATATGATTCAGGTAAATAATGAATGACCTTGAAAACGACCTTTTGTACTCACTGTCATATTTATCTTATCACATAGTTGGTACACTTTTCCTACAGTGTGTGCAATTTCATATTTTTGATATTACAACTTGTCAAAATATCACTTATCACTTTATATGATTCTGATTGATCCAAATAACGCGTGAAATTCTTGCACAATATTCGCATTTACTGATTGGATAAGACCGTGTGAAGTTTATAATTTCACGGCTTTTTGGAACTTTTGTTTTATGAACATTTTGGGGGCAATTCTTCAAATCGAATCCCGAAAAGAAAATATGATCAAGGTCTGTCAGAAAATGGCATATTTACTCCCACAGGAAATCGTTTCGTTATGTATTGCATATTATGCCATGAAAAATGGCGTAAAAACCCAAGTCAAGAACTAACAAGCAAAACTATTGGCATTGTTCAGACGAAGGCTCGCAAAAAGCTGGGCATTATTCAGCTTTTGCAAACCCATGTAGTGTCATATTAATTACACGTCTTCCACCCTCAATTATTAGAAACATGTTAAAGTTAGTTAAAAGTTCAAGATCTACACTTAATATCTTTAAATATGCATCATTTATTAATCCAGGAGAATTGTACTCATAACAACGCCGTTATTGCTAAATTCCTAAATGTATAACGTAACATCTTTGTACCTTTCTTTAAAGGGTATTTATGAAGATCGCCAAGGTTAAAAGTCATTATTCAGATAATGTTATTCATTATTATTGGTGGAACAATCTTTCCATTAAATCAATCGGTGCAACCCATTCATACTGAAACGCATTTCCTCAAATATTTCAATTGCATATTAGCAGGCTGTATCAATTCTTCCGTAAATTTGTGATTATTATGGGTTTTGAACCATCTTTTATATATATATATATGCTGTCCCATGAATCATCTAAACTAAATTTTCACCTGAACAGTTTTGTTTTATTACCATCGTTCGTGACATTATCGACCATGAAATCATGAATGAATTAAATGTATTTTTCATGGCTGCTCAGTATGACTTTTACCTGTCCACAAATTCTTCGTTCGTGATAAACAAAAATCATAACATGGCAAGTTATCGATGAACAATGATGAGTATTTGGGTGTATTTTAATTGAAATTACATTGGCTATTTGGGACAAATGCAATTCAAATTACATTCTTTATCTGCTTGACCTATTCTTGTACCCCGTGAGTGATCGTCGTCTCGAATTTTGTCCTATTTTTTTTTTACAGATGTAACATATCTTCGTTTTACGTCTTCGTCAGTGAACGCCAAACGTTTCTATTTTGTGATACTAATTCTTCGTGTACTATATCTTTTTTTACTCTTTCTCATGGCGTTTTTCTGTCAATCATTTGTTAATATCTCTTGTTGATTTAGCAAGCAAACATTACCTTAACTGAATGTGTTTAGGTGGTTTCATTACCCAAGTTATGTGATTACCATTGGTAAAGTGTTCGGACGATACAATGTTGCTATATTGTTTACAAGACTGTGCCTGAGATACGATTGTATATCAGGTTCACGTTGCTTCTAGCAGACATTCAAAATTCACAATAAATAACATGCGGGCCATTAAAATTTTGTCTCTAGTTTAAATTTTATAACAGAATTATTCAGAATGAGGTTGAAGGTTGCTATCTTTTTGTAACTTCGTTAAATATTGCTTCTTTCATTTTTGTTTCGTTTTCATATCAGCTATGTACATATTCACAGCAAACATCCTGGAGATTCTGTATAGTGCTTTCGTTTGTGTGGTTTGTGCTTTGTTATGGTTTCGTTTGTATCATCGTTGTTAGTTTCATTGTTCTCTTAAAAAAGGAATCAGTAGATTCAGAAAGAGCTTGGGTTAATATTAATTTTGTTGTGCTGTTTGTCAGTTTATCATTCATATATATTATTTCCATTACAAACATGATCTTTCTTGCCAGTGCTGCTGGAAACACGTTTGTTAGCGGAGTGATTTGTAATTTGTTATTACAAGATATTCTTCTATACACTGATTTTTTTTTCTTCTGGTGGATCACAACATTAAAAATATTTTTACAGTTGTATTTTTATTCGTCGTTTCTGTTTGTATGAAATGATATCACTCTTGGTCATTTTTTTCAGAACCTTCCATCTTTTTTGTCAGTATAGCCTCCATACTGAGATATGATTACATGTCAACAGATCTTTGTCATTTTATTTCAGTTATTCTAGCAGGTTTGCTTTATTTCATAAACATTTACAGATATATGAAACTCATTTCTCAGCTTTCCCATTGTTCTCTTTTTAACTGATATTCATAATGCCAATGACTATATATATCAAACTTAGATGATGATGATAATGATGATTGGTTTTTTTTTTTACATGATCACGTGAGTGTTTAACACGGGTACTTCAGCATCAAAGAAAAACCTAACGTCTTCGTTTCTCACATCATCACGAACGTTTTTGTTCCAAAATGTTGAGGCAAATAGATCAACTTCCTCTCAGCGATTAAGATCTACCTTAGCGTAAAGTGAAATAGTCAGTCCTGTTAAACAACCATTTTGTACTTTCATTTATGTTACAAGCAATGTAAAGTATGCTTTGTATGTCAAATGATCAATTCAACTCTATTCAATGCTCTTATGGGTCAGGTTAACCTTAAATTGTTCACTTTCTTTTACATAACTCGTCCTAAGTCTGATCGTTATGTGTAATCAAGCTTTGACAAAACTAAATGTCTTGTTCGTTGGCCAGTATCTTGCATAAATTCGTACAACTCTCGATTGTTCTTCTTGTAAAATCCATGCTCATTTCATTTCTTGTAAAGAATCTCTTAAATCCTAAACGATGATTCTGTTTCAATTCTGACTTATTTTTAATTTTTACTTGAAACACTTATTTTAATATTTGACTCGTTATTTGATATTCGGGCATCAAGTACCGAAGTATTTATGAGTAATAATGTTTTACGTCATTGTTTATTGCGTTCATTTATGTCATAATTTATTTACACATCGTTTAATGAACAGAACAAATATCCATGCCAGAGTGGGAACGGCCCAGTGAATTTAGAAACAGTGATTGCTGATCATGCGTGCATAATACTTCATCATTTTATAAGCATAAATCGTGAACATGTTAACAGTTCAGCGCAAACGGAAGCTATGTTTCTCTATATAAAAGCGCCCTCTTCTGTTTCGTATTTTGCATAAGGTTAGATTTCAAGAAGATTTTTAACGGTTTTCCTAGCTTGTTATAGTGACTATTAAAAAAAGACCCCGTATATCTTAGGCATTGTCATAAAAACTTTAATTCCTTTTAGTTTGGTGTATAATTGATTCCTGAACATCAGAGGTACATTGTAAAACGGAGCCGATAACTCTTTTACATTTTATGTATTTTGTAATTCATTCATTTCATTTTCAGACGTTAGTATCGTTTAGTCTGGCAAAATTCGTTTTCCCTATTTTAACAACTATCAGTGATAGTGTACTTTAGATTAATTCAGGCCGATTTTTCGAGCACATGTAAGCAGTAATTTGGTTAGCTATGTGAAATCATGTACAATATCCACAAGTACAATATCCAATGAAATTTCAACCACAGTACATGAAAGTAACATAGAGGTATGCCAGCATTCTCTCTGTTACGCATGTTGCAAATACAACAAATTCACCTTTAACCTGTCACCCTCTCAGAAGCTTTTAACATCTGTAGATTTTCCTGAAAGCCTTTATCATTTATGCCAAGTTTCGACATAGGACCTTTTTAGTAGTATCCATTTGCTTTAAGCCTTCATCATGCGGATGTGCTATGTATATTAAGCAACATTTATTTGACTGTAAGTATCCTAGCAGACGACATTTTACTATCTTTAGTCTGAATACATATAATAATGACGAAGACCTGGGAATTTCATAAAGCATTAACAGAAAAAGGTTCTTCATACTGTTGAGATCGTCGTTGCTGTCACTGCCTTAAAAGTCATACTTATATCTTCTTTTTTATCACTTATGGATCGACATAAGTAACCAAGCTGCCATACCAGGTGTTGTGACAGTGTCATTTAAAATTTTACTGTCATATAATATTTTGAAAGATTTACTATTTGACATTTACATGTACTATGAACTGTGAGTTTTAGCTCAATGCATGTACATTGTATAAACCTACCAATGACAACTAAGCACGTCTGAAAGAATCGATGAAAGAAATGGAGAAGTATTTGGATACATATGTGACAGAGGAAAGAGATGAGAAGATGTATTTCATGGCGAAGAGAAGGAATGTTGTTCAAGTTATAGATTTTATGAATGTACTAGAGCAGAGAGAAAGATGTACTGATCAGCATGAAAGGAGTGGAGTAACTTGGGACAAGTTAGTTCAGCATGAAAGGAGTATCTTGGGACAAGTTACCTCAGCATGAAAGGAGTATCTTGGGACGAGTTAGCAGGCATATATGGAGCTGAAAGGTTAGTTTTTCACATTTACCCAAATGGAGAAGAGTCACTGAGAGAGAGAGAGAGAGAGAGAGAGAGAGAGAGAGAGAGAGAGAGAGAGAGAGAGAGAGAGAGAGAGAGAGAGAGAGAGAGAGAGAGAGAGAGAGAGAGAGAATTAAAATTGATACTAAATTAGAGCAGTTTAGCTAGAATTTTTGTATTTTTGTTTGGGGGGGGGGTATTATTTATTTTCGATTCTCAGTTAAATTCTAGTATGAAGAAAATTGTTAAAAAACTGTAAGACTGATCATATGATTAAATATGCGTATAGCAATGAGTCTTTTAAAATGTCTGGAATCGATCCAACCCGAGCTATCATCTTTCTTGTCCACTCATCAGTCTCATCTGAATTGACAATGTCATCACCAGGATAGATGCTATTTCTCCCACGAGACACTAAACATGCGACATAATTCCGTACTTATTGAAATAATCAACACTTGAAATACCCATAAAAGGGTTGAAAACAAACATAAATCAATCATCGGTAAACATAGCTAATTGAAATGGTGCACGATTTCCTGTAAATCATCCTCTGGACAAAATAAAAAAGATTCATATGGATAGATCGGATTATGTAACAAATTAAACCCTTTGCTGCCACTACGATCCAGTCAGCAAGTAATAGAGTCCTTGTAGAGTTCTTAGTTCTTACCGCTAACCCATCTTGTGCACAGCGCTTGCTGTGATGAGATGACGCGTTGTCCTTGCCACAAATTTACTGTTAAATTATTCATCTGTCATTTTGAAAGAAATAAATAGTATTATACGTGTCTGGAGCGTGGTCATTTTTAGCGCTGTTATGCCGTCCATTGGTACTTTAGTGGCCTTGCAAAGTTGCCTTCCTTCAGAAGCAAGTTGTCATGATCAAGTGACGGTCCGATCGATCCATTGGATAATGCAACAACCACTGTTTGAGGCGAGTTAGAATATCATGTGACAACTTTTTTTAGTTTATTGTGTTTCAGAAGCGAAAGGTGTTTTAATGTTCATGTAACTGTCGAAAAGACGCATGTCACTAATGAAAAGTGGCTGAATTACATTACCAAAGCAAGATTTAAAAAAAAAATAAGCAAGAATTATCACTTTGTTTCTTGCAATATATGTCTTGATATTCGTGGGACAGTTGATAGATTTGTTTTCTTGTAGGATTATTTGATGTACATTTTAAAAGTAAGTTTTCACTATGCGTTTGACGAAAGTGGAGGACATTACTCAGTCTGCATCGGTTCTTTCAGAGAAATTGGAGGTCGCCATAAAACCCTTTCTGGCTTGTCTAAGCATTGCTGGGCTCCGGCGCAGACATATCGTTACAGAAGAGAAAAATATTGGTATATTCAGACAGCTTATTCGATGGAAGTACATGTTCTACGCCATTATTATATTATTACTGCTGTGGAGCAACTTCCTATTCTCTTTGAAAGATTTTGCATCTGTTCATGCATTTGATGGAAAACTGTGCAAGGATATAATCTCCTCGGCGTGGTTCTTGCAGGTAGCATTTTATGCAGCCAATAACCTGGTTATGGGCCGACATTGGCCGTCATTTTATACGGCGTGGGACAAGTACGCAGAGAACACAGGAACAAAGACACGTTCCATGGTACGCAAACTGGCCATTTTTTTGACAATCGTCTACGCATGCTGGGTAGTGAGTTCGTGCGTTTTTCTGACAATCAGTGCTCTACAAACAAGAGCAAACACCACGGCCAGCCTCTCTTTAACAGAAGCCATCTTTGTGAATATTTTCCTGTTCACGGCTTACTTTTATTTCGTGTCCACGTGGTTCCTGTTGACGGCGCAATTTGCTCTAGCTTGTTTCATGTTCTACAGAGCTTTTCGAGAGCAATACCGAGATTTGAAGCTCGATGTAGAGGAAAAATGTAGCGTCTCCAACACAATTGAATCTCACAGGCTCCGCCATGACAACCTGTGTCGGCTGGTCAGTCAGGCTGATAGCATTTTCTCCATGTTCATCTTCGTCACGGTTGCAACGGCTATCCCGCTCATTGTCTTTACGCTCTACTTTGTGATGTTCGAGACGACTGACACCTTCTCGTATGGCGCCACCTGGTGGTCTGTAATACTTTGTACAGTACAACTCTTCGTCATCTTCATCGGAGGTGCTGCCGTTAACACTGCAGTAAGTTATTTTTAGTTTGATACAAATATTGAAGTGTATGAAACAATACATACGTCGGAGGTGGGGGAGAGTAATTTAGAGACCATTTATTTTCTTGTAAACGCTGTAGTAAGGTTGAGTTTGACACATATAGTTTGACTGATTGGTACTGAAGCTATAAATTAATGACCATTTTATTTTCTTGTAAACGCTGTAGTAAGGTTGAGTTTGACACATATAGTTTGACTGATTGGTACTGAGGCTATAAATTAATGACCATTTTATTTTCTTGACATTAATCAGATTAATATTCATTATACATATGTAGCTGTAGATTGGTAAAACACCTGACAACACCTATGAAACAGTCAAAAGTAATCGTTTAATCTTCTGTCTTTTTTTAATTTTATTAAGACAACAAGAACATCTCTCTTTTATCACATTCTTACATAATATTTTGAATTTGGAGTGTAGGAGGTAAATATTGAGAAATCTTTTGCAATTAGATTTACAGCGCCTGTTCGAAAGATTTTTTTTTAATACAAACGATTGGTCATATTCGACATACTTTTTACCTTTAATCTAGAGACTTAGGATAGGATACAATATTGTAAATAAAACACATTTTGTAATCTTCGCATAACTAGCATAAACGTGGTAGTATATATTCCAGAGTAAAAATGAAGGAATGATGTTAAAAACCACATATACCAAAACATCCACGTTTCTTTGAAAACGTTTGGACAAAAATGGTTGATCTTTATAACGGAATCGGGGGATTGAACTCTTTTTGATATTTGTAATTGAAATCCTTACCTATTCATTATACGCTAGCACTAGAAGTATTGAAAGCAGAGCTAGCTGATGGTACTGACCACATCAAACAGTGTACGTGTAGAGAGTTAAACTGGTCAGTCTGAACTTCTTTTGCTGTATATGGTCTCACAAGTGGGAATCAAAGTCTACATCGAAGATGCAGAGCTAAGCACAAGGGAATATTACGCTGAGCGCGGTGTCTCACCCGTGAGCAACAATTATAATGATGCAGCTTCCTTATTGGACGATTGAGACTGCAACTCTTAGTATAACTCGTTGAAAGTTTCACTTTAATACATAAACTGATGTATAAAATGTGTGACTCTTAAAAACCTTAACATAGTTACCATAATATTATGTAAGAAAACCTCTGGTTGTTTAGTTGTTTTCTAACATAACCTTTTTCTCATTTCTTGCTATGAGAAGGAATTTATCACTACTTTAAGAGATGCCTTGAATCTTGATCAGACAGGAAGAGAGAAGAAAGTTCGGCTTTCTTAAAGATAAGGTGTCACTTATAATGGTGTAGATACGACTACATCGTTTTGTGGGGAAAGCTCTGGCAACGAGAGGTAGCGGGGATCGCTGTAAAATACAGACTGGCTCTCTTGATCTGGACCTAACAAGTTTTATCGATATATAAACTACATTCTAAAGATACAACTTATAAAAATCTTGATATTGAAAAATACATACAATACATATTACAATACATATTAAATAATTTTCATATGATCTACAACTTCATGTGCTTGTAAAGTTTTCTGCATTTTAGAATGCCATACAGTGATTAAATATTGCTTGTATTCAGAGAGCCTAAAATTCAATAGTTGCGATTGATGCCAAAAACATTTTAAAGAAATGTATTTTATTTCATTTAATTTAGAATAACGACTTGGAAAAGATCATTGATCATTATACTTTATTATCTAAAGAATATTTTCATTCGCAACTAAATTTTAGCAAGAAGGTAGTAGTAAATTCATATAAATACAAATGAACATCAAATCTTTAAAAACAATACCATATTCCGATACATTATAATAATACATTAAAGAGAGAACTCACAAGAATATTGCAACTACTAGCCACTACATAAATCTTTAACTTTTAATGGTGAGTAACAAAAGAGAAACTTCTTACCTGTAAAATACAAACAGACACTCTCTCTTGATCTGGACCTAACAAGTTAAAGAGTCAACAGGGCTCGGCCTTTTTTATACTCTGAGAATTTAGTGTAACATATAGGTATCACGCACGACCTTGTTTAAAAGTCACACATGTCTTTGTCTAAAAGTCAAGGACACACTTGTCCCTTGTCCAGACCAGAGGGGTCTGTGTTCAATATTTGTCTCTTAAGCGAATGACCTTTAAAGTCGCACGCCTCTTACAACCTTGAAATTTTGTTGCAAGTGAGGCCATTTATACCATGAACTTTTAAAACCAGACAGTTGATGAATTTGCTGAATAAATTTGTGACATTTGTAAAGAACGCGAGCCACACAGGCAATTCGTTTATTGTTCCATTCGCGCTATGAACATTTGAACTGAGGCCATCTTATGATCCTATCTACCAAACCTGTCACTGCAGGCAATATACAAGAATGTGACGGACAGGTTAATTCAATACATGTAAGCAGATTTTTTTCTCTTAATAAATAGTAGTTTTAACATAGTCTAACACAACTTAGATGTTATTATTTCTTTTCAAAATTGATATCTTAATAATAATACTGTCCATCTAATCACGCGGAAGAGGAATACTACATATATTTTGAGGCGTTTCAATTTAAATAATTTGTGGAATAAGGGTATATCAAAATGTCAGTTGCAAAATAAACAACGTTATGGATATTGTGCCAAAATGGCATTCACATAATACCTTTTTATTTAAGAACACTGCAAAGAGGACAATAAATAAAGGCAACGTATGCAGCGCTAATGTACTTTATCTTTCCAGGCACATGGATCCTTAGATCTCCTTTACAAGATAGATCTTCAAGATGTTCCGATTGACAAATTGCAAAAGGTACAAATATTCATTTAATCTACATTATCTTAATCTAAATCCATATTTCCAGTTTTGAATTAAGTCCCTTTTACATTTAATGTATATATTTCATGTTCATTTTAAAGCCAGCAGTTAGATTATAAATTATAATTTTAGGTTTATTAATATTACCGAAAATTGTCTATTATATCTTAATATTACCTGAACTGCCCATGGTATATTAATATTACCGGAAATTGTCCATTGTATGTTAATATTACCAGAAACTGTCCATGGTTTTATGATAATACTGGAAATTGTCCATTGTGTGTTAATACTACCGGAAACTACCCATGGTATATTAATATTACCGAAAGTTGTCCATTGTTTGTTAACATTGCCGGAAACTTTCCATGGTATATTAATAATGCCGAAAATTTTCTATTGTATTTTAATATTTCCGGAAAATGTCCATGGTATATTAATAATACCGGAAATTGTCCATTGTGTGTTAATATTACCGGAAACTACCTATGGTATATTAATATTACCGAAAATTGTCCATTGTTTATTAACATTGCCGGAAATCTCCCATGGTATATTAATAATGCCGAAAATTTTCCATTGTATTTTAATATTACCGGAAAATGTCCATTGTGTGTGTTAATATTACCGGAAACTACCCATGGTATATTAATATTACTGGAAATTGTCTATGATATATTAATATTACTAGAAACTGCCCATGGTATATTGATATTACTGGAAATTGTTCAGGAGCCAAAACTTTAGCCATAGTATGAATGAAAAAATAAATTCTAAGAGTGTAACAATTCTTCTCAGCAACGTTTAGTAGTTAATTGTATTTCCAAATTTAGGATATAATAATTTTAATCAATTTCGGTTTGTGAGATGCATTGAGATGTTTCCGAATACTTCAAGGCCTGAAGTTTACTATAATATGAAACAGGATGTTACGTGTGCCAATTCTCACTTTAACTGTCACCAAGAACACTTATTTCTGATCGCGATCCAGGGCCGGATCAGGCTAAGTGTTGGAAGTAGTTGCGGAAATTTAAGAAAAACTCTGACTTTCCTCGAAAGGGTACCAAAGCAAAAGTCTGTTTTGATTTTTTCAGTATGTGCATTATTCCAATAAACTTGCGCAAAAATAAAACGATGGTCACGTTTCAAGTGACAAGTGAATGTACGTTTGTGTGTGCCCCCCCCCTTCACACCACCCCGAGATCTTATAGGCCAGTTGAACTTGTTAATTTTCAGACATAATGATTGACACACACGAAGCTTGATAAAGAACTAAGTGCCGTACGACAGTAATCAAAACTCTGATATAATATCCACTGCCTTTTTATTTAGCGAGTTAAGAAACTCGGCCTTAAATACACACGTTTGTCTTTTTTTTAAAAAAAATCTTTACTTGTCTTGCAGCTTACCATTTTTCTTAGCCGACTGAATGCAAGGTCCATTGGATTTTCTGCCTTTGATCTCTTCATTATCGACAAGCCAACGGTTGTCACGGTACGTAATATGTCTTCTGACTTTTATTTTCTAAATATTGTATCTAGTTATCTTAGTTTCCTGACTGGCTAGGTATAATAGTCACGTATTGCACTCCTTGGCATTCTGAGACTGTTTGCGGCCCCAGGCTGGGCGGAAGTCCCTTTAGAAGGGCGCTTGGTCCCGAAAGGGGCTTAACGTGGAGGAAGAAACCAGGAAATCCCCGGCTAGAACCACCGTCCCACGAGAAACTACTGGCAAGCTTTCTCACATATCAGCATTCGCCAAATCTTAGACTCGAACCCACGCAGACAGAGGTGAGATGGCAATGATCCATAACGAAGAGCGCTTTAGACCACTCGGCCACTCGGGGCCCCTTCTTAATTTCCAAAACAAAACAAACATGCATGACTAGATGACTAGACACACGAACGTACTGGAAAACGTCTTTTATATAGATGGATATGATATACAAGAGATTTTAACATGTGGATGGTTGACTATGGTGATTTTATCGGAAGTGAGACTATGGTGATTTTATCGGAAGTGATAGAAAACATACATAACTATGCAAGTGGACGTAATGAAGTATGTATGTATGTATGTATGTATGTATGTATGTATGTATGTATGTATGTATGTATATATATATATATATATATATATATATATATATATATATATATATATATATATATATATATATATATATATATATATATATATATATATATATATCGATAGAGAGGAAGACGGATATTGCTTGTAGAATCCAAAAAGCAAACAAACAACTATTTTTCCCCCTCCGACAACTCCAAGAGCAAAGCAGAGAGCAAGGTCAACCACTCTACATGATGTTCATCGACCTCACCAAGACTTTCGACCTGGTCAGCAGGAAGGGTCTATTTGAACTTCTCGGGAAGATCGGCTCCCCCCAAAAAAACCTTCTCAGCATGATAATCTCCTTCTATACCGATATGAAGGGTACAGTCCTGTATGATGGATCCACCTCAGACTCCTTCCCCATAAACAGCTGCGTGAAACAGGGATGCGTGTTGGTACCAACCCTTTTTGGCATCTTCTTCTCCCTTCTTCTGTCCCACGCCTTCAGTACGTCCACTGATGGCGTTTATCTGCACACCAGGTCCGACGGTAGGCTGTTCAACCTGGCACGACTGCGCTCAAAGACCAAAGTGATAAAAGTACTTATCAGGGAGATGCTCTTTGCTGATTGTGACCCACACTGAGGATGCGCTCCAGAGACTGGGAGACCGTTTAACGGATGCCTCTAAATAGTTCGGGCTCACCATCAGCCTAAAAAAGACAAATGTCAGTGCTCAAGATGTCACCACTGCCACTTCCATCAAAATCGACGGCACCACCCTGGAAGTAGTCAACATCTTTATTTAATTGGAATCAACCATCAGCAACACTCTTTTGCTTGATGTGGAACTGATGAGAAGGCTGGGAAAGGCAAACACCATCAAACACACCCGTCTAACAAAGAGGGTGTGGGAAAACAGCGCGTTGACAGTGCACAACAAGATTCAAGTCTACAAAGCCTGCGTTCTGAGCACCCTCCAATATGAAAGTGAGACGTGGAGCACCTACCTGGGGCAAGAGCGTCAACTAAACTCCTTGCACATACGATGCCTACAACGCATCCTGAAAATCGGCTGGCAAGACCACAATCCACACATTCCACACAACGTGATCCTTCAGCATGCCGGTATCCCATGTATCCCAAGTTTATACTCCCTGATGAGCAAACTCCGCCTTCGATGGCTGGGACACGTCCGACGCATAGAGGATGGGAGGCTGCCAAAGGAAATCATATATGGCCAGTTGGCCACTGGCACCAGAAGAATCGACCGTCTGTCACTCCGCTTCTTGGATGTGTGCAAGAGGGTCATGAAGGCATGTGGTATTTCACCAGACAGCTGGGAAGTACAAGCCGTGGATCGTAGCACCTGGAAAATGACAGTTAACAAGGGCATAACGGTCGCTGATGGGAGGAGAATTTAGCAGGCCACAGAAAAACGCGAGAGAAAGAAGCGTTCAGCACCAAACCAATCAAATCAGACTTCCCTGTACGTCTCCTTCAACTGCAATAGGGATTGTCACTCGAGCTTTGGCCTGCATAGCCATAAAAAACGATGCCTAAACCCCAAAGATAGACAACAATCCAAGGGTTCTACTCACATAATGCGCCGGCAGATCTGTTTCTGTGCAGTTTGTTAGGAGTAATAAGCAGAACAAACAATATAAACTCTGATCGGCAGGCGCATTATGCTACAACAGATCAGGATCTTTGTTGTTTCCATTTTGACTCGACTTATACGCGAGTAAAGACGGTAAACGCCGTTTTCCTCCTCGATGCGTGACGTCTGTGTTGTTCACGTAATCTCGAAAATAATTCGGTTTTCGATGAGTGAGTTTGTTTTTGGCGTAAAATATACTGGCTTCCATTGTGTCATGTACGAACTGTGTGTAAGATGGCCACAACATTTCCAGGTATTAGTTCTTACAGAGCATAGTTCACTAGCTAATAAAAGAAAATGCTTTCATGCTTGACTCTTTCTTTAAACTAGATAGTGATGCTGGCAGAGGCAAAAATATTCGTGATCAGACAGAGGTGGTTTCGGTGCATTATTTCTTGGTGCAAGTAAGACATGTTTTGGCCTTTTGAAGCAAGTCTGTACATGAATGGTTCAAAATTTTATTTTCTTGGAGATGAGTCGACTTTTTATTTTGACTCATCATCGTACATTTATCGCTTTGTAATTTACTATTACGATCGACTTAACATTGTTTATTGTCAGTAGTTTGATTTTATCGGCAAGATGTTTTGCAAATTATTTGACCAATACCTTCTCTTGTTTCGATCATAGTGCTAATATTTCTCCTCCTCTTACGTTTTCTTGGGGCGGGGCACAAACGCCACGCCACCTACTGAAACTAACTATATATAATTATTCACTCCATGCCTGTTAAAGTCAGTTCATGTTAGTAGGGAAGGACATTCCAGTGCTATAAACTTACAAAGTCTTGTTCTCTGCTTTTCAGTTTTTTGGAAGCATTCTGACCTACGCCATTGTTGTAATCCAGTTCCGGTCTTGCACTTCGGGTTCACTTGCATTATCTTCGTGTAACCGTACATCTGCTTAGATAACCCTTCGGAGAGAAGATACCAGAAGACCATGGATAACACAAATCAGCAGTAAACAAAAATATAATTGAAAATACTTTTGAATGTAAAATGCCGCGTCTCTTCGGCATGATGTCGTTTATACAATGATTAACCTAACATCTACAGAGAAGATTTTCCAATCTCGTTATTAAACTGAAAGTGATCAAATGAGATGCATCTGAAAGCGTAAAAACAAGATAATTGAATGTAGTGGTTAGTTTGTTGCATCATATATAGTACCTTTGAATGTGTGAAATATTTCTTTGCTGCGTGTTCTAAAAGCTTTGAATTTACATTATACTATTAATAAAAAGTTTGAAGATAGAAAATAATTTGGTACTTTTTCCATTTTGAATCACATCTAAGCAGACTTTTGAGGTTTATATTTAGTTATACTATCAGAACAAAATATCCGATTTTCCAAGTTACGACTGAATTTCTTGAATCAGCAAAAATATGTGTGACTGGGGAGATCTGACTCATTTTGAAACGATTCTCAGCACATTTGCCCTTACTGACTACATTTTAAAGGAGACCTACTTAAAGCCATCGTGTTCCAGATGTTTTAATTCTAACATCACGAGTCATAGCCCTTGGAGGCAAAATAGGTTGACAAGAGGTGCATACTGTCCTAATAAAATAAATATATAATTTACATTTTACGGGGTTTGTATAGTTTAAAGGTTATACCATTGGACTTCGTAAATTCCTAGTCAAAACAAACAAAATATTCTGCTTGTAATACCTGACATCAATTGATGAAGAAAGAAGCAACATGGCAAAATAGGCAACATTAAGACGACAGAAAAATAGAAAACTAAAAAACTAATTAAATACAGAACCACAGTCTCATCACCATGAACAGGACGACGGGCAAGACGAAACCTGACACGAACTTGCACATCTTCATATGCGTGTCATATATCCGACCCTGAAAACCCTATGATGGCTCAGTCAAAACGTAACTTATATTCTCTGTTTTATATTGTCGCAATATATACCACGTCTGAAATAAAACTCATTCCAAAATTCTCTACCTTGTCACGTGAAAACTACTGATATGGTAGTCACCAATTTTAATTTTGTAACTCAAACTAAATTCCGAGTCAAGATGGGGAACCATTGTGTCTGCATAGGACACAATGGTTCCCCATCCTAGCAGTAGTAAAGCAAGCGAATGAAATCCATGTTACTAGTTAGGATCTTGCAAAGATTTAAAAAAATATTTATTACATTTTTTACTATTTTTAAACCAGATTTGCAGTAGTGAGTTAAATTCTGTCACAGTTTTTATAAAACCCTTTTCAAAGTTTAGAACATTACATTTTTTATTAATTGCCTAATTATTATCTTGTGTTTAACAGTTTGTTTTATCACGATTCGAATAACTGATGCATGGTATGGAAATGTCATGCCTTGACAGAGTTGTAAATAAAATTGCAATGATGAAGGGTAGTATGTGAGTTATTCGGGATATTTGCTGAAATATACCTTATCCTGATATTTCACAAAGTTACTAGTCTTCAGTAACGGTACATATTTTATATTTGTAAAGGAGTGAAGGATAACTTTTTTTGAAAAAAAAATCATTATTTTGTAAGTTTTGATACTTATGTGGCAAACTCTAACAATTATAAAAATTGCTGCAAACTTAATTTGTTCCTTAAGATAGTAAACACTCTGTTTATATTTAAAGATTACAAAGCCTTGCCATTTTAAAAGAAGTAAATTTATATATGCTTAAAAACCCTACTAAATGCAGGACGTACATAAACAATAAATCTTGCATAAATTAAATACAGACAGAGACTGTGCAGAGACTATTTGCACTTATTTCACTTATAGCACCCACAAAGCAGAGTGATCATCCGTCATCACCAGAATGGTACAGGCGAACTTCTCCCCATCAGTCACCTGCTGTTAACTCATATAGGAGCTTGTAACTGATGGTAATATTTCAATTTGACAACTGAGCCTTTTTTGACAACTGAGTAGTTCATAAATTGTTTTACACACGTGTGTGTATGTGTGTGTGTGTCTCCGTAATGCATATTTATCTGTAATGACAACAATTTTGCTAACTCTTTTATTCTAAAGTAACGGTACCGTCCACCTTTGTATTTATTAAAACCACTGCAATGAAGCTGCGTAGTATCGATAAAAGAGAATATAATAATACATATTTATCTGTGATGACAACAATTTTGCTAAATCTTTTATTCTAAAGTAACGGTACCGTCCACCTTTGTATTTATTAAGACCACTGCACTGAAGCTGCGTAGTATCGATTAAAGAGAATATAATAAATATATTAACATGATATCTATCTGTGCATCAGTTCAGATAACCAGTTTGATTTAGTTTTTCTCATATCGTTGTCTACCTCTTCCAGTATTTGATACGAAAGTACAGACACATCGAATTCGTTCTCAGTTTTTTTTTTTTTTGATGTTCTCTATTTTCACATAATATCTTTAAACTAGTTATGGCATCCATCTAAGTTGTATATAGATGGTATATGATGATCTTTAACTGGAGTACATAAAATTGATTAGACGGCATAGAAAACTGTCCTTTTATTATCCTGATCTGTTTTATACGTTTTTACTAGCTTCTTTGTTGGTAACCCATTAAACAAACCTTTACCATACACTTTTTTGAATGACATTTCATCAAAACCTCTGGAGTCATGATTTTATTTCCGGATCAATGAAAACAATTCTGGACCATATTTCATACTAATTTTACCTTATTTTACTCCCCAATAATTTACGTTGAATACCATGAAATGTGAAGGGTATTCACACGGATGTATAGTAATCGCAGGAATAACTATTCTAATTCACAGGGCAGTCTCGTCCTTTGTATGTTTTGTTTTCAGTTTCCGTATGTTATGATTCAAATGTCGATAAATCATGTTTTTAGACATGTCTTATATAAAAATAGATTCATTTTCGCTGCTGAACACCATTTTTGCAAGTAATTCTTATTAAAGACTGGTGCAGTGTTGCAAATCATTCATTTTAAGTCGTTTGTTACCAATGCAATTTAGGATTTCGGTCAATGCATAGATGGATGGGTATGAAGGAAAACCTGTAACAACAATGCCATTAAAGGTTTTGACACATCCCTTTATCTATTAACCGATACTCTAAATTTCGTTTGTCACGAGCTCCTGTGTATCATGTGTATACTGCAGCCGTGTAAATTCACGTGGTACGAAAAGGGATCAGACCACCAATTATTTTATTGTATAATACCTATACGCATTTTTCCTAGCTCAACGCATACCAATGTTCCAGAGACACGGATATTCCTTTCAAAGACACTTCCACTATAGCACATTCACACATTAAAACTTGTCAAGTGTTACCATGCACTTTTTTGAATGACATTTCATCAAAGCCTCTAGAGTCATGATTTTATTTCCGGGTCAATGAAAACATAGTTCTGGACCATATTTCATACTTATTTCACACGTGCACTTCCACTACACTGCTCTCACAAACACAATAAAAGGCATTTCAAAATAAAGAATGACTCTTTCTCAATATTTCCATGATCAAAATCAATCCCTGCGTGAAGTAGTTTCATAGTAAAAGTCAATGCCAAACAACAGTAGTATAGTGGGATACTATAGCGACAATGGAAAATATATTACGGACTTTCCCTGGTTTCCCTGGGATAGTATAGGGACACGACGTATAGCGACAAATGGCACATCCTTGTCTTTATAGCGACAATGGGAATTTTGTGTTTGCACACGCAAAACCAGTTTTTACAACGGATCATGGAAGAGATGTACCAGGCCACATGTCAGCGACGACTGAAGTTAGAAGAGCAAGGATACCAATTGGTAAAAATATGGGAACATAAGTACGACCACCGATTCAAATCCGATCCCGAGTTTAAGCACATCGTGGGAATTTACAAGTTGGTGGACAACAACCCAAGGGACAGTTTGTAAAGAGGACGGACGAATGCCACCTATTTGTTGTACCGAGTCGACCAGGAAAAAGGAGAAGAAATCAAATGCTTGGACGTGTATTGTCTGTATTGGTACGTGTGCAAATATTGTCACTTTTCCGCAGGGCACCCGCAATTGCTGACGAAACACATTGACGTTGACAACATTCGACAATTGATTAAATGTAAAGTTTTGCCTCCCATGTACTTGTACCATCCTGTTTTACCCCATCATTGCCAAGGAGAACTGATGTTTCCCTTGTAACGTACTTGTGCCGAAACGTGCAACCAAGACCACCCTTGTCAGCACACTCAGGAAACACGCGCCTTGACGGGAACGTGTGTCAGTGTGGAATTGTTTTAAGTTCTGGACATGGGATACAGTCTGTTAGTAGTGTATGAAATTTACCACTTTCCCAAGGCAGCAAAATACCACAAGGGTGACTAGACTCAAGTGTTTTTGCAGATTGCGTTAATGCTTTTTGTTAAAAAAAACTGGAACAAGAAGCCAGTGGCTAGCCTTCCTGGTGCCATACTGCAGAAGGCCAAAATAAATTCAAAGAAAAATACTGGGAGCATGAAGGAAATGAAGGAAGGCGATCGTTTGCTAAAGTGGTGTTAAATTGTCACGAGCTCCTGTGTTTGTGGGGCAAAATGGGACAACGCTCGTGTTTATCTAAGACGGAGTATTTTAGAGAACCTTCCCGCTACTTACAGCTGGTTTACGACAAAACCAAATACATGAAACACGTGGACTTCGATCTTAGTCAATTACGAAGAAAACAGGACTTTGTTGAAGCTGAAGAAATTTGGAAATGTAATCATTGCAGCCTACGTGACAGCTCATGCTAGCGTAAAACTGTACGATGCTTCAGAACTCTTAGTAGATCATGTGCTATATTTTGACACGGATAGTTGCATTTACATCGATCGTCTGGGTCAACAATACCTTAAAATAGAAGGAGACCGATTAGGAGCTTGGACAGACGAGCATCCCGAGGACGAGATTCTAAGTTTTGCAAATGGAGGTCCCAAACAATACGGCTACGAATACCGTGACCCCCAAGGAGAAGTGCACATGGAGTGTAGAATAAAAGGATTGACTCTCAATTATCGCACCAGTGAAGTGGTAAATTTGGCGTACTAAAAAGCCTTGCGGTTTGGACAGGATGAAAAATTTAAAGTGACCACTTACCAGCTAAACAAGATTGTACGTTTACCCACACATCAAAACGTCAGTCGACCCTTGGAAAAAGTCTATCAAATCGTGTACCAGAAGCGAGTACGGCTTCCCAACCACTTCACTTTACCGTACGGACACGCTGATATTGGTCGGCATATAAAAATGGACAACATCCAAGACCAATAGATATTGTCACTACAAGTGCAAAGAGATAAAGATAAATCCTTTCACTCAACAAGTATCAAGCAAGAGCAAACTCGAATGCAGTGCTGTGCCTTGCGATTGCAGAGATGCCATACTCTATGACCTCAGTGATTCTATACCACATTATCATTGGAACTATAACTACACCTAACATGGAACGTGATGATGATGGTGTACGTGTCAAACCTGTCCACATCCACGGTAAATCGTACGACTACCACCCTACGAATGTCATGGAAAACTGAGCAAAGTACTAAGGATTTGACCGTACCCTTATCGAAATGAACCTATTAAAAGACGAATATTTGTTCCTTGTGTGTTTTCTTTAATACTGCGGCTATGAAAGTCGATTCCAAACCTTTCGAGGAAAATGGCCAAAATATTTGGGAATTAGCTAGAGATGGGTAGTTTTACTTGGGCGAAGGTGATAAGGTCAAGTGCTTCAGTTGCGCTGTGTGACTTCAACAGTGGGTGAAGAAAAATCGCGCTTACCTGGAACATGCTCGATGGTCTCTGGATTGTTTTTACCTACATAGTTGGACCCAAATAACGTTTGGATGGACACATTACAAGAGAACATTTGTGGTTTACCTGTGGAGTTGAGAGAACGCATTTTCCGAGAGCTGGTCAAAATACAAGTCAAACGCAAAGAGCAATTTCATCCGTTGCGTCACCGATGTTTGAACCACTGGTACCCAACTGCTATAAGAAGACTGATGAAAGTTTAGTGGTCAGACATTGATCAACTACTCGTAGGTGAGAAGGATTGTATTGTTGATAGTGATTTTTTTACTACTAGGTGCACTTACTTAATCAAACTCCAGAAGAATATTTAGAGGGGGTCCAAAATCTTGTACACAACGTAAACTTAGTTGAATAGAAAACTTCTGAACGGCTTCTAATGTGAAAGTTAGTGACTAAAAGTTTTGTATACGTCGACGGAATACGACCACTTTTTGTACAGAAAGTACACTTATAGCTGCCGAAAAAAAAAGAGGGCATGAAAACGTTCTACCATGCCACGAGCTTTACCATTTGTGATACAACAGATTCCGTTGAAAGAGATCAATGATAATATTGAAACCATTGCCTTTGACTATAACTGTGTCCATTGATTTGGGGTTGACGTGTAGTGTGTGTCTTAATGACTTGCTTTATGAGATTTCGTTTACCGTCGGATTCTTTGCGGACTCTTTACGAACAGTACCTATCACCCAAACAGCATGAAAGTGATTTTGTTAAATGTCCACGTGAGACTCATTCTCCTCAAATCTTTACGCTTTCATCTGGATACTTTTCGACATCTACGGGATAACAAGATTCGTCATCTTTTAGGTACTGAAGATGTGTATGATGGTGTGTTTGTGTGTGTGTGTGTGTTTTTTTTTAGCTTGTGACTTACACCCTCAATGGACAGATGTACATGACTGGAACAGTTGGGGTTTCGAGGCTTGGACTAAAGAAGTGGCACA
Source organism: Potamilus streckersoni (assembly GCA_016746295.1). Lineage (NCBI taxonomy): Eukaryota > Metazoa > Mollusca > Bivalvia > Unionida > Unionidae > Potamilus > Potamilus streckersoni. Next base: position 1,445,572 of record JAEAOA010001694.1, read on the forward strand.
CTATGCCAGAGATTTGAAATTCAAAAATATTCAAATGTTCAGTGAAAAAGTCACTTTTAAACCAGTGTTAGTGACAGTACCAGAAGAAGAGAAAAAGCCAGTCACCGAGCAAAACCACTCTCTTTAGCACAGATTCGTCATCGACATCCCCGAGACTCCATTTTGGTAGAATCCTTGTGTGACTGTGCCAAGGAATGTAGAGATTCTCAGAACATTACATACTGTCCCTAGGATCCCACATTTTGATCACGAAAAATGTTGTACAGAGACTTGTTTATATTCCACTATGTTGATCTTGATATGTCTTTTATTCATGTATTTAACCTCCTGGCTTTTATGTATTTTTTTATTTCGTGTTATTCAAGATGAAAAATGACAATTGACGTATCTGGAAAAAGCATAAACTCTCTTTATTTGTCTGTCTTCCTGTCAAAAGTGACATTCCTTACGCTACTATGGCTCATTCTGCTGTCTTTGCTCTCTTTTCCTCCACTTTTAAAGTTATCGACGAACGCATAGACCATGCTAGTTCGGAGGCCTTGTATCTTTTGCATCTCTTTAACATGCTCATGGCAGGACCCATCGGTTCAGGCAAAACCGAATTTGCCAAACGTTTGATCGAACATAAACATCATTTGATCGAATGTCCACCTCAACGAATCGTGTTGTGTTCAGAAATTGTATCATGCTGCCAAAATAATACTGAAAAGTGTCCATTTACCTCAAGTGCAACGATGGTTACAAGAACAAGCCCACGTACACTTTGCACAAACCCATTCGAGGAAAATTTTCTAGAAGTCGCATCCGAGTGGAAGGCATCGATCATCAATGGGAAGCTGATTTAGCCGATGTCTCCATTTGGCCACCTTCAATCGTGGCTATAAATATTTGTATTGTGTCATCGATGTCTTTTACAAATTAGCTTGGGTCCTACCATTTACTTCCGAATCGAGCAGTGAGTTAGTGCAAGCCCTGAAACAGGTGTTGAAATAAAGTGGACATCACCCTCTTTGATGGCAAACCGACAAAGGCACAGAATTTCTGAACCATGTTTTCCAAAAAGAATTGAAGAAAAGTGACATTCATTTTTTCACCACCGAGAATCCCAAAACTGAAGCCTGCATCGTGGAGCGTTTTCGACGTAACTTGAAAGAACGCATGTGTAAACATTTTACGCATCAACACATTTCAAGTACATTGACTTCTTGCCGCACCTCGTCCAATCGTACAACAGATCTTACCATCGGAGCATTGGACGTGACCCCAAGGAGTGCCTCGTGACAACGAAGAGACCGTCTTCGAGTGTTTGGTACGTCCCCGACGGTAACTGCCCCCAAGAAAGGTGGAGTGTTGGCCGCAGGTGATTGGGTTCGCATTGGAAAAACCAAACGCACTTTCGAGTAAGGTTGCTTGCCCAACTCGACCACCGAATTGTTTCGTGTCACTGAACGAGTGCGTGGCTGCTATCCTTCTGTCTATAAATTGGAAGACATAAACGGAGAAGTGTTAAAAGGAACGACGTGTACGAGACAGAAAGCATTCTCGATCGAAGATCATGAAAAGTGTGAAAACGACGTTTCAAAGAAGTCAAAGTACTTTGGGATGGATATCCATCAAGTTTTGACTATTAAATCGACGCTTCTCAAATCATCGACTATAAAAAGAAGTGACCATCATGCCCTTCAACATAGCCTATGCTACTACAGTGACCGGAGTGGTTCTCCCAGTTCTTCTTTCAAAGATCTACAAAAGCTACCCTTGCATGTGTGATAAGAAGAACGTGTGCCTAAAACGCAAATCGTATTTTTCTGCCAAATCTTTGTGGTGTATTCTATCATTGCCAATTTTTATTTGCAACAAGGAGGCAAACAATTTTGGATCATTTTACGCAGGATGCAGTTGCATTGTTTACCTTCTTCTGAAATATTTCTTTAACGGAAACAACAACAACAACAACAGCGGGGGGACTTGTGTCCAACGTTAGTTCCAATAATCACCATAACCATCCACTTTTAGACACTCCTCTGACTTCCATTGACTCCTCAGACACTAGAACTTTGGAATTATGAACAACCAATTGTACTTCACCTTACCCAGTATTAGTTCCATGGAGGTGTTTCCCAATAACACTTTGTGCTGTTGCTCGACCAGATTACCTCAGGCCATCCAACTGGATAACGAAGCCCATTGGTAAGTGGCTTTGTTGGAAATGATTCACTTGACATAAATCAAAAACATCGTCGAAAATCAAAACATTTTGACTGTAGAAGTTTATAACGAACAAGTGCATAAAGTCATGGATGAACACTGTGATGTATCTGACTTTATAAAATCACAAGACCCCAAAATGCACCGAGAGTCTAGCACCTGTCCCAAGTCGGAAATGGATCTGTTTGCCATGCCATCCACCATGATGACGATGCAAGAATTCCAACGGGTCGAATTTTGTCTCGTCTCCTCTTTGACGGATTCATCTCCCATCGTGTTTGAAATAAAAGGACGGCCGGAAGATTACGGCGATATGAATAGCAGTTACTTGTACCTGAAACTGAAAGTGATGCAAACGGACAACGACGCTACGGCAGCCAATGCCCAAGTAGCACCCATCAATAATTTCATGCATTCATTGTTCAGTGAACAAGATTTGTACGTGAATAGCAAACTGGTTAGCAGTAGCATGTATACTTAACCTGACCAGCGTACCTAGAAAATCTCTTGATGTACGGAAAAAAGGTCAAGAACACTCATCTGGATGCAAGCGTGGTTTGGAAACTTGACACGCGGGATCAGTTCAACGACACAGCAATTGCACAAGCAGCTGACGATCCTCACAATGCGAGATTTATGGCTTACCGAGAGAAAATCAAGCAAGGACGTAGTGGATCATTTGCATTTAGACATGTGGTTGCAAGACAAGTATTTAATGAACGGAGTAGATATCCGCCTGAGCCTCAATCGTAGCAGTGTCACTTTCCATTGGATGGCTCTTGTCAACGAGTACAAAACCATCATCCAAGAAGCCAGAGTTTACGTGTGCCGCGTGGAAGTGTTACCTAAAACGGGAAACGTAATCAGTTACACCTTTTCAGAATGACTTCCAAGTATCCGATACGACGTGTAGAAGTGAACACATTCACCATTGCTGCTTGACTCCGATCCATGATTGAATATCATCTGTTCCAAGGACAGTTACTCAAAAGTTTAATCGTTGGTATGGTCAGCACTGCAGCCCTCAACAGAGCCCATAATCAAACTCCTTTCCAGTTGAAGCACTTCAAAGTGTTCAAGATCTAAGTCGGTCGTGATGGCAAGACCTTGTGTACCAGACCCTTTGAACCTAACTTTACCCTGAAGAATTTTTTGAGATAGTACTTGTCCCTATACAAAGCTATTGGACAACTAAGAACTAACACCAGTCACGGTATTTTGTACGAAGAACATGCAGGAGGGTACACTATGTGGGTATTTGATTTCACTCCAGACTAAGGCAGCGACGATGGACATTTCCATCCTATAGAATCTGGTCAACTGCGTCTGGAGTTTCAGTTTATAGATGCTCTCGCCGAGATGATGAACGTCATCCTGTATGCCGAATTCGATAATACCATAGACATCAACAGTTTGAGAGAAGTCATTCTAGATTATGGGAAACTATGGAAGACACTAGTCCTTCTTTGAAAGGTGAAGAATCTATTGAAATGGAAATGGATGATACCGTGAAAAGAGAATCCCCAGACCAAGACGAAGAGAACATAGTAGTCACGTCCAGATAGTCAGAACAAGAACGTTTAGTGTCCTCTTTTGCCCAACATTTATCGAAAAATATTAAGAAATTGGACAGGAAAAAAATCATATGGCCGTTAAAACGATCATCCCAGTCAAATTCAACACGATTAATGTCTGGTGTTGACAGAGGCGTAGCTATGATATTTTGCGCCCGCGGACGAACTATAAAATTGGCGCCCCAGCCCCCTCACCGTTTAATCACATTTTTCTATTTAACTTATTATAATGTAACGTTGTAAGCCTCATTTTGGCGCCCTGTACCTTGGCGCCCGGGGACATATGTACCCCCTGCCCCACCCTAGCTACGCCTCTGGATGTTGAGCCAAGAAGAAAAATTGGACGTGTATCTGGGCTAAGCTTGGAGACTCATATCGGAAGAAGCAGTGCTGCATGAGTGGTATAAAGACTTGCGTGATCATTCCTGTATCCATTATCTACTGTAGAGATCTATCGCATAGAAAATCTCTTATCCTATAGTTGGGAGAAAAGGCGAAGAAAAGGTTACTTGTCAGAATTTTTTAAGCAAAACGTCGTATGGGCTAAAGATGAACTCACTCATCGCAAACCTCAAGACCATAAAGCTTATGTCATCAACACGGACGACAGTCATCTTCCAGGAACTCACTGTGTAGCCGTTTACTTTCCTCAAGAGAATAAGTGTAGAGTATTTTGATTCGTATGGATTAGCCCCTTTGGAAGACGATATCATTGACTTTATGAGAAGAGATGTCCAGACAACGCTATACAATAATGTGAAATAACAAGGCACAGATTCCATAGTGTGTGGACAATGTTGTGTGTATTTTCTTCATCAACGCAGTCTGCGATATTCTTTAGAACATTTATTGACTTATTCTGATCGTCACTTTTCTAGAAATGATGAAAAAAAAATAGATCGATGGTAATGTTACTGTTATGGTATATCAAATATACACGTGTTGGAGGTATTCCCGAATCAGAAACGTAAAGAACCACGCATCGCAGAGGAAATAGTCGACGAAGCAGACGACCGCACGTCATCAGGACTGCCGTCCTAAAGCCCGTTTTTTGGGGTTACAAATTTGCCTCGTTTTTTTAGGGGACTCCATTTTGGTTAGGAATCCCAATTATAGCAATCCACTATTCAAATTTGACTCTTTTGGACGGATTCTCAAAATTCAAACCTCTTGACTAATATTGACTCAACTATCATATGTCGCTAAGATGTATTAGTACTTAAAATTGCAAAGGACTTATTGAATGTACACTATGCGGACGCACGATTCACCCAAAACTACTCAAAACCTGCCCAAAACTACCCAGAACTTGCCCAAATTCACCCATTACCTGCCCCAAACTACCACAAGCATTATGTAAAAATCAAATGAAACATATCCGAAACCACAAGAAAACAGTGGAAATAGTGTTATCTTGTTGAAACAGACGATAAATTATGCCGCATTTGATATCTACATCAGATTAAAGGGACAAAAAGGGAGACAAATGTTACTAGACTGAGTCCCTATTCTGGTTATGGAAGTCAAAGGCGGATCCAGCCAATACGTTCCAGGTATAAACGGCCTCATTGTGAAGTAAATAACGGTCCATCAGTGTGCCAAATATATTAACGTGGATGACAAACAATAACATATTATAAATATTTTTTACATATATTTGTTATTGTCTTTGTTAAGAATTTGTTGTCGCAAAGGCCTATAGCAGTATATTATATTTCTTCTTGACGTTTTAAATACAAAAAAATTAAATCATGTAAAGGTACTGATTTTTTAAAATTTTCTATAATGAAGTGAAAATTACTGCTGATCCATGTTTTTCTTTTATACTTTATGTCACTACATTTTATAATTTCATCGTCACTGCTTGAAATTTAATGATAATGATACTTTGGTATCTGATTCTCTGTCACTGGAAAAGTTATTCCGTTAAAATTTAGCTCACTTTTGTACGGCAAATATTTTTCAACTCGATCACAGCTACAACTTTCAGGATGTCTGGCAGTTATAATTGCCCAACGATAACATTCGTTGTCATAGTTTTTGACATTTATGCAGCATTTTTTTTTTTTTTTTAATTTTGAGGGAGATCAATATAAGAACCACCGCGGATTACGTTATATTTCCTTGTGTGAAATGAAACTTCTTTTATCATTTCAAATTTCCAATCTGATCCCGATGTAGTAAATTCCTCCATTTTTTTTATTTATATCCTGATGTATTTATCTGAGACTGAGGAAATATTTTTCGTGATTTAGCCGTTAAATATGGTTTAGCAATTTCGTTGTCGAAATTTACATTATCAAATATGAAACAAATTTGGAATTAAAATTTGCAAAAATGTTTTATCTAATTTATAACTATTAGCATAACCAGAAAATGCAGTAGCAGTTTTTTGTGCTTTTATAAGGTTCTTCTTGTCAATATCTCGTAATTTTAACATTATATTTATGTAATATTTTATATATTTAACTGGCTTATTTGAGTTGTTCAGTTAGTGATATTATATGCTGCATAAAATAATGACAGAAATTTTAAAATACATCCGACGAACTACAGAAGAACAAACACAGTATCATGTTCATCCAATCTATAATAATTATGACAGGAATGCATTTGGATCTGTTATCTATATGAAATATAAATAACCGTTTGGTATACCAACGCCAGCTGGAATCAAAAGTGTGTGTGTGTGTGTGTGTGTGTGTGTGTGTGTGTGTGTGATATGGATTTTTAACGTAGCTTTAACAACTTTTCAGTCATATCGCTAAGATGTCTGTAGTGTGGAGGTTTATGGTGATGTCTAGCACTGGGGCATCACGCCGCAGATATGTAGCATGATGTCCAATCCAGTCGCTACGAGATTTAATGATAAAATGTATTTCTTCCTTGTATTTTGTTTGAAGTAAAGAATTGCCCATCAAAGTCATAACTGTCAAAAGAGATTGACATAACATTACAAAACAAACAAACAATTGAAAGTATCATAATTTCTTTATCATCGATTTCACTAATGATAACAACCAGGGTAGTGGATAACTTAAAATTCCTAAAATTGTACTATTATAAAATTTGCAAGGAATTTTTAAATAAAAACAAATAAAAGACTGGAAAAATGGTATGCGGCTCTTCATGGACATGAGATAGGTGTACTTATAATTCAATTCGCCCAGCTCAATGCTCACTATTATCGCCATGTCCAGGTTTGCATCCCGCATCTATTATTGGCCGGATACATTGGAATTTTCCATCCGATGAATGTATGTACTTCTACGTATTGGAATTGAGTTGCTATGTACTAGTAGAATTGAAAGGTAGTAGAAAAATTTAAATTAAAAAAAAAAAAACTGAATGAATTTGGCTAATTACAGAAATGGCTTACACATTATTGGCATAAGGGTATGTCCATTAGTATAACTGCACCGGATTTGAAATTGTTACAGCCCTTACCTCATTGCTACGCCACCCGTACATGGACGGCATGTGGAACGATTTCCATCCGACCACACCACAGTTGCCCGAATGAGACGTCTATACTGCCTGTTAATGGTAGCGGACGTGTCTTAACGCTTGGTTGACACCCGGTGGTAATACTGTACTACTATGTTTGAGTGTGTGTCGAGTTCATTCCCTCTCAAGCAATGGCCCCTAGCTGGTGAAATGGCTGCACGATTACTCAGTCATCACCAGCTAGAATTAAGAAACACCTAGGGCTCATTTAAAAGCCATCCTTGAGGGCATTAAGGCCTGGAGGATGTTGCACGTTTTCCATCCACATGATCATTTCGTAGTGCGCCATGCGGACACCAACCACTGGCACTGGAGATTAGCTAGCCATTGAAGAATGTTACATGTATTCAGTAGAAAGCTGGACGCCAAATTCCAATCAATTATTCTACTTCAGCAATTTTCAGAAAATGTAACGTAACTTACCGAGTCATACCAAAGACTTGTAACAATAGCACAAACAGTTTTCTCGCTTGGCTCTCTGCATTAAGAGGCTAGATGGTCTTGTGTCAGGATAATGTGACTGGGTTGGATATATGCTACATGTCTTCGGTATGTTGCCCCAGTGCTAGTCATCACTATAAAATGCTACCTGCAGACATCGTAGCGACTTGACCTAAATAATGTTAAAGCTACGTTAAAAATATATATATACACACACACACACAAATTTACAAGAGTGCTTGCCTTCGCTTTTTGTATACTACTGAATCACTAAAATAAAACAATGAGTTAAGGTTAGGCTTAGCCTCTCCTCCAAAAATGAGGAGTTCTCCTGGATAATCAGTTGATAATTTCCACTCTTGCTCACCACACAAGCAGCTCAAAATCATAGTCTTACACATATTTACAGTTTCTATGTTAAAATTGAGAAATACTTCTCACTGTATCCAAGATAATGACTAGTCTTACGGGATAACAAAACACATATAGCTAGCCTTGGTATTTTGTTTGTGAAAGTACTCTACATATATACACATTTTTTCTCCTCCGTTATACAAGATTTTTGGGAGAAAACAGTGCTCATTTTCAATTGTACAAATAAACTTGGTTCAGTTTGAGGGGTTCCATGTGCCTTAATACCAACGATTTAAAAAAACACCAAAATAGAATAGGTGATAATGTGAGGTCATTCATCTCTTCCTGAACTACATAGTTTAAATTCACCAAACTTCTCATTGCATTTGTTCACATGGTAACTGTCAATGCATAGGTGTGGTTTGTCAGTACTGGTACATTTGTTCACATGGTAACTGTGTCAATGAATAGGTGTGGTTTGTCAGTACTGGTACATTTGTTCACATGGTATCTGTCAATGAATAGGCGTGGTTTGTCAGTACTGGTACATTTGTTCACATGGTAACTGTCAATGAATAGGTGTGGTTTGTCAGTACTGGTACATTTGTTCATATGGCAACTATGTATCAATGCATAGGTGTGGTTTGTCAATACTGGTACATTTGTTCACATGGTAACTGTGTCAATGCATAGGTGTGGTTTGTCAGTACTGGTACATTTGTTCACATGGTAACTGTCAATGCATAGGTGTGGTTTGCTTGTGTGAATAAGTTGGTGTTTCTGATATCCTCCTTTTGGATTATACAAATTATTGAAAGGTAAAAAAATAAATATTTCAAATGTCCATTTACTTGAGAGACTATTCCTTGCTAAAAAGGTAAAATTGTCAAACCAACAATAAGTCCAGTGATTTTCCTCTTCTTCTTTCCAACTTGTATTCACACTGAACACCAAATCTCTTATGAAACTCGTGTCAATTATGCAGATTACTGGCACAAACAATATTATACTGAATATATCCTTGACTGTTATTTAAAAAAATGTCTCCCACCCTTTGTGCTGGTGGGGGTGGGTGGAAAACACTGACCAAATCACAAAACTGACATATGGACTGATGGACAAGAGTAACTGTCTTTAAGACAGAATGTGTAAAAAGAACAAAATTATTTTTTTCAACTTTTTATTCATTCACAGTTTCACAAATATGTAAACAGATTTACAAACAATAATGCATTTAGAATATTATATCTACAAATTTTTATCATAGCATGCACTTTACCTATTAGCTGATATGGGATGTTGACAGGCTTTATACTATAGTCTACATACTGACTGATATGGGATGTCCACAGGCTTTATATTGTACGGTCTAAGGTTTGTTTGAAAATATTAGAGTTGAATGAATACAGCTGATGTGGGATGTTGACAGGCTTTATAATGTTGTTTATGTTCTAACTGATATGCAATCTCGACTGGCTTTATATTGTACAGTCTATGTACTAGCCAATATATGATCTTGACTGGCCTTATATTGTACAGTCTATGTACTAGCTGATATACGATCTTGACTGGCTTTTATTGTAGTCTATGTACTAGCTGATATATGATCTTGACAGGCTTTATATTGTACAGTCTATGTACTAACTGATATGGGATGTTGACAGGCTTTATATTTTACAGTCTTTGTACTAGCTGATATGAGATCTCGACTGGCTTTATATTTTACAGAGATTTGTTTTTGAAAATGTGAAAGCTAAATGAATATATGTGATGTCAAAGTTTTGGGGAACACTAGAATGGAAGCTCGAAAATTGTTATTTTGTGGTCAGTGTGACTATATCCAAGATGAGACATACTGCAAAAAAAGCTGCATAAAGGCTGGTGACCCAAAAAAAATAGCCCAGAACACTTATTGGTTTGGAAATCGTGAAGGAACCCATAGGTATTTTGGAGTAATTAAAGGACAATCCAACAGACTCTAAGTTATATGGAAACATAAGTTTAACAAACAAAAGAGAACTGATCCTTTATTACCTAAAATACAATGATATCTTAACAGCTTTAAAAGACAGGATAACTTAAATGACAAATTTGTAATTTTCAAATTTTTTAAAAAGAATTTTTAAACTTTTTGTCAACTGGTTGATGAAAACCTATTGTTATATAAAACTGCAGACAGACATTTTTTCAAACATCTTCCAGATAATAAATAACATAAACCAACATACAAATTTAATACATTCCTTAGCATTATTGAACTTTCATGTATGGAATTAATTACTTATACAACAATATGGGGAACATACAATGTCAATATCTTACTTGGTAGAATTGGATTCTCATTTTAATGGGATATATTGGCACATTTTATAATACATAACAGTTTTACCCATTATTTTTCTTTGTGATCAAAACTTGAAAAGGGGGTGGGTGGGTCATTGTATTATGAAAGGCTGATAAGCACATTCTTCAAGATAACTATTTATTTGACACAGTTCCTGCATATTTACACTATTGGCATCACAAAAAATGTCAACTTTAAAAGTGGAGATATTATATTTAATTAGTCTTTTTGTGTATTTAAGCTTTAAAGAGATCCAACAATCTAATTAAGATACAATAGTTACTCTATATATATTCCCTTATAAGTTGAGTCTAACTGCAAACAAAGATCCTGATTTGCCATTTCATTATGCACCTGCATATCAGTGTCAATGTTGTTTCTTATACTGATTACTCCTAACAAGTCCCACAGAACCAGATCTACTGGTGCATTATGTGCTGGCAGATTTGGGTCTTTGCAGTTTGTAGTTGGACTTGTCTTATAAGGGATTATATATGGTATCTGAAACGCATCAGGAATCTGCTTATACAATTATTCATACTTTTGAAAGGAAACACAAAATGCTTTTAATACTAAATTTAAATACAACAATAAATTATATGTTTATAATTAAATAATAATACAAAATGTGCAGAGGTTGTGCTTCATCGTCATTACCAACTTCTGGAAAATACATTCAGGATATAAGATCAATCAAAATCGAGTGAACAATTCAGTCAGTTGTGACCAAATGCAGCGAAATAAATCAAATATGCAAAACACAAAACAAATCCATAAGGAAACAACATATAAAATTTTTCTTTGATTAAAGGAAATACTCAAGTGAGATAATGAATTAGAAATGACCAAACAGTGATAATACGTTTCAAATGTTAGGAAGTCACTGAAATGTCTATGTGATTTATCTTTCTTTTCCCATAAACAGGTAAATAATGGAAGCATCTGCTGGAAATAACTTCAAGTATGCTGGATAAAGATATGTCATCCAAGATCCAGACCATTTTTCACATCAAGTTTAAATAATTTAATTATGTCTATGCATAATAAAGTTAGACACATAGTTTACTACACGTACATAACAGTTGATGAACTAGCAGATCCCAATTAATTCTTGTGTAAACGATTGTGTGCAGTTCTCTAAAACTTTGACAAAAACCTAACAGTGTACCTTTATAGCTCAAACCCACTCCACCAAACTACCTATCAATGTAATGACTGGCTTGAAAGAAATATAAAGACCCATATCGTTACGTCATACCAAAATACCAAACTGAACTCTATTCTCTTTTCCCTCAGAAAAGCACTGAACTTTTTGACAAGTGAAAAATACTTTTAAATACAAGTTTCTATACAGACCATATAACGAGGAAAAAAATCTTAAAACTTATTTTAAATGAACAAAATTTGAAAGAATTCATCTTACTTAGCCAATGAAAGTGACACAACTGCAAAATGTTAGTATTTTCAAAAGGATCAAAATACTTAATGACATGGAATTTGCTACTATTGCAGTGCAATATGCAGAAACAAAATAAAATTTGTTGTATCTTTCGCATTAATTTAAATAAAATCTTGTCTGTTATGAACTTGATTTCACAATGACCAAAAAAATGAAAGACCCAAGAAAACAAAGATATGCTCCAGCTACCATCAGTGTTTGTTTCATTCTAATGAAGATGCAGTTCCAGAAATATTTCTACAAGAAAGAAATTATGCATATATCAAGCAAGGATTAATGGCCAGCCATGTAATGTTAATTTAACATGTTCACAGGTCACAGATGCCAACATCCCCTCTTGTTTAAATGAGTCATGCATGCAAAAGAACATTGATAATAGATTTAAAAAAAATCACTACAGCATGATGAAAGAATGTATTTTTCTGATGTCAATAATGTGTGCCAAGTATCAGGGCAATTTATTTAGAGATATGGGTATTTAAGACCAAAATCAGGCATAACTTTGAGAAAATGAATCAATGTGTAATTACAAATTATAAGCATATGCTGAGTTCACGTCAATCACACCTGACATAAGTTTATAAGTTTCAGTGATCTATCAAAATCCGACACTAGTTGCACACTGAAACATATATATGACACCCTAAAGGGACACAACTAAATACATGTGAACTGATGACATGTGCATGTTGACTCCATGTAAATATCTTCCAGGTTTTAACACAAACCATGGAAAAATGTGCGAGTAGTTGCACACAAATTAAATCTTGGAATAGGTATATTTTACACAATAGACTGACAAGCAAAATGAAATATGTCCCTGCTGCATCTATAGCAAAGGGAGACCATCCAGCAAACCTTTGTTACAAAGTGTGAATAAGTAAGGCTTCTTTAACAAACAAGGAGTGAAATAGTAGGCCCAAATAGGGATATATTAAAAAGGAAATAATTTAAAATTATGTAAATTACTGAAAAAATATAACCTTTACATGACCCACCTTTTTAAACTTTAACATATCATGTTCTTATTTACACTAGAGCTCTCTTTTAAGTTGATGTTGCCTCTATGTTCTGTAAAGTTATATGCCCATTTTCGTCAAATTATTCCAATGAGCACAGCAGAAATACACATTGTTATCAATTGCAGCAAACAGTAGTAGCTACATTTCATTACTGTAATTACAACCAGGTAAAACATAGTAATCAACTGCAATTAGAACAAAATAACTGAAATATTCAATTTTAAAAAATGTCCCAAAATTTGACAATGTCCAAAATATTTACAGTCAGTTACCTGTAATATTATGGTCTGAAGAGATGACCACTACTGTGAAGACGTGCTCTCTGTGCATTTATAAGTGTTGTTCCAAAATATGTTAAACATGTAGAGTCCGTGTCATTTTCAAATGATGTTTTAGAACTATAAAAGGCTAAATTACTTTGCATTTGATTAAATATTTGTAACTACATGTAATTATAATAATGTAGCCTATCAGTTTTAATTAATTACAGTGTATATTTTCTGTTGTTCTCATTTCAAGTCCAAGACACAGGGAAAAGTCCAAAACTGGTATATCAATCTTCAACACCCAGCTTCAAATTGCAGAGATACTTGACTTTGCTTCATTATGGATGTTCATGCAGTGTTTAATTAAGTTTCAACACAATCTTTTTATTAAGCAGTAACAGTAAGACCAGTTTGAAAAAAAAAAGCAGAGAAATTTGGGAGTCTGACAAAATTGTAGAAAAAAGTATGAAAAATGACCATTGACCAAAATCTGCTATTGCATAATGCATGAGCAGATCTGGATCTGTGCAATTTCTTAGGAGCAATAAGCAAAACAAACAGAATAGACCCTGATCTGCAGATGCATTATGCTAAGGCAGATCAGGATCTTCATTGTTTTCAGTTTGACTAAACTTATAAGTGAGCACATATGGTAAATTCAATTCATTCAAGGTCTCAAAGCTGCGTGATAAATACATTTTAAGTTCAAGATTCCTTACTGCTAAAGTTATGCTGTAGAAAGTAAATGACGAGTTGCAATAAGGAGCCATAACTCTTGTAAATGATAATAAGGAACAGTGAAAATTAAATCCATTCAAGGTCTCCTTAGTATAAATCCATATGCCAATTTTAGTTGAAATCCAAAAGTCCTTGGTAAGTAAAATCACAGAAGTGAAGATGGGCAATCAGGCAATGAGAAAACATGTAGTTTTTAAACAATGTATTGATTTTTTCAGTCCAAGTGAGATATAGCAGATGACAGAATTAGTTCATGTATATTGGTAATTTAAGTCAAGTTCCAAAAAGGTCAGCCACACCTCTGTTTGTGTGCAGATTACAATTATCATATGTAATTTAGTTTAATTCAATAACAGCTCCAGTTTAAGTGTTCTATATATGAAAGAAATGTTACAACATATATTGTGTTGCAAGATGAATATGCTCAGTGATAACAAATAATGAAGAACTTAACAAATATGTTTGACTTTCTTTGATTAAATGTTTTATGTTCAAGTCATCCCCATCTCCAGGCAACGTAACTAAGAAATACAATCTTACATTTGGGATTAACATATATACTGTGCATGTTGATTATGCTAAGTGACAAAAAATAATAAAGAACCTAACAAATATGTTTGACTTTCTTTGATTAAATTTTTTTGTATTCAAATCAACCCATCTACAGGCCAAGTAAATGTGAATACAATCTAACATTTGGGATTAACACTATATCCTTGCCTACGGCAGAGTTTGCTTTTGACTGAAGGTTTGAGATCACAAACATAAGCAGAGATTCTTGTTACATGCACTCTGCACTGCAGCATACAAAACAAGTACTCCCAAGTACATGTTGCAACAAAGTAGCAACCAAGCTGATCAGTCTTCTTTGTTTACTAAAAATAACTTGTTGAAATGGGGACTGCAAGCCCTTCAAGTGCACAGCTTTTGGAAATTTTTTAAATGGTATATATTTAAGTCTACCACTACAATGTCTATAGACAAAATCGTATCACATTATGTTCTTCTAATCACCTAACACAGCAACTCGTTACTTAGCCTCATGAAAGAACACACACTCTTGTCCAATTATGATTATAGTTGGTGATGTATTAATATAAATACTAATGTTCAAACAGACCGATACATACAATCCTAAAGTGTAATTAAATATTCAGCAATGGTTCATAACAATATATAACAACCGATCCGATTGCTATTCACAAACATAGCAGTCCTTTTAAGGGTAACAATAACTGCTTACCCAGAGAAATGAAGTCTTGATATACATAAAACTGTTATTGCAACATTAGTTATACATTTTAGATCCATACAAGAACCACTAAGTGCATCAACTAGACAGTCATATAAAATAGGTGATGAACACAACAAAGCTAGTATAAAAAAAATGGTCCCAAATTTTGATGATAGTGAATAGGCAGTCTATAATAAAACACTCTTCACAAAATATGTCTTTAGCAGTAACAGAGCTGTCCAGCACTATGAACAGACAAGAAATGTTTATACATGTGAACACAATTTTCAGAATATGTTGTCTTCTATTAAAATTTTATTTCTTTAAATGACAAGACTTGTATGCAAAATATTAAAAACATGATTTACAAGCCCATTAACAAATTATCTTATTGACCATTTCTTCTTCTTTTCTATTTTAAACTTGATTCCTTATAAAACCAAACAAGAACATGAAGTATCCATCTTCAGATAGTCTAAGAAACTTGTTACTGTATATGGATGGATGTGGGTACAATTGTCTGCCAGTGATGCTGAACATGTACATTTTTTAGTTTTATCATGTCATCATTTACTGGTCAGTGAAAATAATAAACTGACTAATAAATTTTCTAATAATTGCTTTCAAATTTTTTTTGAGTCATAGCAAAATTATATTTTTATAAAATGTTTAGGAACTGATGATGAAATTTATAGCACTGTCCAGGTTAAACACATAGTTTTTATATACTGAGTGCATGAAATGCATTTTTAAAAACTAGATTTGGTAAAACTATGGAATATAAACCACAAGCCTTGATTATAAGGATAAAAAAAACAAAAACGATGTCTAATCAAATAGGATATAATCAACAGTCCAGCCTATGACTTCTCAATATGATCCCAAAGGGTAACCAAATTAGGAATGTTGAAAAGCAGAATTTTAGATTAAGTTCACATATAATCCCTGTGAATTACTTAACATTTATAATTCATCCATCAGTTGGAAATTATTTATATTTAGTAGCCTGAAATAATATATTCTCACTGACAGCAAAGAGATACAGCTCAAATGGTCTAAATTCATCTTAAATACTAAAGTTAATGAATAGTATTTTTGAGAATTTGTCAGTTTACACAAGTTTCTCTTCAATAATCATCTGATTCAATGTGAATATGTTTAAAACTGGTCATGTTCTGTGATACCAAAATGCAGCATAACTATACTATTAAAAAGTCTTAAAACGGACTTTGTATGCCAGGGCTGTTCCATTTAAACATGTGGTAACCTGGAAAGGCAGTTACAAAATACACCAGGGTACACATTATTCTGAGGTTATATGAAAATGAAACAAAACTCTAAATTGCATCTATCAGGTTAATATTCCCTATTGAAAGTGCCTTCCCTGGATCCCATAAAACAGCCCTTGAATGCCTCTTTCGCTAAGGATAATTATGCCTCTTTCGCTAAGGATAATTAAGCAGCAGCTTTGTATCCTTTGTCTTTGTCATTCTTATATCAAGTCAATTCCAAATACATTGAACCTGCATCCATTTCTGTCCCTTTTAGAGACAACTTCTTCAGGCTGTGAATGACCACCATCCTTGTACAGTAACTTAACCTGATAATTCATTTTATAATACTTGTCAAGAATACAGTTTTATTTTATTGCGTAGATCAAGTATAATTTTATATTTTTACAAAAAAGGAATAAAGCAAGATAAATTCAGCAGATGAACTTAAGTCAGTTCAAAAATAGCACCAAAAGAAAGATCTACATTATTTCATGATTGGTACATAAGAATGATATAATGATCACAACCATACAGACTCAAACAACATTATAGTAAAAAATGAGTACTTTGTATTTACAATGAAATGAAATATGAGCATGCAAAAATACTGCAGGGTTTCTTATATTGAATACATGCTACAACATACACCTTCACTTCATGTACATGGTTAGGCTCAAGAAGAACAATACCAGCATGGATCTGGCCTGAAAACTATTCAGGCTCAATTTGAACTTGTGAAATGAATTCAAACAATTGAAATGGTACTGCTTTTGAGATCTCTTTCAGATAATGAAAATTCAGTCTCAGACTCAAACTGCAAATCTTATGATTTCCAGGAATGCTTTTGCTGCATATCATAGTTCAGCATATATACAAGAGCAATGAATAGTTGATTCTTTGAAGATTTGCCACTTATGTCAGCTAAACATTTTGATACTAGAAAATGGTATACTGTCAAGTTTATACCATATCTTATCACAGAGAACTGAACTGAAACAGTCATTTACAACTTGTCACAGCGCTATCAATAATTTCTAATGATTTATACTCAAATGATTATCAGTAAAATTCAAGTCAAGACAAATTTTGTGTAAATTTTTTTTTTTTTTTCCTGCACTCAATCTTTTGGTCTTAGGTCAAGAGACACTTCCTAAATGTAATTTCTTAGTAATATGGATACTGTAATATGAATAAATCTAATTTGCATATGTTTAACAGTCTTTCATTCCTTGCAATTCCTAAATCTTGCCAGTTTTTTTCTTCTGGCCACCTAACAGAACTTTACTTGCATGGAATGATGGGATAGTAAATGTTCTAAATAAGCCCTAGAAAACAAACATGAAGTAATTGTAAAACGTTTATGAGAACATTTTATTTTCTCTAATGTTTAATTAATTTGCATTCTCTGACATGTAGTGGATGATAAGACAGAAGAAATTAGAGTTTGCTGTTGTTATGAACAGGTCAGGCAAATGCAGCTCTGGTCTTTGATACTGTTCCTGTTCATCTCGTCATAACAAATGTAACTGTTACAACAATTCTCATTTTGTAAGGTTGGTCTATCATAGTATATAGTAAAGTTTTACGTCAACCTTGAAAGAACCACACTTAAGTCAAAGGTGAACTTTAACAATGCGTCTCCTGCACCCTCATTCTCCAAAATTTGGGTCAAAGAGGAAAATTGGGGGCCCATGTGAAGAAAAAAAAGTGGATCAGTTACCATTATCTTACATTCAAAGGAAATCCTCTGTTTCAGAAAAGTGGGGGTCCTTGATTCTTTATTGAGGATCTGTACAATGAAGCCATATCACTGGAGGGAAAAAAATGACATTTTGAAGAAAATAAACCCACTTTGAAATAATTAGTCATGACATTGAGTCTAATAAGGTTGCCTGATTTAAAACACAAAAAGTGGTTCATGTAATAACACTGGACTAAAAAAAGAACACAACAAGTCCAAACACTATCACAAACATTAATTCTTGTCACATTTTACTATAAATTATGTGCTCTCATTTGAACATTGGAGATGAGAAGTTTGTATTTCAGCAATCTTTCAGAAAGGAATTAAGATAACATAATAAGAAGTGCAGAGATAGGTCTGACCAACATGTACTAACCAATCACAGCATAAAAAATGGCCAATTCTTACAACTGTAGAATGAGAAAAATCTTTTGAATCTTAATCTAATACGAGATTCCTTGTAAAAAGGTCAATAAATACAAAAGTACAGTCTTCTTTTCTTCCTGACATATGAACAAAAGATGAAGAAATAAATGACAACCAAAGATTAACTTGTCTAATGATATGGCAAACAAGCTCTCTATTCATGATTTCACTTTCTAACAAGAGGTTTCACCTGATATGATACAGGTTTCATCCACATGGAATATACATGGAATGACTCTTTCTACACAAGTAAAGACAACATGCACTTTCTCCTGAATGAATAAACATCATTATTTTGAAATGGAATGCTCCTCTCATTCTGTGAAACTCTGTAGTTGTCTTCCAAACAGAATCTGGAATGGATCCCTCCATGTAGTGTTGAAAATGAATGCTCCTTTCCACTGTCACAAGTGCTATTTCACAGCCCATGCTAGCTGATGCAGCAACTCTTTCTACAGTTAGCAGGTGGGGAGTCCGATGGGTTTAAGTATTTGTGCTTTTTGCTTTTGTCTTTGTTCATGAAGCTCCGCATTCGAGCTCGAGTTTTGTTGGTTAAAGCATAGGACTTGAGATGAGACTTAAGTGTTTGTGGTAGGGGGAGTTGCTCTATGCCATATATGGTTGTGCTGGAAACAATAGTCCGACAAGCCAGCTCCTGTAGTGACAGCACTGCAAACAATAAAATCACAGATATACTATATGCACATATAATATGTATGTCTTAAAATTAAATGAGCTTTATTAAGTTCAATAAATGGAATTGGGATGTACTACTTAAATCACATCCAAATGTAAACAAATTGTAATTTCAAAATTATAATACACAATGTACTTAATCCCAATTCAAGTGACAGATTGTTAGACTGAAAGAGCAACATTTCTTTAGATAAGTGTTATCAGAACACTTCATCCTCAATAACTCTTCAAACTAGCTATAACATGGTGTCATGTGTAAATTCCATCCTTTTTCTTCAAGAAAATACAAAAAGATTTGACACCCATCTGCTGAAGATGAAGAAAATAATGATCAAAAACAGTATAATAAACTAAGATACATTGCTCATTTTTTTGGTCAAAAATGGTAATTAGTGCCCAGAAATCTGATTCCACACAATTAATTTTGCAGCTTTTAATAAGAAATTATATATTTTCTTAAGTTTTTTATATAAAACTTTCTCTTAATACTGTCAAAAACCATATTCAATGATATTTTGATCTACAAAAATGTCAGTAATGCATACCAGTACTAGCACTTTAAGAAAAAAAAGTTAATTAAATAAGTTTTGTAAGTGAAATTCATGATTTAGTTCTATCATTAAATTCTGTTACAGTGTAATCATTATAGATGCAATATGACCTCTTGTAATCAAATGTTTCAAGTGTCAATCAACCATCACTGCCATGTTTGCAAGCATTTCTCAGAATCTAATTAAATGCAGACTGTATTTGGCTCTCTGATATATGTAAGTGTTTTCTGTGTTGTTTCAATCAATTAAAAGTAAATCTGGTTTGTATTATTATGCTAATAACATCTTTTGTATAAATTCAAATAAAATGAGTGGAAAAGTGAAGAAAAATGGTTAAAAGGCATGCACCAATCCCATCCACAGGGATGGTCCTGGCTTTTAAAAAGTTGTCGCAAAAAAAAATAATCGCCAACCGCAATTTTCAAAAAGTGTCGCCAGAATAAATAGTGAATATTTTTCTAAGTCCATTAATGTTTTAGGCATTGAAAATTGAAAAACATGGGATAGTTATTACTTTATTGACAACAATCAGTACAGCTAAAATATAAAATGAATCATTACATGATGATGACTATTTTACATCTGAAAAAAGCATTATCAAATGTAAAAATATCAACTTTGCTGACATCTACAGCTGCCTCGCTAGATGCTCAGCATTAAGAGGTTAATGTTAGAACTGGTCAGCCTGGTGTCAGGATAATGTGACTGGGTGGGACATCATGCTACATGTCTGCGGCATGATGCCCAATGCTAGACATAAAAATAAACTGCATCACTGCAGACATCGTAGTGGTATGACTGAGAAAATGTTAAAGCTATGTTAAAAATCCAAATAACACACACACACGCACACAAACAATCCACAAACACTTCAATTTCCTTCGTAAGATCAATGACGAGTGATCACTGATGACATTCATTCTGATTACTGAGTTTCAAATTAACAGGCTCTCAAGTTTTCTGGTCCTGATTTTCCCTTGAATCGTGTATTTTGTTAAGTATTTATAAAGTCCTATATGTTTCAATATTTGACAAGACAACCATGATCAACCTGCAAAAATGTTCAATCTACAGTTTCCATGAGGCTGGGTTTTTAAGGATACTGACTACCCTCCAATACTCCTTCAAGCTAAGTTCACTCTGAGGAAGAAGTTCCTGAAATGGACTTCAAATATATTCCTGAGTCTCAGATTTCTTTGTTATTTTATCACTGAGATAAAGAGCAAATTGCAGCAAAAGGGCATAAACAAAAAATAAATATTAAAAATAAATAAATATTTAGTTACAAAAAATACTGACCAATACAACAGTAATATAATGTTATGTGGGTACCTGACTAACCTTTATAATGCAAAGAAATCAAGAAAAGATTAACTAAATTTTTCTTTACTATCTACCTTTATTATGTCCCCGGTCTCGCATCCCATTTCTCTTTAGTGCTACACGTGACAGTTCAGCAAAGGATTCTGTCACATTGAAGTCACACAGTGGGCTAACCTCGAAGAAAGCCATGTCATTTTTCAAGGCATAGGCTTCAGCATCCATCTCACTCACCTGTCGTTTGTAGGCCAGGTGTAATCGATTTCCAACCAAGATCTTTGGTACCCCAGGAGCATGCTGTAATTAGTATGGCAATGTGATTATTTTTGTTGTAGTCATTCTTTATAGAATTAATAAAAATCAAGCAAAAAATTACATAATTTCTTTAAAAGTTTCCCTCTTGCACAGGATAAAAATAATTAAAATATTTTACAAAATGAGGCAAACATGTAGACAATGAATGCAAGAGAATTTCATAAATTTTTTATACCATTCTTGCAAGCATTCCTATGTTTGAATTTTCCTTAAGCACAGAGGTTAATACATTGTTTAACATAAATTTAACATGTTTTTCAACAAAATGTGGAGTTGAAATCGGAAAAGTTCCTAAAACAAGAGACAATTATAAATCTGACTGAAATGAATCTGATCAGAGTTAACCCTGGTTTGATCCAATAGAATACTCCTACTCACCATCATTACATCATTAATTACCCTAGAATGCTTTTCTCTCTCTCTAAGTGACTCAATCAACAAACATGGCCGATTCAAAACTGCTTCCTGAAGATATTATCAGGAATACCTTATGTCCTACTATAGTTTAAATGTTGCAAAACCTTTCAAAAATATGAATGATGCATGTAAAATATCATTGCTTTAGTGGAGTTCTTATATGCCCATTGAAAATGACAGGAAATTGGAGTTTAAATAAAATATGTTCTCTCTGAAGCAACCTTTAATACTTTCAAACTGAAAATAGTAGACTTGGGGGCCAACCATTTACTTGGAGGCAAGTGAGAAAGGCAGGGGGAGCTCACCAGAGACTACACGATACTGTCATTTAAACTTGTCCTGAAGCTTTTGTTGAATTTTTCTCATTAAATAATGGTTGTGACTACTGGGCCATACCTATTATAATGCTCTAAAATGAGCACCCAATTTTATCAGTGACCAACCCCAAATATTATGATAAAATGCATAATTTCCAGTCCCCACAATTTGTTTATCATTCAAATATTCTGCTGAATAAAAAGCGTATTTGGTGGATAAAACTATAGTACTTACCAGTTCTACTGCACAGAAGGTTCTTTTCCATGTGGAAAATATCCCAAATCATAAGACAAGAATTCAAACTCCAATTAGATTGAACCAGAAGAATCCAAAACAGTGAATGGCCACTGTGATACCCTGAACATTCTTGCCCATGCATATTGTTCCTTCGTTTTTTATTTTTTTGAGAGAGAGCAACCTTATTTAATGAGATAACAGTGTGGCATGGAAGAAGGAAATCTGGATTTAGCAAGAGGTAATGTCATTAAAATTTGTTTTACTCCCCTCTTTTTAATATCAGTAATACCATGCATGTTGCTACTGCATAGCTGAATTTGTCAGGCTGGCTGGAGGCTGATGATCCCAAAATTGGCAAATAAGAAACAAATAGAGGGTGGAATATGCATGGGCCACTTTCTGAAGAATGATAATTGGGCCCAGTGAGAAAATGCCTTCTTCTCTTTGGTGGTTAACATATATGCCAACCTCTGGTGAGGAAATAGCGTAATCCAAGTGGACAAAAGGAGTAATCTGAGCAGAAAAAGTGTAATCCAAATATAACATAATAAAATCCAATGTGCATATGTACAAAACACATATTTTGGTGCCTAGTGCCTTTAAATGTGACACAACTACTCTGGGTGTGGAGGTCATGCCAAACGGAGGTACTTCATGTGTATTGGAAAGGTATGGATATGAAGGCATACATCCTGAAGATCAATGAAGACCACAATTGCCAGGTCTTATAGCATTCCTGACTGAGGCAAAGGTCTCCATCTTGAATGAATCCTCCAATATAAATCAGTTTAAAATAAAAAAGTCAATAACTAGACAAGACTTTCCAACTTTATTATGAACAAGAAAAT
Organism: Potamilus streckersoni; assembly: GCA_016746295.1. Lineage (NCBI taxonomy): Eukaryota > Metazoa > Mollusca > Bivalvia > Unionida > Unionidae > Potamilus > Potamilus streckersoni. Next base: position 1,468,865 of record JAEAOA010001694.1, read on the forward strand.
CCAGGAGTAAAAGACCAAAGACTGGCTGCTTCACAACTTTTCAAATGTAACCCTCCAAAAGAAGATAATGAAAATCTTTCTTTAAGTGCATCAGATTTAATTGGTGGAAGAAATTTGGGAACCTTAATAAGGAGGATTCCGAGACCAAATCAAGCAGACATCTTTCAGATGGTTCTAACTGTGCTTTAGTAAAACCTTGGGTGTGTCCAGAGCAACATCCTTGCCTTGGTGAATAAGCTCCAGTGACAAGACAATGAACAAGGACAACACTTGCCTCTAAGTTTTTGCCACTGCTTCCAACAAACGATGAAGAATCAATGACAAGTGATTCCTTTTTTTAGCAAGATGAATGAGACTTGTACAAAGAAATGAGCATGCCAGGCAATAGTTACTAGAGACTTAAATTTTTTTCTCTGAGGATTTAAGAGTTTTCACTGGAAGGCAAATCCAGGTCCCCATAGAAATGCCAACTTGAGCAGCTTCTGCATCCATGGTGGGCAGTGTAGTGGACCAAGACAAGAAATGGACCTTATAGCTAGAAGCAACTACCAAGGTTTGCAATGAAGAATGGGGTGAGTGGGATGAACAACCTGCTATATTGTTTAACAAAGTTCTGGCAAGAGCTTCTTAATCATAATGGAGTGAGGAAGCAAGAAGAGATATGGTCAAGAGTTTGACCCAGAAAATTTTTCCAAAACTGTAAAGAATTTTAGAGTTAACAAGATCTAAAAGTTTGGGACACAGATCATTGAGCAAGAGGTGGTAAACCCCATTTACTGCATCACTGAAGACCATTCTTCCTCCTCTGTCATCTTAAACAAAAGGTGAGAGAGGGCTGCGAACCAGAAGGGAGGTGTTACCCCATGAGGCTGTTCTGTATCAAACTCATCCACATCAAATAGGAAAGAAAGGACATATTCAACCCCCCTCTCCTTGGAGGCAGGTCTACATGACCATCTCTCTGTTGTGGGTGAAACATGGAGGGAAGAAGAACCTGAACCAGAAACTCTACACCCAAAATTAACAGACTGTCCTTAGCAATGGACGAGGGTGACTCTCAATCCACCTGAAGCTTTAGGCACAAAAAGTTACACTCTACTACCTCTTTTATGACACAACTTTTGCAAGGAAATGTAAGTCCACAACCCACAGCAATGACCTTATTACTGGCAGATGAGGACCAGATGACCATGACTGCATGTAGGGAAAGGGCCAATCACTTCCATGTGGTATAAGGCCCCATATCTTATACTGATATAGAGGGATATATGGATGTGGGATAACAATTTAAGCCTCTTCCTAGAGGCCCTGAGTGGCCTAGTGGTCTAAAGCACTGTCCGTTACGGATCACTGCCATCTCACCTCTGTCTGCGTGAGTTCGAGTCTAGGATTTGGCGAATGTGGATATGTGAGAAAGCTTGCCAGTAGCTTCTCGTGGGTCGGTGGTTCTTTCCGGTGCTTTCCCGGTTTCTTCCTCCACCATTAATACTGGCCGCTATGAATAGCCTATCGTGTGCTGAAAAATGGCGTTAAGCCCAACAAAACAAACAAACAAACAAACATAATCCTCTTCCTGGCATCTGTATAACATTTCCCAGTCCCCCACTGGATGAAACTGCAATCGGGAGGGGGGGTAACTGCCCCATCCTCATCCCAGTACTTTAGGGGCTCCAATGACAAGTGTTCTGTCCAAGACCTGTCATCCTTATAACATTACAAAGAATTTCTTTAAAGCTTAAAAACTGCTGAAGTTGATAAACCAAAACGAAATTCAAGGTAAAATATACTTTTCTGACACACAAAATACTTTCATGTGTATATCACTGTAGTGTCATGCAGCTGAAATAGTGGACAAGGGAAGAGGTATGGAAAAGAATTCTATAAGAACAAAACAGTTTACACCAAAATTATTTTCCTGAAAGCCTCAAACACTTATTGCATCATTTATAAAAACTGCTTTCAAAATGATTAAACATAAGTACCAGAAATTGTAATGAATGTTTAATATTTTGTATTTCAAATTTTGAAATATACCAAAGATTTGAAATTATGCTGTAAAAGAAAATCAACTTTCTGAATAATTTTCTGACCTCAGAGTTTTATAAGTTCAAAATTTTAAAATTTTTAAGAGGTTCAAAATTTAAAAGTTTTACAGCTTGATATAAAATGATCTTCAAATTAAACATAACATTTCTTTATTGAAACTTAGGACTACTGACCCTGGCTCTTTAGCTAAACTGAATAACCAGTTTTTTTAAACATCAGCATATTGTAATACAGGCAACAACATCAGCATATTGTAATACAGGCAACAACATCAGCATATTGTAATACAGGCAACAACATCAGCATATTGTAATACAGGCAACAACATCAGCATATTGTAATACAGGCAACATCAGCATATTGTAATAACAGGCAACATCAGCATATTGTATACACCTTCTTTCCAAATTGGAAACTGATTATATTTTATCCTTTAAAGTTACAGAAATGTCTTCTTCAAAAGTGTCCATTAAAACCTGGGAACATTTTTATAGGAAGGAAAAAATTTCTCCAGAGAAATAAGTTCATTACCTCATCTATCTCCTTGATCCACCTATCGATGCCATCAAAGGACCACTTATTTGTGATGTCATACACCAGTAAAATACCCTGGAAAAAAAACAACAAAAAACAAATTGGAGTTTACAATAAAATTTTGTGACACAAGTCAGCACCTTGAAGTGTTCAATGAACCGTACAAAACAGGTCGCATCATTCCAATTTTGGTGTACACAGCTTATTCCTAAGATGCATATACAATGGATGTATGGTGACAAAGTCAAATGGAGTGAAAATCATAGCATCATCATCATCATTTTTAAGTAATGTTTGATAGTATCTGCAAATTTGAGTCCTTTAAAGGGATATATGTTCTACTGGCAGAAAATTTCCTGTAATTAAAGAATTTTTGTTTTCCTTTTAACTGTGGATTGTGGAAACCATCTATGATATTCTTCAGTAATAAAACATTTTTCAAATTAACTGCTATGGTGGACATAATGGATATCACCCTGGAACCATTTTCATTCAGGCCCAACAAGGCATGATAAGTATTCATGTGGAAACCCCATATTGATATGGCTATCCATTCTAGAGAAATAACTAAAACAAGATTTTCATAATAGATGCCATGGTGGCCATATTCAATATCAGACTGGCACCATTTCTATTTAGTACCAACCAAACATCATAGAAAACTTTTGGTGAAAGCATAATGTCAATATAACCAGTCATCTATGAGAAGTAGTGATTGCATGATTTTCAAGTTGGTCAAAGCGGCTGTCATATTAAAAGTCAGATTGGTACCATTTTCATTCATGACCAACAAGAAGTCTTTCTGTGAAAACCCCATACTGACATGACCACTAATTCAGATGGTTTTCAAGATGGCCACTGTGGTAGGTATATTCAATTATTACAAATTAGACATCATAATATGTGATAACAATATTTTCAAGATGGCTACTGTTGTGGAAGCACTGGACATCAAATCAATACCATTTTCATTTTAGACCAACTACAACAAGATTTTCACAAAGACTACTGAGGTGATATATTGAACATCAGATTGTTACCATTTTCATTTAGACATCATAATAAGTCTTTTAGTGAAAACCCAATATTTATATGAACATTCATTAAGGAGAAATGATAGCAAGATTTTTATCATTTTTCAAGATGTCCTTTGTGGTGTTGGCCATACTTGACTCGAAATCAGATACATTTTCATTTTGGACCAACATCAAGAATTTTTAGCAAAAATGCCTTGTTGATATGACCATCTGTTTAGGAAGAGTAGCGATATTGGACATAGGATTGTCCCATTTTCATTTAGGACCAAGCAAACATCGTAAGACTCTTTGTGAAAATGATTAGTCAATATAACCATCTATTCTGACAAAGCAACAAAACAAGATTTCATATTGAATATTCAAGAAACACCAATTCATTTAGGACCAAATAGTCCATTGAATGAAATGTGTGTGCAAAATTTCATGGCATAACTCCATGTAGTTTAAGAGTAGCAACTGCATATTTCAGCTAATGAACTGATGGAAACCTGATACAGACAACAAACCATCCAATGAGCTGTTCTGGTCTATAATCCCGATAGTATAAGCCCATACTGCAATTCTGAACACAAATGGACCAAAACTATGGCTTTTAGAGTGGTAATAAACCAATCACATAGAAAGTCACTTCATAATATGCATACATCTCACTTTATTGAACCCTTCCATGAGTTTGAGGATACAAGTCCATATTCAAATTTGATCAAAACTGGTTTAGAAATGTATGACTTCCTGATTTGCAACATGCTCAGCTAATCAGCACACATTCCATGTTTAATCAGAATCATATAAATATCTGGCAACCAGTGTGATAATATGGTTAGCCAAAAAAATATAATATCACTTTATTAATATGCAATAATCACTTATTAATATGCAATTATCTTGCACATTATCACATTTGTCTGAGATATTGATGATATAGTTCAATGTTGCAAGCTTGATTCAGATTGGATCAAAAACATGGACTCCACAATGGTAACAGGCAACTGTTGATGGACAGAAGTATGATGGATAGCATAAGACAGACACAGGGTCATACCATGAACTCACTTGACCATATAACCAAAAAATCATTCTGCAGCACAATGAGAGATGTCCTAATAGAATGAATGACTTAACAATGAAGGGTCAATCAAGTATGTATGTATTTCTAGCATAAAACCCCCTCAAATACAGTATAACCTGTCCTGAAAGACCACCTCTTCTGCAAAAAAATGGTCTCATGAGACAGGTGGTCTCTGATACCATGTCACAACACTATATAATTAATATATGTCTACATGGAGATCATGATATCTAAAAAGCAGGTGGTTTCTGAAAACTGGTTCCTCACATATGGCAGGTGACACTGAACAATTTGGTTCTAAAAAAAATTAAAGAATTAAAATGTCTGTAGGAACTAAATGTCAGGGTCAATGCAAAGGAATGATTCAGACATAATAGTACCCCTTAAATGTTATTTTGACTATACTTTGCCATGCCACCCCATGCCTTTTGCTTTAAGAAAATCTACTAATAATTAAAGCAAAATGTTGACTTTTGTGTCATTTTTCCTTAAAAAGAGCCAAGTGAAATGTTAGAAAAAGTTTTATATTCTGTAATCAATTTTAGTGCTAATTTGATCATAAATGCCTTAATTATACTGCTATCATTGAAATTCTCAACCACTGATCATCTATAAATAATCCTCCCCCTGCCCAAATTCTCATAATTTTTCTTCAAAAGTATATATATATATATATATATATATATATATATATATATATATATATATATATATATATATATATATATACAGTGAATTGCACTGTATCGTATGCATAAACCTAAAATCAATAAAATCAATGTATGACTGTTTGCCAAACTGATACTAATGAATGTAAGTGAAATCTCACAATGACCTATTATTCAAACTTAACATCCACAAGGTAATTAATCTAAAAACTGAGGTGTGAAGCATGTAATTTTTAAAAGTTTTCTCTTGAATAAACCAGTTAAGGTTTGTAAGAGTGTTTTGTCAATCTTGAAAAGTACAGTAATTTTGCCAAAAAGTAAGAGAACTAAAATAGTTTTTCTGTTCATATACAGGTTTAATTGTACTCCTCACCCATTATAACTCATGCACATTGGGGTTCAAACACATAGATCACACTATATGAATGGGCATGAGTTACATAGGGACCGCCAAAAAATCCACTAGACATCCAGAGAAACAATGTGGAAGAGGGAGTGTGTGTGTGTGAGCTGGGCTGTTTAATGAATGAATTCTTGTTTTATAAATGTCGAGAATAATTGTCAATAAAGTGCTTTTCCTGATGAAGTTGTTCATTATTCTGTATAAATTAAAATTATTTTCAAAATGTTCAACATCTGGAAGATCTATGATTCCATCTTGTTTCAACAACCAACATGGTACACAAACATTTTCGTGTTACACAAATGTTTTGTTAAATAGTCTGGGTCCTGGAGTGGTGTATAATTTTTTCTTTTCTTCAAAACAAGGAGACTACTAAGCAGGAAACCAGACTAACTGCTCATACACTACCAAACAAGATTCCTTTATCAAAAACATGAAACATTATTTGGTGAGAAACCTGTCTACATTGAAACTCAATTTTCATATTGTACATTTAGTAAAATACAATGCCGTGATTTTATTGCAGGTAATAGTGAAATTTCTTATAATCGTTGAAGATCTCTTGCTGTTTTTGAAACTCATTTTCATCAAAATGGCCTGTATCTGTGAAACAAAGTTCTTTATTTTACAAAGTTCTCATTTCACTTGGTTGCCTTGCCTTCTTTGATCACTGTTAATGAGCTGGTTATTTTAAGGTAGTTTAATTAGATTATGTATTATGTACACAATAACATTTATAATAGCATTTGACTGATTAACTGAAACCAGGTAACCAACATACTACCAGGGCCGCTTGTTCTTGCAGGATTTGTATGCCTTTTAATTTTAATTTTTTTTTATTATACCTCCATTATTCAAAACAAAAGACACAATTATTTTGAAAACAGAAAAGGAGGCCAGCTTTTTATTTAGTGCAACAATACAATAAATGATACCAATAGTCCAATACACCACTCCCTCGATAACTCGCGCCCGGATAACTCACGAACCCGCTTATAACGCGGTGTCCGGCATGGCTCCCGATTTTTTTCCAAGGAAAATATATTTTAAAATGTGTTAAACATGAAAAAAAGTTGTGATAAGAAATTGTAAATTGGCAAATTTAACCTTGATATATAGTTCGTTTTTATCATCGAAAATGGTGATTACCGTATTTTCCATGGTATAAGTCGCTACTTTTTTCGTTTTTTTTTTCTTAAGAATGATGTGTGCGACTTATATGCAGGAGCGACTTATACGATAAATAATTTTTTTTAACGACTGTGACTGATGCGCAGTGATGCTGTGCTTTAGCGAAATGCATCTGCCGGTATACGGGCAAGCTAATTGCTGGAAACTTACATACGGTACACGTAAGTATTAGACTATAAGATTATCAAATTAAATAGTCAAATAATATTTAGTTAAATATGTGTTAAAATTTGTTATTAATAAATAAAAAAATATATTGAAATAACGATTGCCATTGTATTTCCTTTATTATTCGGCCTGTACATCTTATAATCTATCTGTCTCTAAATTCAGTCGTAAATTTCAGCACATTTTCCCACCCAAGCTGCTAGTCAAAGTCCTTTGAACTTGCCGCCCAGCTATTGCGTCATGTTCTTTTGAGGTACTCAAAATAAATACAGAATGCCGAACTGGGATTTTTTTTGTTATTTTAAACAACGAATTATGTCCCTGTAAAGCGTTTCCGAGACCTCTGTTAACACTTCATAATTTACTTTAATAGTAGTTTATAAAAACACACAATCATTTTTTCGGTTGGTTTCGCAATGGCTCGTTATAAAAAGAAAAAAAAAACATAGCAGGATTATTTCCTCTGATGATTGCTCTAGTTTTAAACTCTGGATTAAGCCAAGACTGGCTACATGGAGAGAACTTCAAAGTACCGGTAATTCATAAAAAAATAAAAATAACTGGAAGGCTGGTGGACAGTTTCAATTGTTAGGTGAATTCGCAACGTCTTCGTTAATGTATTAAAATCACTGTAGCGTATAAAGTGCCTTTGAAGTTCGCTTGGGTTGTGGAAATGGCCGATATATAAATACATACCGTTCATACAAAGGAGCATTAGTAAAATATAGTCTCACAATAACGTTGTACGATTTAAAATTGTTATATTAGCGTAAGTCAATAAGTTTTGTTTTAAATCAAATTCGTGTCTTTTATTTCGGGACCAACAACTAGAAAAAATATGATGCAGAATTTAAGCTAAACGTCGTAGCATTTGCGAAAGAAAACGGAAATCGTGCAACAGAAAGAAAATTCAACGTAAGCGAGAAGATTGTGCGTGACTGGCGTAAAAAAGAAGATGAGTTAAAGTCAACAAAAAAAATCAAGGGAAATCGTAGTGGCAAAGCAAGTTGGCCAGTTCTCGAGGAGAATCTACGAAAATGGATTGTGGAACAGCGTGCTGCAGGTCATGGACTTTCAACAATTCAAATATGATTCAAGGCAAAGTCAAAGTCTATTGTAATACTGACTTTTATATAACTTTTAAACAATTGTATAATATTTCTTACACAAAGTTGGAAATTACCAAGTCGCATGCAATGGCCGGCGGTATCAAAGACGTGATTATGGTAAGTGCGGAAGAGCAACTTATACGCAGGAGTGACTTATAGGGCGGAAAAATACGGTATTGCCTGTAAAGATAAAATCCATATTGTGAAATTTGCATTTTTTCAAAATGTGAAGTGATATTTCTCAAACGTGTCACAAACCTCAAGTGTTATCGTGTTCTAATTTATGTCGTTTTAAATTTTTAGACCCATTAAATTCATGTTGGTAATGGTTAAACCTTGTGAATTTTTTTCATCCATTTTACTTCTACCACTATAAAAATCTACACATCGTTCGATCAACGTTTTTTCGAAGTGTGTTGATCTTTTGTATTTGAAAAAAAAAAACGTCTACTTTGGATCAAACAATAAAATTAGAATATATACCATTCACCACAAAAATAAGTGACATAATACACAACGTGTGAAGTACATGAGCTAAGCAAACGGAAACCAGGAGGAATAATATTTAGATGATTTCCTCATTATACTGTAAGTTATCCTGAAATTAATGTTACTCTTTGAAGAAAAACTAAACAAAGTACACCAATATGAAAAGATATTTATCCACTGTTAATCTTAGCGCGATTATTAATTGAGTATTCAACAAGCCAAGCCACCCCACCCTCTTTTCTCTATGCGTCGATCCCATTGTTATATTTTATGTTTGTTATAGGTCCCTCGATAACTCGCGCCCTCGCTTATATTGCGGTCGATGTTTTTGGACCCCAATGTCTGCGAGTTATCGAGGGAGTGGTGTACCAAAATAGACTTGCCACTCAATTAGGTTCTCTGAGAAACACTCGTGGACATAGCTGTTACATTAGATTGACATTTTACATTTAATTACAAGAGGACACATTGCATTTATGATGATTACATTTAAAAGGGACCTAACAGATAGAACTAAAACACAAATTCGAATTGATAAAAAAATTTTTTTAATTGGTATTTATTTTTCTGGTTTCAAAAATGGGATCCATGCCTGACCCCATGTTATAAGCAGATTTTGGAGTCATTAGGACACAAGTTATCAAGGGTATTAATTATCTGACAAGAAAACAGGCAAAAATATGCAAAAAAGGTCTTTAAAGAGACTATATTAAATATAATAGTTTTTGAAGTTTCTTGAAATTACTTTTCCCTATTTTCAAAACATTCTCTGTCTTAGAGAGAAGTCCAGCATGGACCCTATATGTAATACAGTATTATTAAGGGAAAATAAATCCATTTTTATTCCACCAAAAAATTTTGATGTGCTAAATTTTACAGAATTAATTATTTTTTTGACACTGATTTTCCATTAAAATGGTCTGGAAATATAACATAATTTTTACTGCCTTGGTTCTGACAGCTTCTAATATTTCAAAGCCAATGGGCAAGTTGGTCTGCTGGCACAAAAAAACAATGTAAGTAGTGATCCATTTATATTTGATCTACATAGCAGGAAAAAATTCAGCCAATCAAATCCAACTTTACCACAAATATATGCGTTGATCTGACTCATAATCTAACTTATCTAATATTTAAAAAATTTAAAACTATATAAAAGCTCTTATCAAAATCAGATCAAAAACTGAATCGCTTGATTGTTGAGCCAATCAGATACAAGATAACTTTAATAGCTGTGGATCTTGCTCATTATCAAACTATCAGAAATCTTGATAATATAAGCCCATATATAAGTTTGATATACACTGAACCAGACATGGGCTGCAAAGCAATAAGATGATATAAATGACATGTGATCAGCACAATGCCTTTTCATCTCTCTCTTTCTGTATTAGGAATACCTCTCTCCAAGACAGGTATAATGATCCCAAATTTGTGAAAACTTTTTTCTGCATACATTGTTAAGTATAACTGACATGATGATTTATTAAATATTTGAAGTCTATATATGGAATCTTCCATTCAGAATATATGGAATCTTCCATTCAGAAATGAATGATTGCAGGGCAGCTTTGGCTTCTGTCATTACTGAACTCATATGAGATCCAAATGATACAACCTCACATCACAGGTTTGATCAAAGTTGTACTAGAAGTATGGAATATAGGTAAGAAAAAAGCTTAGCCAAATAAATTCAAGACCATGAAATATGGCTACCAGTGGTAACATGCAATCAAGGAAAGATGGATGAATGATGGATGTATGTCCTTACCATAAATTCACTTGGATTTCTAGCCAGATTAATAAAACTAGGTGTTGTTTCCCAAGCCAACCTTACTTTTAGCCTGCTGACCCTAAACATTATTGCCCTCTTAATTTTTTTTTTTTAAATGTTGTAATCAGAAGTAATTTTTGTTTCATTCATTATTTCTGGGCAACACTATAGGCATTAAAATAATTAAAAGATGGTTTTTGTTCATTGCTGAGTCTTGTATCTGCACAATAGAGACAGCATGATAAAATGAGTTCCTAGAAGAGATGACACTCCACCATACATAAAGAATTTTTAGGAATTGAAGATAAAACCATTTGTTCTTTTGTGGAGTGTTGAAACTATCTCTAATATTCTCCTCTTTTCATATGGACAATTGGTATGTGCCCACCATCTACGATTGTTGGGTTTCTCACAGATTCTGGTTTACTCCACATTAAAAAAATCTCATTAAACCAATATATTTTAAATGGCAGAACTTTCTACATAATATATGTTAAATGAATAGTTGCTTTTTGTTGTTTTCAACTGGATTTTTAACATTATTGGCTATATCATGCCAAAGAAATGTCAATAAGACACACCAAGGTAGTTGACCTAGGCTGGTCAGGGTGGATATCAAACCAGTGACTTGTGAATTAAGAGTCTAATGCTCTAACATAAAGACTGAAGCATTTCCTGTTAAATGAATAAATAGAATATTTCAAAAATATTTTGATAAACATAACAGATAACAGAGCAACTTACTTAAATGAGAATGCATATATATTTAATTTGAACAAATGAAATTGGAAATATTATTCGTTTCTTTGCCTTTTAATTGTACATACTGGTTAAATATGTTTGGCTAATGGCTTGCTGACAAAATCTGCATCAAAAACATTCCAGCAAATAAATGTCTTCAAATGTTCAACTTCAAACTTAACTTCACTTATTTTACTAACAACAAACCTGAGCACCCCTGGAGTAGGACCGGAATATAGTGCAGAATCTTCCTTGCCCTGATGTAACCCTGTGACAAAGACAAATGACAATATTATGAAGGAGTATCAACACAATCAACATTAGAGATGTTTCAAATAAAGTCAACACACACACACACACACACACACACACACACACACACACACACACACAATTATACAATCTGCATCAAATAAAAGGTTGTAGGAAGAAAATCCCATCAAAAATCATATTCAGAATGTTGTAATCACTTTCAAATTAGGATTTTCCAAAGCAGATTTCTTGTATGTCTTTGTCTCTCTATTTAAAAGATAAAACCTAAAACCTAATGAGCTTATATGTAAAGACCATTTACTCTAATATATAAATTATCCATTTTGTCAGCACTGTAACAAATTTTAGATGAGTTCATCAACGGTTTGAAGTACATGAGACAGGGGTCACGCTACCAGGCGAAGTGGGCAAAAATGTCACCTGAGAAGCGTAAACTTCACCTTCTTCTGTTATGAAAGTGAAAATGACTTCACCATCTGACGACCTTGAGATGCCCACTCACTGTAGCCAGTAAGTTCTGGCACTGCTGTAACCCAACTTTAAATGTATTTACATGGTGTTGATACCAATCAGCTTATGGCAACAAAGAAATTCTTGCACATTCACATGCAAGTTTTAATAGCTAACTGACCATTAACCCTTTTCCGGAGCAAGATATCACTGATTGATTTCATGAAGTTGGGCCTACTGGTCTGTAATATGAAAAGATGCCAAATTCTGTTTAAAAATTTAATCATCAATATGCAAAAAGTAATTTGCTTTTAAAAATATGATCCATGAAAAGCGTTTTCTAATTTATATCCTATTTTTAATAAATGGAGATTTTTACAGCTGTATTTGCGTATTTTCTGTATAAATCAGTTTGAAACCATAAATGAAATTTTAATGGCGGATATCGCTGCATATTTGATAAAGCACTTCATTAAACTGTGAAAATACGAAAAATATATATAGTAATGAAGCAAATAATATTTAACCAATCCATGTCATTATTACCAGTAGATAGACAAACCATAAAGATGCAGAACTTTTAATGGGTTTTTGTAACGAGGCAAGAAAGTGTATAGTTTAAGAACCTATTTTCCAGGGTCTAAAAATAGATGCACTCGCTCTGTGCAAGACATATTCTTGGATTTTTAGTTGGGGTTAAAAAATAGGGTCCAGTTTAAGTATATATCGACTTTAGTGCTTCAGTGTGTTGTTTATGAATAGTAACATTAATGTTTTATCAGGAACAATGAAATCAGGACGAACAGTGTGGTTTGAAGTCTCCTGTGCATTTATTCCTATGTACATGTATTAGGGGATGTTTCAAAAAATGCTAGAAATCTTTTTGACTGCAATTGCACACAAAACTTAAGAAAAATAAAATAATTAAGTGGTAGTTTATTAAGCATTTTTACCAACTTGCATTTACAAGGCTCTAATCTTGTTAATTCTATCAGTGAAAATTAATTGCAATGTATAGCTTCATTTGTGATTTTTAAGTCATACAGCCAAAATAAACTGCATTTACTTCAATTTAAAAACACATATACTAAGTATGAATAGAATGGGCATGAATATAATTTTTTATACGTTTACAAAATACATTGATACTCACAAATAACAAATATTTTTCAACTTGAAAATAAGGCATTGCTTAAAACTGTTAAAAACATGCCAAGAAATAGAGCACATCATTAAAATATGATAATGCATCTGTGTGTGTGTGTGTGTGTGTGTGTGTGTGTGTATATATATATATTCTATATCATGTTTATTGTTTTGGTCTCACTTCTCCCTGATTAACTCCCACTTCTCCCTGTATACCTCCCACTTCTCCCTGTTCTGTCCAAAAGGAGAAGTCACTTCTCCCTATAATTTAAGTCTAGCTTGACCCCTGTGAGAGATTCAGTAAATATACATTCAACATAATGTCTTCCTTTTTACTATCGGCTTATTATGAAATAAACTAAATGAATGCTTACCAAAGCTGAAGCTTTACCCTTTTGCCATCGAGAAGTATAATTGTGGTTTTGTGATCAATACCTGAAAAAAAAAAGAGTACATGATAAAGATGTTCACCAGTTTTTAGCAGGTACTAAATTTAAATAATATCTGTATAATCTGTAATTTTGAACATCCATTGCCATGGCAAATTTTGACAAACCAAACAGCTCAAAGCCACAACCCAGCCAGATTTTGACAGCAATGATTTAAAAGAAGTATCTCTGACTTGACGAGACATCAATCCATGTAATTTCTACTGTATATGAAATGAGGATGAAAAGGATATCTAGACACTCATTTTAACATAATTCACAAAAACAATGCTAAATTTTGAATATTCAAGTAATTAAATTAGAATTTCTTAAACCATTTAACTTGTAAAAAAGTTTAAGTTGGACAGCAATATTTTAATTTTTGCATGATCATTTAGTTGGCAACCTTTTCTTTACAACACTTTTCTATTAAGGTCAAATACAAAGCGAGTTTTGAACAAGACTGAAAAACTAAAAGGCATCACCTGAAGAAGTTTACCTGTCATTGGGGATGAGCCATCGTCATCAATCTACAGGGTTAATATTAAACAAAAATAGGTAGCAAATTTTTGCTACCTACTTATTAATACTATAGTAATATGGCTTACTTTGTAGCAAATGTGTTTAACATAAAAATTACTTCCCATTCTTGTGTTCACTGCTCACTCATGCTGTTACTTGAGTTTTATTAGTTTTTTTTCTTCAGCATATGATAGGCTATACAGAGTGACCAGTGTAACTGGTGATGGAAAAACCGGGGTAAACCCAGGAAAGAACCACCAACCCATAGGAAGCCACTGACAAGCTATCTTACAGACCAACTCCAAGACTCAAACCCACACAGAGGTAAGATGGCAGTGATAAGTAAAAATGATCACTTGTGATCCACTCACTTTTTAAACAATGTTATTTTCATAGGTATGTGCTCACCTCCATAAACACTAATAGCACTCAACAGATAATTTCAGGAATTTCCATAAAATTTTGGATCAACTTTGGTTCTAAAGCAACTTCAATTTAAGTTGTTTTGTATTTTGAACTCTTAATGATGAAATCAAAAGCTATTTTTGTTACACAGTTATTAACAAATATTTTATCTGATGACGGTAACTCACTATAATATACAATTTTCTCCTGAAGTTGACAGGATTGTAGACACAAGAACCCCCCGCAGAAAAATAACAAAGCAAAATTAAATATATGAATTATAAAACACAAATTGTATTTTAAGTTTATTAACAATAAATTGGAGTGCATGTATTTCCAATATTTACAGCAAAAACTGCTTTTTGAAACAATGCCTATAGGATTTAGTTTGGAACACATTTTGATTTGTTTCTGATCTGATTGCTGTGGTGAGTTCATGCCATACACTAACCATGAAGTAAATAAATGAAATTTTTAATATTTGGTTTTGGAAATCCTGATGTACAGTGATTGTAATTTATCTCAGTTTTGATCCTTGGTACTTTCTTTTGACTTAAAATTATAAATACTACAGGTACTTATTTATTGTGGAATAGTTCCATTCTTTGCTTTGAACAGTAATATTGGTTTTTGGTTGGCTAGTCAGAATTGAAATCTCCGCCATTTCAATTCTGATATTAGATTTCTGTAAATTATGATAATTCTTGCTGCCCTGTTTTGAAGTTTGTGGATAGTGTCAATATTTCTACCAGTTGCATTTTCCCAGCTTGTTCAACAGTAGTCCAAGAGAAGGAAGAGTGAATGCATTGTAAAAGAAATTTCCACAAACCGTAAACTATAGTTTGCCACAGAGCCAATGTGTTTCCCTTGCTAGACATTTATCAACATGAATGTCCAATCAATACTGAATGATTCTGTCCTGTTGTAAACACATCCTACAACAGCATGTAGCACTAGCAAGCAGCTCAAATTCCCTACTAAAAGCAACAAGTCAGTCTACCAGTGGCTGCAGAGTGATCTACAAAGACTCTGCATCTTGCTGTATGTAATCTGACATGCTTTAAGGCTTATAAATATATCATTCCTTTAAAATGTTCTTTTTTTGTTAATTAATAACGGTGTGTCATCAATCAATACTAAGTAAACAGTCATCTTCTGCAGATAATGTTTTTGTTTTCAAATGAAAGAAACCTTGATTGACAGTCAGAGAGGTACTGCTTCAATCAATAAGCTTTTTCATTTTTTGACAAATTACATTTCTCAGGCACAGAGATACTATCAATTATAAAATGACTTAAAATATTTTTCACATGTAATTTAAAAAAAAAACTTAATCAATGCTGTAAGCCAGGAGTTAAAGAATAGGAATGAAAAACTGAACTTTTCAATAAATTTCAGTTGTAATTTTTACTACCACTATATGTGAACAGTAGAACTGTTTTTATTTCAAAATTGTTTTTAATGAGTGTAAAAATTGTTATACCCCTACTCAGCCCTATTGAAACATTACATAGGTTCCTATACATGAGCTATATTTTCAAGAACGGCTGGTGTCTTCCACCCTGAACCTTTACTTGATATTCTTTGAAATATTTGTGATATTTCACAATTTCACTGATTCAAATTGTGATCGTGAACTTTCACCATCATTTTTTTCAGTTTTTCACCACTGTAAGATACACTTCTTTTTTTTTTTTTACACCAATATTCTTTTTCACTTCTGTTAATATATCACTATCCCAGGCCTTCATTTGCTTTAATCTTTCCAACCTACTGTATTACACTGGATGTATCTCACTGAAGAGCAAGACTTTTTTTAAAAAGTGGTAACTTAAGGTTCATAACTCATTGACTGTATAAGATTAAGGAAGTCAATAGCATGACTTCATAATTCAAAAAGTACTTGTGTAGGCTTTTTGTGGTGGCATTTGCAAACTTTGAAAGAGTTGCGAAAAGTTACCTATAACAAATGTAAACAGAGTCAGCTGCATTCTCCATCCTAAGCCAGTGCACATGAGGCTCCCTTAATTCATGTTCTGGTTCTTCCCACACATTTACAATTTCATTTACACTCTTTTTGCATAGTTTGCTGATAATGTGCTTGCTAAACTTGTCTCTAAATTTAAGCATGGTTTTTGTGGGATTTTTTTTGACAATATAATATGTTACAGCAAGTGTGTTTGAACAACAAAGAGGGTATATTTTTACACTGCATTTGTACAACTACACAAGTTTTCTTTCTAAGCATGACACATGCCCCATCAGTTGCCAAGGACACACATTTAGAAGTGTTCATTTCCATCTTGCTGAGGCAATCATAAGTAGCAATTGTGTGAGAGCAGCCATCCTGTATGATAAGAAGTGGCCACAGGCTGCCCTTCGTCGAAATATGAATAATGAAAAACACTTTTCAACAATGATATCAGTACTTATTTAATACAAGAGCAACAAATTCTGAGTTGTTCACTTCCGCTAAAACAAAACTTTCAAAACTGATGATATCACTGCTGGATCTCACTAAAAGTTGTCTAAATTTATAAAAACCTTGTTAAATTCCTGTTACTCAAGTTAAGCATTCATGTTTTCAGATCGCAGTTCTGACAAAACAAAAATATGTCTCATGTTGCAGAATTCTCACTGTTTATGTTCTCATGCAAACTCAGGCTCTCTGCACTCATGATTCTTGGAGACACAGTGTCTCACCTCTACCTAAGGACCTCTATACATTTGGATGTATCCTCATCAGACAAAGCATTTTTTATTCTGTATTTTGGCATGATGCTTACATATCTTTTCTCTGTCTCACTAATAGCAAAACTACTTCCAACTACAGAAATGATTGTCTCCACAAATGATGTTTTTGCTGAAAGCTTGTTTCCATTGTGTTTCCAGATGATTTAATAGAGGCTGAATCTACAGATTGATAAGTTATATCTAAAGGAATTTTTATTATTATTGATGTTGAGAATGTCATCCGGCTGCTGGAAGCCAAGATTAATGGAATTTTAGGCACCATCCATAGATTTTTCTCCTGAATTTCCCAACATTTTGAGTGACTGGTGTCAGATATTATAAGAATGTTTGATTTTATGCATAAAAATAAATAAGCAATAAAATTTAAACTGGCTATGTTGTTTGCCATACTTGTTTGCACAAAAAGCAGGTCTTTTCAGTTTAATTTTATCAATGATAGAAGTGGCACAAGACATAAAAAGTAGACTGAATGTTTCAATCAGCTGTCTGTTTATGCAAAAATATGCACAGAAACATTGATCTCTTGAGTAAATGGAAAATTTCACACCATTCCCCCCACATGCCATTTAAGTACCTTACTGATTTTGAATGATCACTTTTATGTAATATATACCCATTACTTTGTGTCCAGTACACTGTTACAGACTGTCCATCACTCTGGTCTACTTCAGAGAGAATATGGCATTATTGTGATTGCTTCAGTGATTGGTTATTTAATTGAGCAAATATCAGTATCAATGGCTACATCTCAGTCTAACCTAGGAAATATGCAATCCAAACAATTTCAAGTGGAAACCAGGACAGTTAGGATTAAACCACTAGGGACTGACTAATGCTTGGGGCAGAGCTGATGTTAGTTTTGCATTGAAATGCTGCTGCCATCCCCCAGCAATTTAAATTTCAAGTAAATAACTCATGGATACATGAGAGAAAATACAAGCAAGCAAGTTTTAAACAACAATGTAATGTTTCTTATTCATCTTTCTTGGAAAAAATAAACAAAAATCTCTAAATAAGAATTTAATAAAATGGGTAAAATACTCTCTTTCTTTGGAACTGTTTTTAAAATCTGATTGGATATTGTTTGGAACTGTTGTTTATAATCTGACTGGATATTTTAACTGTGTTTTTTAAATCACTGGATAATTTTCAAACTTTAAAAAACACCAGTGACACCAAACTGAGTTTTCTTTGTCATGATGTTAATGATGCCATTCAATTCAGAAAGCATAAAATAACTTAGTGACCATGACCAATTTAAGGCAGTTCTAATGAGTCTTCTCATAGTTACCAAGCACAACCATAAAAGATGTGCACAAAATATCCTAACTTAACAAACTGACATTGTTATGTTTGTTTTTATTGTTTTCATTTTGACACATCACTGGCCTAAACATTATTAAAAAATTTGAGCAAAGTGCTCTTCATCCATGCACACCAAGGCATGCAACCTAGGCTGTCCTGGCCTGGAATTAATCTCATTACTCTACGACTACAAGTCAAGTGCTTTACTAACTTGACCACCATGGCCCCGTATCACACTGGATTATTTGCCACTGTATGCACCATCATTAAACACCAGTATGCTTAAAGCAGCAGTTATAGCTTAATAAATTTGCATTTCAAATGTTCTGCTTGATTTTAATGAATTAAATCTCTTTTATGTGTTTAATATTAAATTCAATTAAATTACATATATTGCAGGTAATTAGCAGCTTGTACTGTTAACTGCTGGTCTATAAGTGGGATAATCAACATAATGACACTCTATATAGCTTTGTGCAATGTAAATGACACCTTTCCCAAGCTGCAGACTGAAATTAAAATCCCAGATTTGATGCTAATTATGTCAATATTTAAAAGCGTGTTGATAATGGCTGACTACCTAAGCCTAGATTGCTTCTGTAGTACATCCACTGAGGTCCCTTTCTACAATTTACAGCAGCTGTGGTTTTGCATTACTAGATACTTCCCCTTCCAAAGTGGTACTTTAAATATAGAATGATCATGGAGGACACTATAGTATGGCACCTTGAGTGATCTAATCTTTTAATCAAAATGGAGCAGGGATAATTTTGTTATCTCAATTAGGACTGCTTAGCAACCCCATTTTCTGTTCATACCATGGAATTTTATTTCTAAAATATCCCAATCAAATGCTGATTTTGCTTACCTGATCATTTCCCTCACACCATTCATATTTACAATACATCTCTCTCTCTCTCTCTCTCTCTCTCTCTATATATATATATATATATATATATATATATATATATATATATATATATTACTTGAAAGGAAACCATAATTTTACCTTTTTCCCATCTTGATCATAAAAAGGCTTTCCAATGCTTTAAGTGAATTTAAACATAATAAGTACATGTATCTGGATTATATAAGATAATGTGTATGATTAAAGAGTTGGCATGCAAACAGCTTTTCCAATTTATAGCAATGGATATGTGTGTATGTATGTATGTATGTATGTATGTATGTATGTATGTATGTATGTATGTATGTATGTATGTATGTATGTATGTATGTATGTATGTATGTATATATATATATATATATATATATATATATATATATATATATATATATATATATATATATATATATATTCCATCTTTAATTACATCAACATTTTGGGATAGTTGTTTAGACAGTTGACAGTACATACTTATACTGTTATTCATTTTTTATGTTATGCTTGGACTCGTGGCCTAGCATAAAATGCTAAATGACTGCAATGACAATTTCTAATTAACTGAATTATGTTTTTATGACATTCTTATTCATGCTTTTTTAATGAAATGGGAATATAGCTTTTAATAGTGTTTAGTATTTAAGTTTGATGACTTTGTTGCAAATATATGATAAAAGATGCCCAGATAGAACAGAATTTTAATTCAATATGAAACAAAATGAGCCAGATAATCATGGAGCACTTCTATTCCATGTAACACTAGTAAAGAATAAAAGAGAATTATTGTAATGAAGTCTAAATTTATACAATATTAGGGGAATAAACACTTGCATTTGTTGTCTGCAAATACTTATAGTAGTTTTTTAAAGTACCAAATAAAACAGAAACAAGAGTCCATTGAAGGTACTGACATTCTACTGGTAAAAAAAACTTTCCCTAAATTCAATATAAGACTAATATTTCCTTTTAAGTTCTAAGTGTCCAAGCTATCTCTGCTATTTTCCAATGTTAACAAGATTTTCAAATTAATGGTTCCAGTGGACATAATGGATGTTAGATTGGCATTGTTTTAATTTAGGTCGAAGTAGAAATTAGAAGTCTTTTAGTCAAAACCTTAGGATATAGTGATCATCCATTCAGGGGTATTAGTGAAAGGCATCGATGACAAACTGTATTTATGACTGGTAACATTTAGGACCAGATACCCAGTAGGTATTTTAAGATGTCTAATGATGAAAACCCAAGTTGCTAGAGTCATCCATTTGGGAATAGTGATAATAATATTTACATGATTGCCATCATGGTGGCCATATTGACGGTTGGTCATTTTTATTTAGGACCAAGCAGACCTAATAAAAAGTCTTCTTATGAAAACCCATGTCAGAATAATTTAACTGGAAGTAAAGAGTAGTTGAAACAAGACTTTCAAAATGACCAAAAAATGGATGCCGGAGGAGCACTATCTTAATTCATGATTAACACAACACTATAAGTCTTTTAGTGGAAACCACATAATGATATAACCATTCATTCAGGAGTTGTAGTTACAACATGACTTTCAATCTGGACACTATGACAGCCATGAGACTCTAGATCAGCACCATTTTCATTTATAGCCTAGTAAACATAAGTCATTTTGTGAAAACCTCATATCAATATGACTTTGGAAGAAAGCTATAAAAATATTTTCTGGATGGCTCCAGTGATGGTATACAGGGATTTACAAATTTTAACAAGTTAGCTTACCCAGGGCAAGCTGACTGAAAAATTAAACTTGCCAGTGGATCTGAGTGTAATTGTGTCAAATTTTGAAAAAGTACTGAATCCTAAAGTTGAATAATGGTGAAATCCAAGATTATATGAATGTAGACTGCACTGCCAGGCCATCATTTATTAGACATCAAAATCAGCGAAAACTAAACTATTCTTGATTACGAATGGTTAGACTAAAAATTTTATTTGTAATGAACCCCTGTGGGTTAGGACTCCCCAATTTTCATTGGGTCTCCCCAGTTTTGATACCAGAAGTCCTTGACTTTCAATTGTCAAAGTCAAAGAAACTCCCTGAATATATATATATATATATATATATATATATATATATATATATATATATATATATATATATATATATATATATATATATATAAATCTTGTAATTTACAGGTAAACTTGAATCAAACAATACCAGGCCTTATGATACCATAACATAATCCAGACACTACAAGCAGTCAGAACTAATTATTCGGTATAATTTTGTCTGTAAGTCTGTAATCATTTGCAATTGTGTGACCAAAATACATTATGTAATTACATAGGTCCTATAATTAACTTTCAGAAATCCCCATGCGGATTCGTTAACAAATATGTATATATAGTCCATGTTGAACAGAGTTGATCTGATGGTGTACTCACCACAGTTGGAGAAGCCGAATGGCGACTCTGAAGAACCATTATCCATCCCACTAAGAAGTTCCTCTTTTCCTACATCACTGTCCCCTACCAAGAGAAACTTTAACATGTAATCATAGCTCTTGGGAGATCCTGCCCCCATGCGAGGCGAACGAAAACTCATTGCAGTTCCACCAAAGCACAAATGTTTTTAAAGGTGTCACTGTCTAGCCCATTGTTAATTAGAAATCAGAACTCCGTAAATCATAAAAAACAGACTAATTACTCTTTTCCTTATCCCATATATTTTAAATTTACACTGTCAAAAAAGACATTGAAAAGGCCACTAAATTAACGATGTACATATTGTTTTCCTCCATGGTCGATTTTCTGTAACTTTGTTGTGCGCATGACGGAAGAATAAATCCGGAAGTATTCAAAGAATTGCACAAGCGAAGAGCGGGTACTTTGGATGATGTTTTGCACGCTATTTTGAGCTCTTATTGATCTGCAATTATTTTGAAAATGGACAAAAAAGAAGTAATGTATATATATATATATATATATATATATATATATATATATATATATATATATATATATATATATATATAGATATAGAGATATAAAGAATACAAATCATATGGCGAATAACAACCCTTTCAAGCGTACTGGATCCACCAAGGAATCACGTGTCAGGGATTGATTAAAATAGATGCAATAAACTGACGACGAACTGTACGAAACTAGTAACTAACTAGCCTAAGCGCTTTCGACTCTTAATGAGTCTTTTTCAAAGGCAAATACAAAACATATATACGACAAACAAATAAACACAAACGTTTTGTTTGTAAACCTCTACATGGCTGTCTCCACATGTGTAAAAACTATAAATACAACCAGCTTGTATAGACTAGTTGCGGAAACTGAAAACGGTGTATAGTTCCCTAAACCTTCATACATCTGATTGGATGACAAAAAAGCTGTACAGAAGCCCGGTTGCAGAACACTTCTCCCCTGGCCATACTTTCAGTGATATAATACTTAACGCTATTGCTAACAACCACAGCTAGAGTTCCGAAACCAGGAAGGAAAAGGAATCATACTGGATACGCCGCCTAAGAACATTGAAACCAAGCGGTCTAAACCAAGAAGACTAGAAAATGAAAACTATGCACTAGTAGAATTTAACATTTTCTAAATCTTATTATCCTTCAATTTTTACTAGAGGAATAACCGGTATAGAATCAAATATCGGGGATATAATCTGTGTTACATAAATGTACAAAAAGTAAAAATAGATGTCGCTTTGGCTTGTAGACTTTTAGGGAATTATACACCGTTTTCAGTTTCCGCAACTAGTCTATACAAGCTGGTTGTATTTATGGTTTTAACACATGTGGAGACAGCAATGTAGAGGTTTACAAACACGTTTTTGTGTTCATTTGTTTGTCGTATATATGTTTTGTATTTGCCTTTGAAAAAGACTCATTAAGAGTCGAAAGCGCTTAGGCTAGTTAGTTACTAGTTTCGTACTGTTGTCAGTTTATTGCACCTATATATATATATATATATATATATATATATATATATATATATATATATATATATATATATATATATACATACATACATACATACATACATACATATATACACGCATTCACACACACACCTTTTCAATTTTTTTCCAGATTTAATTTTAAAATGTATAGATCAACTGAACTTTTTAGTCTAACTACTCAATACAGTACTGTATAGTTTTTGCGACCTCTGTCGAATATGTCCATGTCTGATTCACAAGTTTGATTCTGATTCAGCTTATTGGTTATTACTCTGGCGCTAGTGTCGGTTTTTATGTGAAATTGGCAGAATCTTCAAGTACTAAATAGTTCTTAGGGGAAAAAAAAGTTATTTGGCCAATTATATGTGCACAGATGTAATTCAACTAGGAAAGATATTAACTTCAAAGGGTTAAAAAATATTCAAGTTCAGCTGCACAATTCACCCAATACCTGACCATATCTACCAAAAATATGATGTAAATCAAGGAAACAGACTTAAAAGACCTCAATAAACCATTGGAAAGAGTACTATTTTTTTTTAGAAACAGACAACCATTATGCCACATGTAGTAATTGCATCAGATAAAAATGACACAATGGAGACAAATCTTAGTGGATTCATTGCCAATGTTGGATATGAGTCAAAATAGACCCAGTCAGAATGTTCCAAGTGAAAACAGCCTCATTGTGAAGTAAATAATGGACCATCAGTGCCATACAACGAAGATGAAAAATATAACATGTACACAACATCATGAATATTTTTACATGTATACTAGTCTATATTTACAATTGGTTGTTGCTATGGGCTCTAGCAGTATGTTAAATTCTTAACATTTTATTTTATTTCACATTTTTATAAATTATGTAATTGATCTGATTCTTTTATTCTAAATTAAAGTAAAAGTAACTTCTGATCATTAATTTATACTTCGTGTCATTGCATTTAAAATGCATATGAACAGAAATTACAGGTGGTAAAAATCAAGGAAGTGAATATATAAAAGGTAGGATGTTTTAATATGAGAATGGTGAGATTATTTTGTAATTCAATTGGTTTATATAAAGTCATGATAGCAGTTTGTATCATTTCTGGATTAATTAGATTATTTTCTATGAATAAAGTTGTTACATCAAGTAAAGTTATTTTAATTCAATTGTCCAAAGCATGCCTGAGACGTATCCTTGTAGTGAATCGTGCAGGTTGTTGCCCAGCAAGATAAGTGACTTTAACTTTTACTTGACCCACATCGGTTTTGTCATCAGTTGTATATGACACTGAATTGGCTAAAAATGCTGCTTATCCAAATGGATGAGCATTTTGAAAAAGTGACTTTTACTCAGCTAGCATTGATAAATACAAGTAAGTGAGTGGACCTTTTTAGCCCATTATTGTGAAACTTGCAAAAGAATCATGCAAGACCACAGGGTTTGCAGCCTGAAAATGCTATTCGTCTTGTCCATAACTGAGTGATCCTACATTTATGATTCAAGAAAACAAAATGTAATAAATGGCTAAATGGTACATATAAATGCAGGTAGACGTAAGTATTAGTCCTTAGTAAGATTATTTTTATAATGAAACATGGAATTTAAAGAAAAACAAAAGATGTTTATATCAGATATCAAATTTATTACATTTTATTAAGTTGAGTATAACATGGACAATATTTACTGACCAGGACAATGATGCTTAGTGTCCACCTGATCCAGATCCATGCATAACCTGTCCAGAGGCTGGACATAAAAAATTATTACTGATACTGTTGATGACAAGTCACAATAAGATTCAGGATCCTCATCCACTGAACTTTTGTCAATGACTACAAGAACTAGACCTAAAGATGATCATTGATGCTGTGGTATTTACAGCATTTACTGCTGTGAGTTCCAGCAGTGGTTACAGGAACTGGGACTAGATCAGATGCAACCAGATGCATGAAGTAGCACACTTATGATCATTGCATGCATCCCAAACAAATTGAATAACCCAACTATTTTTGAAACATTGTTTTTGTTTAATAGTGTTGTATTCCTTTTGACTAGGTTTTTTTGCTTGCATTTGATTTTTGGTGGCTTTCAAGACTGATGGTGCTAATTATTTGGAAGAATGGAAACCAGTCTAGAAATGGGTGAAGATAAAAGAATAAAAATGGGTTTAGCTACCATTGTTAGTTGAAAATTAAAAGTCAGCTCTTTTAGTAAAAGGTATCTTTTGTAAGCTTATCTTGTTACTGAAAAAGCAGAGACGATGTTTAATGATGAAATTGAGCAGTGTTTCCCTTTATGCACATTTGTGTGTCAGAGATGCATGCAGGAGAAAATTGATGCATACGTTTTGTTGCCATACATTTTTTTTTTAATGCAACGGATTAGCATGATGTGATCAGGGTTTATTTGAGATCCAATGCTTAGGGTGAAGGATGGCATTGTGTAATGGGGTTGGTGTGTAGTGCCCTGTTAATTGATTTGGCGATTGTTATCTAGGGAATGACTTCCTTTGATGTTCTTGCCAAGTGTGAGTAGATAGAATATATTGACAGAGAACTAAGCGAAATTATTGAGAAGAAATAAACAAATATGAGCCCCCATAAACATTAAAATAGACTTACATTAATGGAATTTAATAGCAGTGTTAAATTACGGATTTGTTGATGATACTAATGAGTGGTTGGCTTTTGAATCTTCCTATTCTGAAGTTGCAGACTTCCCTCTTGGACTGTCTTCATCGGGTTCTCAGGAATGGATATAGAAAGATGTTCCCTTAAATGACAAGATTATGATTAAAGTGGTACCTGTTTTCACCACCTATTCAATTATATATAAAATCTCTTACTTTTTTTATTTCAGAACCATAAATAACTATCCACACTGTCTAAATTTATTCTAATGTGACCTTCATGATTAATAGTCCTTACAAATGACCCCTGTAATATACATCCATAAATTATATTTCACATTGCAGCATCATTTGACACGTGTTTGGTGTATATAAATGCAATTTTTACGTATATTTCTGCATACATTACTATACGTCTTTTTACAAATGGCTGTGTTCAAACAATGCCGCAGTATATATCAGCATACATTACTATATGTCTCCTTACAGATGGCTTATGTACAAATGATGCTGCCATATATATCAGCATACATTACTGTATGTCTCCTTATAGCTAGCTAGCTAATTCCACTCAGTGAGATAAATGTTCGATCACTATTGTATAAGACTAACTAAATTCTAGCTTAGAGTAACCAATAACATGCAAAGTCATTTAGGCATTGCAAAATCACATATAAATATGTAATTATCATTAACTCACGGTAAACAGTATCATCCTATAGACGAAGAAAATTAATTCATATAACAATAAGAATAAGAAATTCTCCATATTTGGATTATTTCATAAATCCCTATGAAATACTATACATTTGAATTTAGGATTACATCACAAATCTGTCAATTCTGTCAATGAACTAATAACTTAATTAAATTGCATAACACTAACATATTAACAGAGTCATATGAAATTGAATACACAAAAATTGAATGAATCATTAGCATAATAAGCATTAGCATAAAACCAGACAAACAAAATAGAATATTTTACGGAAATTAAAATTGCATATCTTCATGCTGTTTCTTTTCCACATGCCTTAACTTTAACTGACCAATCAAAAGCAACTGTTTCTAAATTGTTCCCAAATAATCATGTCTTTCATCAGGTTTTGACAGCCTGGAATATGATGCATTTAATTTTGCTTTGAAGATCAGTTATTTGACATAAGGTCTCCTCCAACTGTTACGGTTGTTAATTCTAATGTACTCTCAGCTACTATATCATTACGATGACTTTGTCATTTCGACTGAAGCTTAAACGTAGGCTCTTTTATATTTCAGAGATAAAATAAGAGAAATATCAGTGAGCTTTCTTGAGACCTTTCTGGCTTGATTATGATAACACTAATGCATAATTTATTCACTTTTAGGATTCAGTACTCGTCGTGTATCCTTAAAAGTTCAAGCATAGGCATTGTTATGATGGAGTAGCTTCCCCTAATCTCAGAAGCTCTTGCACAATTTCCATTGAGCATAGCAAGATGTTGTCCAGATGTTTAACCTAAATGCTTGTCGCACTAGAAATGTGATCTTCAAATGAAAATGGCATGCACTAAGAATTATTAGCCATGAAAAGTGAAAGAAGCAGAACATGAAAGAGTAACTGTGGATATAACTTTAATGAAAAATGGAGAAAATAATTCCCTTGACTGGAATATGGCAAATTCATTGGATTACTGGTGTGACTGGATTTAGGCATAAGCTAAACAAACTACAGCTTAGGACTCAAAGTCTGAACTCAGTCTAAAGGGCCCCCTCAAATTTATTTTATTCCAGATATGGCCTCTATAGCTTCCCATAGCTTAGGGCCTCTCTTTGTCTAAATCCAGCACTGGGTGTGAGACCTGGGGGTCAGACTGAGTACAAACAAACAGAATAGATGGTATCAAAACTGGGGTTAAATTAAATATTTGGGGAACTCTGAAGCACAAAATAATGTGCGTGAAGGGAAACATTGTGTAACACATATGGACAAGAGTTTCAACTAAGCAGATCAATTTTATTTATGGCTAAAATTGTATACCCATACCATATATCGGTCGGTATCAAGTCATCATGTAATGTTCATGTGTCTGACTTTTACTTTCTGCAAAATAACTTCAGATAAAGACTATGGATCTTGATCTGACTTCATGGGTGGATTGCATTTTAGGTAGCAAAGGAAACCTGTTAATTATTGGGTTTATGGTCAGTATCACTCAGAGAACAGTAGTTATTTCTTCACACTGCTTGTTCTTGACTAAATTCTCACCAAAGTTTTATCACAGGTTGAAGTTGGGGGTAACTTAAATATTTTTGAGGACAAAAAGTCTAAATTCAAGATCATTGTAAGTCTAATAAGAAAAAAATGGTTTCCATATTGTAAGTTTAGTTCCAGGCCACATACCAAATCTTTGTGTTTGGCTTGCACTTGGGGCAACTTATATATATTGATTGTTGGATTCAAGGTCAAGGCTATTGACAGTTGATGGAAAAGGTTGCTGTAAATTGAATTTACTTACATCACATATTATTACTAGACTTACAAGAAGGTTTGCTGATATTGAAAGTAGATATGAGTGGCAGAAATAAACTTTGTATTTATATATTTTGCTCAGTTAAAATGGTAAAATACCAAATTTTTTCTCTCCAGTATGCATACCAGATACACAAGCATTTTATCATTCACTTGTAACATTAATGTTTTGATGTGTACCTTTGTGTAAACAATTAGCTGATTTAAACTTTTGGTCAATTTTTTTTTCTGTTGCCATTTACATTACTGATGAAATAAACCCAAAACACATTTTATCATATAAATATGTGTGTTAAGCCATTCAAACTTTTATTGCTAAAATTGACACTGTTCTTTCTTGGTCAGTTATATTTAAAATCATTTGTTCACCTAATATAAGACATAGTTTAAATGTGCGTAATTTGATGGAGGAAATCTGTGAAGGCTGAATTTCTATAAAAAAATTTAACAATTTATCTTTTTTCAAATCAAATAACAGTCAAATAAAATCAATAGTAAGAAGTTTTCTCTTAGGTATAATTGATAAATCTGTTGAATTAGCCACTATGAAATCAGCTGGGGAAAAAACATGGACATTCATCTAAAACATTATTAACATAGATGATCACTTCTGTGGTTGGCAGTAATTAAAAGACCTGTCAAAAACACAACAATTAACGTGATTAAAAAGAGTAAATAAAATTTGTTTTACTGTTTACTTGAAATATAATTTAAAACTGGAAAATACCCCTTTTTCTGTAAAATTAAAATTTTCTCAATTTTAATTTTATGAATAAAATACCCAATAGTTCCAAAAGTTATCTTAGACTCTGGAGATATGCTACATAGCTTGGGTTATGTGTTTTAAAGGTTACAGTGATCCATACAAAAAAATCCAGCTGGTTTTATGCACCATCTTTAAACAAAATTCAAATGATTTTGTCTTTTTGGTATGGAAGGAACCTGTTGTCTGTATTATATTGCTTATCATGTTTTTAATTTCAGTTGCTGGAAAGGCTGGCCAGGATAAAAAAGGATGTGGCCCGAACAGAAAAGAAGCTTGCTGTGAGTACTGGTTCAAATTACCTTGTAGATTAATTCATGAAAGTGCGTGTTTTCAAGAAAGATAGCACAACAAATATTGGAGCACAAGCCTTGATACATTTTGCATTTCTGTCTTATCACCTGGCAGGACTGTACTTCGGTATTGTCACCTACCAAAGAGCATATCTTGATAGATTTGTGGTTATCTGTATGTATCTCTTCTCTGTATTGTTTTCATTCCAACAGTAAAATGCTTATGATAATCTGCTAGTCTGAGGCAACTAAGTCTCTTTTGAGACTAGTAGCTTTCATACTAGCAAAGATTCATTTGTCACCAGTCAGTGTATTTTTACAGTATCATATGTACATTTTGAATATATGAATGATTGGATGATGTCTAAATTCTCTGATAATTACATACATACTTCTGATTCAGTTGATGATTAGATTAATTAGGGTTTTAATTTATTATATTTCAAAATGAGACTCCATAAATCATTGTTGGTTTTATTAGATTTATTATTTGTGTGTGGTTTATGGGTTACACACAATTTTTCAGTAATGATAGATTTGTTACAAGCCTATGTATTTGAAATAAGTCACAGAAGAGAGTGAAGACAACAAGGTTTGTAAAATGTAACAATTTATTTCCCTAGAATACAAAGTAAAAACAATTTTTAAAAAAAGAACTTATCTTTTTACAAATCAAATCCAAAAGTAATCAAAGAATTAAAAATAGAAGTGCTAGTTATAAAATGTAAATGAAACTGAGTTCGAATCCTGATGAAATCCAAGATGTGTGGTGATGGTGTCTGTTGTGGTCAGCATTGTACTGATGTGTCAATAGTTTCTTGTTCAGTCACAAGAAATATTATTCCAATTTTGAATTCAGTATAACTTCCAATAAATGTCTCTATCCAAGAATTTTGAAGAAGCACTTATGTATTTCCAGGGAAAAAGAATCACTTGAATTCAATAAATTTAAAATTCAACTCAAACTGGCCACAACATAATAACAACTTAACATGTCAATTGTTTGGAGCCCAAATACAAATTTTCTATCAAAAACAACAGTTATTCGCTAATTCAGACGCAAAACCAATTCCCAGATGAAGGTCAATCTTCTAGAAGAAATAGAAGTTTGAAACAATAAACATGTTTCATATCATGTGCTCCATGTATGGCCTTGACTTAACTTTATTATTCTTACTTTGAGAGAGAACAGAAAATGTTTTTAAAAAACTCGTTTACCAAAACTGTCACTGATTTTGAAACAAAGTCAGAAACTAGATGCAATGTTTCTATTATTAGTTGTTTATCAATAAAATAAAAAAAATAAGTCAGGTCAAACAGAACTGAACTGAATTTCTGGACAGTGTCAAATCCAGTAAGCAAAGTGAGATTACAACAGCATGTAATGGAATTTTTTTTTTAAAAAAACTAACAGATAATCAAATTAAATATATATAACAAGATATACATGGCAACCAGTATTTTTGGTGGAGGAAGAACCGGGAGTAACTCTGTCAAGAACCACTGAACTGCAGGAAGCTACTGGCAAGCTTTCTAACATGCCCACATTGACAGAACTGAGTCTCAAACTCAGGTGGATAGGGGTGAGATGTCAGTGATCTGTAAAGGCAAGCATCTTAGATCATCTGGAGCTCCCCGTTAGATTTATAAAGTAAAGTTGCATATCAAGGACTATAAACCAGTTGTACATGCTTCTCAATTTGCCACCATAGTGCCGTGGTCATCAAAATCTCTTATTAACCATTCCATCTTTTAAGGATGAGCAATAAGAGACATGCATTCCATTCAAAAGTTTTTATCTGTTGTGAAAACTTGCACAATGCTAATACTGTCCTAATGAGTAATCTACTCAACTACTTTCTTTGTAACATAAGGGTATGGCTTGAAAACCCCTTCTGTGGAGTTTTGATTCGTAACAGCCAGGATGAATGAGGTCTGCCTTTTTCACTTTAAGTTAACTTTTGGTAATTTTTTTTTCCAGATGATGAGGCTTTATTTAAATGTTTGCTAAGTAAATCAGTCATTGTTTTTCTTATGAACTTGTTCTGAAGTAACCTTGGTGTATTCCTAAAGTGAGATTTGTACATCTGAATAAATGATTGTGGTGTTAAGAAATAAAAAGTGTTAATATATGTGTCTGACATTGCTTTTTCAGAAGGACTAGTAAAGATTTAGCAGAATTAATATGTTTCTCTAGTGGATTGTTCACTCCAAAGAAATTTATGCCCAAATTTAGGCCTGCAAGAGATATAGCATGTGACTAATCTCTTGTCATCATAATTGGATTCTAGCTGTCATATTTAGCTTTACATTAACACAGAAAAATTTGTCATGATTGGATTTCAACAGTAATTTTGTTCTTTATTGTCATTGGATGTGTTATTAACCTGCTTTTTATCTGAATCAGGTAAATTTGAGTTTAATGTGTAAACAGGAATTGCATTAATGTAAACTGTTTTGGTTACTGATTGATACATTTACAATACAAATTCTTCAACACTAATATTATTTTCATTTGTGCTTACTGCTTCCTTATTTTGCCTGGTGTCTTTTGCTTATTGGTAATGCATATTAAACTCGTGCAAGATAAATGTAGTCCAGAGTACATTACATGATAATTTTAACTAGTAGTGAAATACACGCTTATCAAGTGTGTCAGTTTCCATCACATGAGAGAGTCTTCTATTTGAAGTCAATTAAGAGACTTTTTGATGATATACATAGAGAGAAAAAAATCTTCACTTTAAAAAAAGAATGATTTAATCAATAATTTTGACCTTGTGCTTTAGGATGTTATATTTTTTCTAATTGAAATCAATGTTTTTGATTTTGTTTTTTTAAAATATTTTTAATGTACTTTTAATATTTATTCACATCACCACGATTTCTGCAGCGTGGCAGTTTATATTGATGTCTAGCACTAGGACATCTTGCTGCAGACATGTGGCTTCATTTCCCATTCAGTCACATTATCCTGGAACTATGCTGACGATTGCTAACACTAACTTTTTAATGCTGAGTGTTGTGTTGGGCAGCTAGTACCATTTTTATAAGTCTTTGGTATGACTCAGTTGGGTTTTGAACCTGCAACCTCATCTTAGGCATATTCTCTAACAACTTAGGCCACCTGAGCAGTCACTTAAAATCACGATTTATTTACAAAAGTTATCTGATGGACACTTAGGGTCATATTCTTTTCACTTTTTAATTTGCTAATCAATTTAAGCTTTCATTCTCATGAAAATGAAAAATATTAGTGGGAACATATTGTATAGTAAATAATGATAACTGTCCCACATTAATGCAGCATTTTTTTCCTCTAATATAAATAAGTGGAAATATTTTTAAAGATCAACAGGACATGCAACCTTGTTGGTGCCTGTCAGATTTCTGCTATGATGGTGATCTCATTTTAACTAGATCATTTTAATTTTACCTTGATTTTGAAGTTTTATTACCTTTCAAAGAATTGAAACATTCTT
Organism: Potamilus streckersoni; assembly: GCA_016746295.1. Classification (NCBI taxonomy): domain Eukaryota; kingdom Metazoa; phylum Mollusca; class Bivalvia; order Unionida; family Unionidae; genus Potamilus; species Potamilus streckersoni. Next base: position 1,501,907 of record JAEAOA010001694.1, read on the forward strand.
TACCTTTCATCTTCAGTTTTGTAGGACTAGTTGCCTATGTTTATTTGGAAGGGTTTATCTTTTAAACTTTGGTGTGTTGTGTTAGCTACCATGACATAAACCCACATTTGTGTATAGCATAGACCTACCTCCAACAATTCATAGTCTGTGTTTGGCATAGACTCATATCTTACTCATCATGATGTACCGTAGTCCCTCTCTTGAATGGACCCCCTTCACCAGCAGCCATTCGCTCCTTACAGCCAGAATCCAAAGGCAATGATGAATTTGTGTTTAAAATTACCCCTCACAAAAGACCACCTGGCTAACACGCCCAGCATATTTGTGCAAAAATATAAATTTGCCCCTCACAAGCAGCCACATTTTATTTTGTAATATATATCCAGAACCAATTTTATTCCTAGCATGTGTTATGTAATCTTTTCTGTTTCTCCATGTTAGGTTTTTGTTCTTGAAAGAAGTGTTGAAAGTACATGTACCACTAAGGTTAATATTATATCATTTACACCTCACAATAAAAGCCACCTTTATTCCATAAAGACCAGAAAGACTCGAATTTTAATGTATAAAAAAAGTTAAGTATACATAATCTGATTATCCTTATTGCCTGTTATCATAAGATGTCTGGTTTAGCCACTGATAATTGTAAAGATTACACTTATTAATAAAGTAACAGTTGAGAATTGGCTTTATTGATGTACAATACAGAAGTCAGTTGGGAAAAAAGGTTTGATAGCCTTTATGGCTTGGCTTCCCTTTGTAAGATGTGGAGCTTGTTTACTTCCATAATTAGTGGTTTTTACTATTGACCACAATTGTCAAGTTTACAAATCCTAATGGCCAGGAGGTGCTATTTTTCAGGTCAAATCTGTATTCATATCTAAGCTGTTTTGAATGGCTTCTCTCACTTAGTGTCAAGAAATGCAAAAACAATAGGGTAACAGACTGCTACTAATGAATCATGTGACAATCGCTGCCATGAAAAACACATGTCATCTTGTTTAAATGCAGAAAAAAATTGTTTTATCAGTCTTGTAGTTGCAACATTGATGATTATAACAGGTTGTAATTGTCAAGATCATTGGGTCAGCATTGGCTAAAAATAGAACAAAACAAAAAAGGAAAGAAGAATATTCAGATTTTTCTTCAGTAAAGAAAACAAAAGAGAACTGGAAAGGCAGTTATGCAGCATTGTTCAGATTTGTGAAAGGAGAAAACATTGCCTTTTGCAAAGTGTGTAATGTGATTTCAGTATTGGGCCAAATGACATAAAACAGCATGAGAAAGCTAATAATCAACCTCAGCTTGCTGCTTCATCAACAACTCAGCCTGAACTTACAGTGTTTATAAATACCACAGAGAACCTTAATGTAATTTTATTGAACTTTAGTTTACTAAATTTCTTTTAGAAATGAACCTTCCTTTTTTAGTTACTAGTGTTGCTGGCAATTTATTTTATACACTTTTTCTAGACAGTAAAATCACAAAGGATTACTCATGGGCTTGTATAAAAAACAGTAAGAAAATCACACAGAATTCAGATCATTGGAATTGATAATGATTGAAGAAAATATACAAGGTATTGTTAAGGCTTCTATAAACAGCCTGTGTCTGAGTGTATGTTGTACTCTTGCACCTTCTGAATGAGCACTCAAATGGAGGAGGGTGCATATTCAGAAAGTGCAAGAGTACAACATGTGCATCTATGACATGAAATAATTAAGTTACTTTCTTACTTTACTGATGGCTATAGATGTTGTAAAAAGTTACATATGCAAGAAATTTTTAAAATTCAGTATTTGTTCCTGAAAATCAGCATTTTGGTCATAAGCAGATAGTATTGAAGTTGGCAGTTATGCTGTTACATGGAACAATGAAAATTTTAAATCTTTCTCATATGTTTGATTGAAATTTGCTAGGTTACATCTGCTGGGCATACAATTAAAGAACACTTTCAAATCTTTTTCACAGGTGAAGTTAGCTTGAAAGTTAAAGAACATGCCACCTTTCATTGCCATTTTATGTTGTATATTTCAGAAATCATACCGTTCTGCCAAGGCTAGAGCTCATGTCCAGCGTAAGTTGAGGGAGCAGGCCTGTGAATCCAGCTCTACAGAAGGTATTTCCTCTGCAGTGGCTCCATCTCTTAAAGTTGATGAGTCAAATCCAGGCTTTGTTAGGACTGTTGATGCTGAGGTTCAGCCGGTTGTAAACTTGCAGGAAAAGATTCAAGAACTGATATGTAGAGAAGATAAGCAGGAAAACAATGCAAAATCTGAATCTGTTGGGAAAGACTTACCTTGTAAGCCTCTTAAGCAGAAATGCAAACTTAGTGTGCTTACATTATTACCGGAAAGGATTAATAGAAAAGATAAATATAGCACCTCACCAGAAGTTTCATCAGCCAGATATGAGATCAATGGCAACTTTAAGGAGAGGGACAATGAAAGTAGTCGGAAAATCTGTAAGAATCAAATTGAATTTACTCAGCATGTAGTAAACAAGTTTCAAAGTCAGCACATGAATGTACAGTCTGGTGAAATAACCTCTGCTCCAGCCATGATGAATCCAGAGACTTTACTTGACAGTGTTAACAACACACCTGTATCTAGTGCAAATGAAAAGGAGCATTCTAAATCTGGCTATGATAGGCCAGACAAATGTATGGGTAAAAATGTTCGAAGTAATTCTAGAAGCAACATTTATTCCATTGGAGAGGCAATGAATGCTACAGAAGGACAAAGTTTAGACTCAGTCAAACCATGTGAAGATTTTATTGGATCAGTAAATGACACAAAATTCCATGTGACACAAAAATCAACCAATTCACAAATTGTTTGTTTTGATGATAATCAGCCTGGTTCCGAAATTTTAGACAAGGAAATGTGTAGTGAGCATGAATCAAGTAGGTTGAAAAATATGCCTCCTGAGGTCTCTTGTACACCTGAAAAACAAGGACAAAAATGCAAATGCATACCAACTGGGAAGAGAACTATGGCACCTCATGTACCTGGAAGTTCATCAGGTTCACAAATAAGCAATCAAGATGGTGGATTTACCTTACAAGACCAGAATTGTGTTACCATAATTAATAGCAGTCCAGCTTTATCTGCCAGTTTGGACTATGCAGAAATTCATTCTTCAGATTTAATTCAAGATTCTCAATTGTCAGATAGTCAGCTTGATTTCAGTATGGGACAAGGGACTCAGAAGGGCAAGAAGAAATTCTCAGGACAAGTGTTTGAACCTTGTTCCAAAAAACGACAGTCTCTGCGCATAGCAGTTTTGTCTAGTCAGAGGTCAGGTTCACAGAGCACATCCAGCCTTGGGTCACAAAACAGCCAAACTTCAGACAGTTTATTTAGTTATAAAAGAATGCGAAAAAGCAAGAACCAGTTAATCATATCCTCAGTTTTTCAATACCTGATAGATGAAGGGAAGAGAAAGAACTCAGTGGAGAATTTTTCACTCCCTGATGAAGAATTTGAAGTTTTGCTCAAGCAGAAGGATTCATGTAGGCAGAACTTAGCTATACCATTACATGATAATAAAGCTAAAAAATTTGTACAAGAGCTTGATTCTAAAGAGGATAGATTGATTTATTCTCCTGAGCATGAAAGACACATGGTAAAGCCAGATTTGAGAGCAGAAACCATAGATTCTAGATTTTATGCTCCACTTCAAGAGGAAATTTTGTATTCATTAGAAAAGACTTTTTCAAATGACATATTTAAAGAGCATGTAGAAAAACAAAGATGGACAGGATCACATGATAGACAGAATGTTAAGTGTTTGGATTCAGATGGCATCAGTTTTCAATCTTCAGTAACCAGTATAGGGAAGGAAGCTCCATACCTCCTTGACATGTTTCCATCGGTATTTGACCAAGATGTAAAGTCAGAACTGCACAGCACTCCAGCAATCATCCAGTTAACTGCCCTGATTAACAGCAGTAGTAGTCCTCCTCTGGCACTATCTGTGCCTTACAATCTTACTTTTGATAGCTTTGTTGTCGAGGAAATTCACAATCATTCCAAATTTATTGCTCATCAGGGTTCGTTTCAGGTTTGTAAAATTTGTGCAAATAATAAGAATTTTTATTATAATCAGATTGCCTGATTTGTATCAGTATTTGCAATGCATAGATTACTAGGACTTTTTGATCAAAGAACAGGATCAGTTAATCCATCTAGGATATTTTTTGTCAAATATCAAATTCAAGTTATTAATCTACTGGAGCTTAAAAGCTACTGTCTCAGTTTAGTGGATAATTTTCATTGTCTCAGCACTGTTAGAGTCAAATGCATTCATTGATTTCTTGTGTTACCCAGTCATAATACATAAGTTATATGACCACTGCCATGCAAATCCTTTCCTTCCAAGTTAGTTATAAAAATACCATAGGTGGGAGTCGGACTTGATTCATCTGCCCTATGTTATAGGGATTGGTGCCAAATCCTTATCATGTCAGTTACTACTGGACCAGAATGCATGGTCTATCAGTAGGATAGAACTGGGAAGGTTGTGAGGGTGCATCCATATCAGATAAGTATTATTGAAGAAATGTTTTAGTTTAAAAATTAGTTTCTTTTTCAAATATGTCACCTGATTCCAATACCTTTGGAAAATAGGTAAGAGATCAAGAGAGTTATGTCCCCTTACCCAGGAGAGGAGCCATATCAGGTCTTCTAAGTTATCTGAGGCAGCTTCCAACTCAAGAAAAATATACAGGCAGAAGTGGTGACTCCATATGCCCAGATGAAACTGACTGGGATAAAGTTCTTCCCACAGATCCATTGGGAGTCAATAGGGAGCAACATTGAGAAGCTGTAGGATAACCTAGGAAGTTAGCCAGTTGTGACACTGCTATAGGTCCAAACTGGGCCATTTGTGATGAAATATTGCAGAGGTGAAAACTAGAGAAAATCATCTGTCATCCATTCCAAGGCTTGTATAACGTCTGTTAAGGCAAACTTGCACTTGAGTGCTATGTTCATGGCAGCTGTCCTAATCTCATGAGCCAAAATGAACATTAACTTAATTTGATCTTGGGTTAGTTCTTCATATACACTTTAAATAAGCCATGGTATCCAGGACCATAGAACCTGCTGTCACTCTTGCTGTTTCAACCAGAATAGACCTTGGCACAATATGTCAAGCCAGTACCAATATGTTATGGCAGCCCATATGGACCAGCCATAGACATTCCATCATCATAGATAAATCACAGCACTGGTGATTTTTCACAGAATAGACTGTTCTGGTCTGTGGAAAACCAGATGCCAACCAGTCCTGGACCTCATCCAAACTCCAGTTCTGAAGGCAGAATCTGTGATATTACATGCAATGGAAGTATATCTGCAATTCTATTTTTATGGTTCAGTTTCACTTATGGCTCCTGCATTCATTGCTAAGAAAAGACTTGTACTGACATGGAATCAGTTCTTTATTGTGAAACCATGTTCCTTGTTGGACCCTTCATCTCAACGTTGTCCTTAGGACCCCATAAAAACTTAGGAAGTGGTATCTGAATCTTTGAGAAAAGATTTCATTTGTTTCTATCATTGAGAAAAGGAAAGGATATATCAGTTCAAGCTCCATTATCCTGGGAACAATGGATTATTTGGCTGTATGCAAGTAACCCAAGAAGTGTTTGGTGCTTATTGGTTCACATGGTTAGGCAGTCATCTCTGGTGTAGAATTTGAACTCTTTCCAAGCTGACATTATTTAAGCTGAAGAGTGGAGAGCAGTGATCACTTTATCTAGCTTATTCTTCAAAAACCTTTCATTCCAAAGAGCTCAGTGAGTCCCAATGAATGAAAGGTTTCTGAAGAAAAAGCTTACCATGCACCAGTCAAAGAGGTCTTCTGGCTGCTGTTCTTAAATTTTTTTATGTCTACTACCACATGAGCAGTCAGTGACCTCTTTTTGAGCTTCCATTGATGACACACATAATATTTCAACCTTTTTACAAGAGACTCCTAACAGTGTTTTGCTCTGCTAGTAATAGACTTATCAAACTTCAAAACTGGTGATCTTTAAAAGCAACCAGTTCCATTTAGGCATTATAGAATTACAGACATCATTTATCTGCATCTAAAATTGAAGAGCTTGACCAGGTTCAAGAACAAGTTGCATCCAAAACTGAGGAACTTGACTTTGGAAGGGCTCCAGTCTACATGAGCACTGTTACAGTTTGCAACAATGCATGTTAACACATTTTTACAAAGAATTTACTTCATATTACAATCAAGACATATATTGGATTGACTTCAGCAAGTAATCACAACAGACAAGTGAATGGATCAAGCATGTGGTACTATTTTGTTAGATTCTTGACATGTGTCTGCTAAGCTGGTTGACATTGGTTAATATACAAAATTTTAGTGAATTGCTAGATAATAGACTCACTTCCTTAGAGATGTTGGAACATGTGATGGCCAACTGTTAGACTTTCATCTGTTAGCATAAGTTTGTTATGGTAACTCCTCCTAAATTACTTGGAGAATTGCCATGAAATGTTTCACACATTCATTCCAAGGTCAAATTGTTCAAAAATGAAACAGTGCCCCTTTGACATCCAATATGGCCACCCCATTGGCACTTTTGAAAATCCGGTTATCAATTCTTCTTATTGCCATGGTGTTTTCTTTAAAAGTCTTCTTGTGCTGTCTAATTTATTGTACTTGAATATGGTACATCCAATATTACTGCCACAGTGACCATCTTGAAAATCTGTTGTTGCTACTTTTCTGGAACAGATGGTCAGATCAACATGAAGTTTTCTCTGAAAGACTTCTTATGATATTGAATTGGCCTATATTGTATATGGTGTAAATCTAGCTCCAACTTAGCCAAAATGGTGGCCGTTTAAAATTCTTTTTATTACTTTTCTCTTGATAACAAAGAACTACACTAAAGTTATTCAATATTTAATTACAAAAGAAAAGCATGGCATTATTTACAGATGAGCATTTACAAAAGAGTAATGAGATACTCATCATCCCTGTCCTGGATGCCTTGTCCAAACTCTTACATCCATATGCTGTGTTTTGTCCCCAGCCTCCACTCATTTTGTCCTGTTTTACTGGGCTGCTGCCTATAGCTTTTGCTAAACTGCTATTTGGATGTTATTTACCATAATGTCACTGTGTTGTCCTGATCCACATGCTGTGTCGTAAGTTACAGTTAAGTTATTCCAACTTGTTTATACATATTTAAAAGATATTATGTTAGTAGTGGTAAAAAGGGGTGTTTTGAACCAGCTGACCAGTGGTTTGTACCTTTGGATCAAGCCAGAGCCCCTGATAGCTCCACAGTGCATGTTTTACTTGGGCTGTGGTAAGTTTAGTCAATTGAGCCAATGACACATGTTTACACAAACTTAACCAGGCAGAGGACAGACAGGCTGAAACCAATAAGTTAACAACATGGTTAATGAATAAGCCAAACAAAAGACAATTTTATGTGTCCACACTAATCCACACTAAACCCTACCCCCAACTGACTGAAAGGGCCAACTAAAAATGGATCGAAACAGTAATGTTTGAATAAATGCTATTTTTAAGAATGAACAATATTACATAGCTTTGTTTAACTTAATACATGCATGATAAAAAATATTTTATTGCATAATTAAGTGTCTGGTTAATGAATAAAAGGAGATTTGTGTGTGGGACTTATTATAATTAGCATTTTGCTCATTGGTCTCATTATGTCTGTTGGTTACATTAGAAAAATCTGGTCACTCTCATAGAGTGCTGTAATGGTAATGGAAAAAATATACAGTACTATGTATGCAAGCACCAGTAAGGATGCTGTTACATTCCAGATGAAATGTGCTAAATTTTAATGCTAAACTTTATAGTTAGTCATAAAAAATTGGCATATTTACTTCCTCATTCAAACATGAGTAGATAGAGCACATGATTTCTGTATCCTAAAACACTACTTGGACAAATGGACAAATATGAAGTTTTGGTGAGTATTTTTTTTCTTGATCAAATACATTTTTTAGTCTTTGTTTCAAAAATGGCCTGTACATGGCTCGTCACCTATGCCAAAGGTAAGGTAGTTATTATGGCAGAAGTGGCATAACTGTTATTAACATGTCATTCCAACTGGAAGCAGTGTGAGTACATGCCATGCTTTGTTATCCAGAGTTTAAAAGACAGAATAGGAAATTATGATGAATTTCCTAACAACTTTTTTATGAACTTCTCATGGGATTTGGCTTGACAAAAACTAAGAGCTATTTTTGTTGGTTCTTTGATCTATGTTCTGACAAAGGCAGAGTGCATCTTGTGCATAGCATCCTGTATTTAATTTTTCAGATGTTTATTTGCTTCATCTAGGATCTTGTCTTTGAAGACAGCATTGTCATGTAATATCTAAATATGTGGTGGAAGTGTTAGTACAGATTTTACAGATAGTACAGATACAGATTATTCCTATGTTTGGCCTTCCTGATCAGTCGCTGGCTGATAAAGCCATAGCTACTGAAAGCAGGCCAAAACTGCACTGTGATTTTAGTGGTGATTGTAATGGGATTAGCAATGATTCTTTTCAACAGGCCAATCCTTGTCATTTATTGCATGTTTTATATTTGTATAAACTGTTGCTATTTAGCTTCAACTCATAAGGAGGCTTTAATGTTACATCTTTTTCAGGTGAAATTCGTGGGTTTTGGAGTGTCAGATATAGTGGCATATTTTATCCATAAGAATAGGGATGTTTTTTTTCCTCTGCAGACCAGTTATGGCTTACTTGCAAGATGGTATTGATGTCAGAGAAGATATTAGTTTTCTTAATATATCTCTAGATCTTGAAAACACATGGTTATCAACACACCTCTAAGCAAGTTCACAAAGAGTCATAGATACTATGCCGTCTGTCAGCAGCTGTTGCTTTTCTGTCCAATTACCATGATGTGGCGGATCTTTTTCATCTGTGGGTGAGACAAGTAATAAAGAGTCCTACTTACCCCAAGAAAAGTTATTTGGAAAATATCACCTCATTGTAATAGCAGATGCATCTGTTTTAAGCTGTTGTTCTGACAAAGAAAGTGCAGTTAATCCTTGCTGTTCATGGTTTGGCTTAGGGTAGTCTGAGAGAAAAGAACTAAGTGGGCATACCTTGTTGAGTAGATCAACTTAGGTAAGAGCCTTTGTTGTCATTCCAGGAGGCACAGACCCTATTCCTCTTTTTAGGCTTTTGATGCTCATAAAAGTTGGGGTAGGTTGCTGTTGCTCTAAGTATGGAGCACAAGGGCCCCCATAGTGAAGTCTTGTGTATTTCGAAAGGATGCCATTGCAAAAGATATGTTACCCTCATTATCTTCTAATACCGTAAGAGGCAAAGCAATAGGTTGAACCAGGGTGGTGTTGTTATTTTTTTTGGTGGGCCATTAAACCATTACTCCTCATGGAGAGGTTGTTAGCCCCCATGTTAATCAAGGCTACAGTTCCATGAGTTCAGACATATTTTACTATTATGGAAGGGAGGATACAGACCAGAACAGGATCTCCATGTCTCACCTCTCATGCCTGACTGGCCACATCAAGCATCTTTAGTGTGATTCATGCCTGACTGGTCAAACTGATCTATTAGCAATTCTGCCATGATGGTCAAGTATCTCTCATGCACACTTCAGCTTTCATTGCCAAAGAATAATCTCATGCCTTTTGGTAATCAGTGTTTTGTTTTGAAACCACCATTTTCTATTTATGGTACCCTTTGTCCCATGGCATCAGGACTTTGAAGTACATTAAGTGAAATGAGCCAAGTGGGAAAAGGAACTTTGAGGTGTTCCTACCATTCAAAGATGTGAAGGATGATATTTCTCTTTGGACTTTGTCATCCTTGTTACCTCGGTCTATGTTGGTTTGACCCACAAAATGAATTTTTGTAAATAGATGGTTTTATATGTAGAAGGTTGTTATAGCATGTTCAACTGTATTGTGCATCTTTTCAAAATCTTAATCAAAATCAAATGTACTGTACATAGTATCCACTTATATTTTATTCAGGTTTTGTTACATTTTATTTTACAGGGTTTACTTCGATCTGTATCATGTAATGCATTATTTTTTATGTTGTACAATCTAGATTCCCCAAACCAGTCATGTTTTGTGTTTTGCTGTTGGTCAATTAGCAGATGAGACACAGTCAGGATTCTACTTGGCATGCCTATCTCCTTCTTATCTTTCAATGTGGAAGATGAAGGGAGACAAATGGGTCAACTTCCACACAGAAAAAATAGCTCCAGTAAGTACTGTATAGCATTGTCTACTGTGTAAATAAACTTTATCTAGTCAGTAATGTTAACTAGCAGTTAAGCATTTTAAGCTGTCACATTTGTATATATTTAATAGTTTTTAATAATTTTTACATTAAATTTGACAGAGCAGTCTATTATAATACCAGGTTTCATAATCAAGGGATTAGAAATGTGTCTCTGGTGATTTTGTTTTGGTAAGACTATGAATTTACTCTGAATTCTTGATCCGTAGGAACAACAAAGTTTACAGTATCAGCAAATTCTTTTCCAATTGCAAATTGTAATAATGCCCAAATTTTGCCTTGCAGATATTTTTTTTTTGTTTTATAGACAGGACAAGATTTGTCATATTTCATAAATTTGTGTGTTGATTTATTGCATCAGTGTTTTTCTTTATGAAGTTTGTCTGTTAAATGATCTAAATGTTGACTTTCTAATGTCATGTATGTGAGATGATTATAATATAACAATTCTTTACTTAATTGAAGTGGTTTCTGTCTGCATTAAGATTAAGAGTATTGAAGATATTCCATAATCTAGAAATTAGGTCATGGGTTTTAGCATTAGCATAGAATATATTTTATGGCAGCAGCAGGTTTGTGCATGAATACACTGCATTTAATTGTAGATTAGGAGGCTTTGACCCTACTTAGTCACTTCTTGTTCATCCTTAAATGTTCAGTATATTGTAAACAATACCCTAAACAACTTAGTTGTAAAAATGGTTACAGTATCTGGTGGAAAGTTAACCTGTGCTTGACTGGCATCCAATTCAGGTTGGTCATGCACACTCATTGACATAGAAACCTGGTCAGGTGCCAGCCTTATAAAGCTTTGTATGTCCATACCTTGTCAGGAGTCAGCCTTAACAAGCCTTGTATGCCCATGAAGACCTTAATCTTTCATTCAATTTCAGATAAGGAGGACTGGAGGGTCCAGTCTTCATGCCCTACCATCTACAGGTTCAATTGTGCTTCTGATGCTGCTGTGCTGCCAGGACAAAACTGACCTCACCCTCAATGTTTATTCTGATGAGAACAGAAAGCATCAACAGCATCACTTGATGTCAAGCAGGGAGAAAAGGTTTTCATGTCTCATGGTTTCAAATTTAAACTTTAAAATGCTCACAATGCATCTCACTGTTGTGCTTTTATAGGGTGCAATTGAGTGTAGTTCAATGGCATAAACTGGTTTTATATTCAGGTACTGGCTGTAATACACTCATCTGGGGTGGATTATGTTGGAATAGTTGTTAAATTCTTAAAGACTTGCAGTTGGTAACACCATGGGTTGTGAATAACAGTCTAACACTCAACATCTTACTGTAGCTTAGTACTGATTTCGTCTTTATCACCTGGATTTTGTACAGTGTAGTATATGTAAATCAATTACAGCTATGCAGGCTTGGTCAGTACACTGGGTGCATACTGTACATGATGGCAGGTGATGTCATTTTTATTTACCTGCAAAAAAGACTGTGAGATATTGGCCCTACTTAAGTGTCATTGGCTTCAGTTTTATGAGCATTACATTAAAATGAAGGACTGACTCTTTGGTAATATCACAACAACAATCACAATATCCTGCAATATGTTGATTTCACACATTTTACACAATCAAGAATTCATCCTTATTAACTGATTAAAGTCTGAAATCCTCTGTCTAGTAAATAGTCGTCAAATCATTATAAATATCATCCTACTCCCTGTTCTTGGTCTCAATGTCATGCAGATGCTTTTATAGAGACTGAGCCCAGGGCTTGGTCAATGACACTTAAATTGAACTATTTGTGAAGTCTATTTAAGGTTGCAACTGAACACATGTCAAATGTTCGGCAAGATAAAATAACCACCCTCTGTTACTTGACATTCGTGGATTAATCAGAGTTTTGTCACATAGAAAACAAGCTGAGAGATTAGGTAAAACACTTACTGGAAAAGGCAAAACACTACTTGGCAAATATAATTCATGTATTTGTGGCTAGATCAGAAGGGGTTTCAACTTGAAAACAATTGAGTGTTGTCTTTACAAGCCAAGTACTTGTGGGGCCATGTGTTCTCATAGAAAATGTGTGTTGTGGTAAATGGGTACCTGGTGACACCTTTTATTACACAGGTTATTATCAGTGAACAAGTACCCAGTTACCCTGACCTCAGGTGTAATTTCTAGTTGTTTACAAAAGTTTTTCTTGTACCGTATGTTTCATACTGTATAAGTTAATGTGCAAAGGAACTTGTGTGTGTAAATGATGTAGTTTGATGGTCAATAAATAAAGGGTATAGTGAACACTTTGATATAAATTTGTTTTGGGTATCTCCATTTTCAAGTGTCTTGTATTAAGAGATTCAAGAAGAGCTGAAACATATACAGTAGAGTTTTGACATCATGATTATTTGTATTTGTCATTTAGTGAAGCTAGCTTCATTATTCCATAAACATTTTTCTGGTACTGCAACTCCTTTATCCTAACTCCAGATTATCCAAACCATTCTCATGTCTGATAAGATTAAATGGCACACTTCAGCTGAATACTTTCATTATTTGCTTTCAGTATAAAAGTGTGTCCTGTTAGTGACAGAGAGCTGATAGTTTACTACTCTGGAAAGCAAAGCTCTGAGCTGACTAAGTATACCCTGAGTGCTGCAAACCCTGGAGTCAATTCCACTCTTAAGCTGGAGATGGTGCAGGGTAGACTCCTCTCTGTCACCACCATCACCAGCCTCCCCCAGGCAGTTCTGGGGCTCACAAGCAGCAGAGAGGTCCATATTTGGTAAGTCTGACAAGTATGTTACAGCATTCTACATATAAAATCAGAATTGGGAGGAAGAAACTTGCAAGTAAAAATCTGGGAGACAAACCCAAAATTTAGAAATTTAGACTTTGCATTTTAGGAGTGAAAAACAAATAAATATTTTTTTTAAAAAACATTTTAATTTGAAGCTAAATAACATTACATTACTAAAGCTAACAATAGTGGAAGCTAAATAATATCACCGTGGTTCCCTCTTATTAAGCTGACAATGGTTGAAGCTACATGTCAAAACTGGTACTGTTTTCTTAGTGAGCTGACAGTGGTGGAAGCCAAATTACATCAGTGTGATACTGTACTCTACTATGTTGACAGTGGTTGAAGCTACATGTCAAAACTGGTACTGTTCTCTTAGTGAGCTGACAGTGGTGGAAGCCAAATTACATCAGTGTGATACTGTACTCTACTATGTTGACAGTGGTTGAAGCTTCATGTCAAAACTGGTACTGTTCTCTTAGTGAGCTGACAGTGGTGGAAGCCAAATTACATCAGTGTGATACTGTACTCTACTATGTTGACAGTGGTTGAAGCTACATGTCAAAACTGGTACTGTTCTCTTAGTGAGCTAACATTGGTGGAAGCCAAATTACATCACTGATTTACTGTGCTCTTATTGTGCAGACAGTGATGAAAGCCAGATAACATCAGTGTTATACTGTACTCTTACTATGTTGACAGTGGTTGAAGCTACATGTCATCACTGTACTGTGCTTTTAGTGAGCTGACAGTAATCATCATCATCAGTCCTGTAGTCAGGTAGACCATTGGGGCACTGCATGAGATCAAACATCCTCCATTCTTCTTGATTTTCCATCTTTCTCATTGATTCACTCAGTCCCAAGTCTGTCCACTCCCAGATGTTGTCTTTCCACCTCTTTCTTCTTCTTTGTACAGTGCCTTGCATGATATGATTGTCTTGGCAAGCCCTGATGATCATTAGACATGCCTGTACCACTGCAGTTTACATTTTTGGAATGTGGTCAGGAGGTCTTCATCAAGCCCAATGGCTTGTCTGATCCTTTGCCGTTTTTATTCATTAGTGACAAGGTCTTTTATGAGACGCCAAGGATCTTTCGGAAGCATCTCATCTCTGTGACCTGTATCATTTTTTCTAAGTCAGCTGTTAATGTCCATGTTTCACAGGTGTAGAGAAATATGGAGATCACATGTAAGTGTATCAGTCTAACCTTTGAACTGATTGTGATGATGTTGTTGTTCCAGATGGGCTTCAGTTTTGTCAGCTCTGCTGTTGTCTGCACAATCCTGGAGAGTACTTCCGGCTTCAATCCTTCATCTGTTACAATTGCCTCAATACTTGAAGCTGTGTACTGTTTCTGGCTTCATACCTTGGACCCTGATATCATTGATGATGCCCTTGGTGTTGTTGGTCATCATTTTGGTCTTCTCTGCACTGATTTCCATGCCATTGGCTGCAGAGGTTTTGTCGAGACTCTCTACTAAGCTAGCTAGTTCTTGCTCATTTCTTGCTTGTTCATCAATGTCGTCTGCAAAATGTAAATTGGTGACTGTTCTGCTTCCAATGCTGACTGTTCCTTCATGTTTTTCAAGCATGTCAGCCATGATTCTCTCCAGAGAGATGCTGAATAATGTGGGAGAGAGCAGACAACCTTGTCTGCCTTTGACTGTCATTCTGAACAAGTCTTGTATGCTGCTGTTGAAGTATACTGCACTGGTGGCCTTGTCATAGAAGTGCTTTATTACTGTAATGAGGTTGGTATTGATATTGTACAGTCTCATGGTAACCCACAAGGCTGCATGCCATACCCTATCAAATACCTTTTTGAAATCCACGAAGACCTTGCTGGTGTTTGAGGTACTTTTCACACAATATCCTGAGGTTGAAGATCTGCTCTATTGTACTATGACCTGCTCTGAAACCTGCCTGCTCCTAATCAATGATATTTTCAGCCTGTGGCTTTAGTCTGTTCAGCAGTATCCTCAACATGACTTTGCTTGGATGGTTTATAAGACTGATTGTACGGTGGTTTTGACACTGTTGCAAGTTGCCTTTCTTGAGAAGGATGATGATCAGTGATTGGGTCCACGGCGATGGCCATACTCCTGTTTGCCAGATCTTTTTGCAGATGTAAGGGCACTAATCAATGCTTCTCACTCTGCTTGGTTCAGTTCTACTGGGATGTTGTCCACTCCTGCTGATTTACTCTTTTTTAGCGATCACACTGCCATTTCTACTTCACATAGGATAGGGTGGTTGTCATTGTTAGTTGCTGGAGGGATGTTCAGTACCTCTGTATCTATTGTGGCTCAGTGGTTGTAAAGCTCTGCACAGTACTCTGTTCATCTTTTCAGAATGTCTTTTTCTTCTGTGAGGCAGTTTCTGTCTTTGTCCTGTAAGGAGGTAACTCATCGTTGTTTTGTGCTTGTTAGATCTTAGACCATTTGGTATTGCTTTCTTGCTGTTGTTCCTTTTCAAGTTTCCTTCAGTGTCTTTGGACTGTTCTTCTGTCCAGTTCTCTTTTGCTTTTTGTCATGCTTTTCTTGACTTCCCGATTGACTTATCTGTGTTGCTCTTCCCCTTCTGTATCATTCTTTATCTTCTTCAGCTCCTTCCTCTTGTCACACAGGTTCAGGACTTCAGCTGTGACTCAGGTCTTCTTGACTGGCTATGTCTACCAAGGCTCTTGCTGGCTGTTTCGGTCATTGCTGTATTAAAGGTGGTGATCATTTCTGTATCATCAGCATCGAGGATGGTGAGCAGTGCAAATTTCCAACCAATCATTGCCAGGAAGGCTTTTTCTCATTCAGGATCCTTCAGTTTCTTGAGATCAAACATTATTCTTGTGTGGCTTGTGTTGACCATCATTAGATGTAGCCTAAAGGTCATCATCACCAGATCATGGTCACTTCCAATGTCCACTCTGGAAAAACTTCAAGTCTTGGCGATTTTTACACTTGACTGTATGTGCCTCTTCACCATGATGTAGTCAATCTGTGATGGTCTCCGCTTGAACTGTGCCATGTCCATCTTCTGGATACTTTGTGTTGGCCAAAGGTGTTTGCCAGCATAAGGTCATAATAACTAGCGAATTCCAAGAGCCTCAGGCCTATCATTGGTCTGTGCATTGCAGCAGCGCCCACATGTTCCTTTCCAGTTTATGCAAGCGTCCTTGCCTATCTTGGCATTCTAGTCACCTTGCACGACCAGAATATCTTTCTTCATGTTTTAACCACAATTTCTTGTAGCTGGTCATTAAAGTCTTCCACATCTGTGTCACCATAGTCTGATGTTGGGAGGGGGTAACGTATGCCTGTATGATGGTGATGTTGAATAGAGCTGCACTGAGGCAAATGGTGATGAGCTGGCTGGAGACTAGCTGACATTCCATGACAGAACTCACGCTGTCCTTGTGGACAAGGAGCCCAATTCCCTGCTAATGTTTGTCCTCTCTGCTAATGAAGTACAGTGATCTGACAGTGGTGGAAGCCAAATTACATCACTGAGTTACTGTACTCTTATTGAGCAGACTGGTGGAAGCTAAATAACACTGTGATGCTGTACTCTTATTACATTGACAGTGGTGGAAGCTAAATGTCATCACTAGTACTGTACTTTTAGTGAGCTGATAGTGGTGGAAGCAAAATTACATCACTGAGTTACTACTCTAATTGTGCTGACAGTGATGGAAGCCAAATAACATCACTATAGTAGTGTATTCTTATTGTGCTGATGGTGGAAGCCAAATAACATCACTGGTATTGTACTTATAATAAGCTGACAGCACTGGAAGCTGACTTTGTGCTGACTTTGAAATCCATGTGCGAATCCATATGGTTGTATGTCTGTCTGTCCATATCCTAGATTAAGGTCATTGTTAAAGTTTTTAAATCAAGCTTGGTATTAAAGTTTTTTATTTTCTTTAGAAATAAAATGTGTACTGGACATAAAGAGTCTTTTGTTATCTTTAAATGTTTCTAAAATAGGGTGCTGAACGAAAAATGGTGTAAAATAGGGCATTAAAGAAAATAAATCATCTAATGAATAATTTTTAATGTGTGTATATATTTAATTATTATTGTGAGCATATTGATGTATTGTTTCCAAGTTTAATAATGAATCTTGATATCAGAGAGATGTTTGATACATGTTATTTCATTTTACCACCACTGAAAATTATTACTATCACAAAATATTTGATTTTCCTAAATGTAATTCTTTACTCAGCCAAAATCCTCCTTCATTTTGCAATAAGGTGTTTGATTATTCATGATTTAAAATTACAATTAGAATTTCTACACCTTGATAACACTCACTTTAGGTGAAAGTTCTATGAATTAACAAGTTTGTAGGCAGTAGTACTCCTTGATAACACTCAATTTAGATGAAAGTTCTATAGATTAACAAGTTTGTAGGTAATAGTACTCCTTGATAACACTCACTTTAGATGAAAGTTCTATGAATTAACAAGTTTGTAGGCAATAGTACTCCTTGATAACACTCAATTTAGATGAAAGTTCTATGGATTAACAAGTTTGTAGGTAATAGTACTCCTTGATAACACTCACTTTAGATGAAAGTTCTGTGGATTAACAAGTTTGTAGGTAATAGTACTCCTTGATAATACTCACTTTAGATGAAAGTTCTGTGAATGAACAAGTTTGTAGGTAATAGTACTCCTTGATAACACTCACTTTAGATGAAAGTTCTGTGAATGAACAAGTTTGTAGGTAATAGTACTCCTTGATAACACTCACTTTAGATGAAAGTTCTGTGAATGAACAAGTTTGTAGGTAATAATACTCCTTGATAACACTCACTTTAGATGAAAGTTCTATGGATTAACAAGTTTGTAGGTAATAGTACTCCTTGATAACACTCACTTTAGATGAAAGTTCTGTGGATTAACAAGTTTGTAGGTAATAATACTACTTGATAACACTCACATTAGATGAAAGTTCAATGGATTAACAAGTTTGTAGGTAATAGTACTCCTTGATAACACTCACTTTTGATGAAAGTTCTGTGAATGAACAAGTTTGTAGGTAATAGTACTCCTTGATAACACTCACATTAGATGAAAGTTCTATGGATTAACAAGTTTGTAGGCAATAGTACTCCTTGATAACACTCATATTAGATGAAAGTTCTGTGGATTAACAAGTTTGTAGGTAATAATACTACTTGATAACACTCACTTTAGATGAAAGTTCAATGGATTAACAAGTTTGTATGTAATAGTACTCCTTGATAACACTCACTTTTGATGAATGTTCTGTGAATTAACAAGTTTGTAGGTAATAGTACTCCTTGATAACACTCACTTTAGATGAAAGTTCTGTGAATGAACAAGTTTGTAGGTAATAGTACTCCTTGATAACACTAAATTTAGATGAAAGTTCTGTGAATGAACAAGTTTGTAGGTAATAGTACTCCTTGATAACACTCACTTTAGATGAAAGTTCTGTGAATGAACAAGTTTGTAGGTAATAGTAATTCTTGATAACACTCACTTTAGGTGAAAGTTGTCTGGAATCATTTTTTAGTAGGACTGTATATACTTATTTGTGTAATGATGTTTATTTTCTGATAAAATGCCTCGTTTATTGGTTTTTTTTCTTCACAGGAACCACATGATGGGCAGCCTTCTGGTGAGTGTGGACATCACAGACATTTGTCATGATGAGATCCTGCTTTACATGGCCATAGCAGAGCAGGTTGTGTAAAATCACATATTTTTGGAAACAGAAGAAATATGTTTGCAAAAAATTTGACTTTTTCTTCCCTCATCAGTCTAACTCAAGTCTTCCTATTTGTAAACAAAGCTGCAAGAGAACAAAACTTAACAAAATATTTTAAACAAAAGTCAGATATTAAAGAGAAAGGGGTTGAAAATGAATATTGTATTTGTGTGTTATAGAGGGGTTTTACTTGTAAAGATGCATGTTAGAGTGGGGTTTCACTTGTAAACAAGCATAATGGGGTTTCACTTATAAAATGTGTTATACTGGGATTTTACTTACAGTGAGGTGTGTTATAGTGGGTTTTTACTTGTCAAGAATCATGTTCTAATGTGGTTTTACTTATATAAAAGCATGATATAGTGGGGTTTCACTTATAATTAAGTGAGTTATAATGGGGTTTTATTTACATTGAAGTGTGTTATAGTGGGGTATTACTTGTAAAGAAGCATGTTATAGTGGGGTTTCACTTACAATAAAGTGTGTTATAGTATGATTTCACTTATAATGAAATGTGTCATAGTGGGATTTCACTTATAATAAAGTGTGTTATAGTGATGTTCACTTATTATGAAGTGTGTTATAGTGGGGTTTCATTTATAATGAAGTGTATTATAGTGGGGATTCATTTGTGATGGAGCATGTTAAAGTGGGCTTTCAGTGTATCTGCTGTAATTCTGTGAATTGACTTTTTTGTGCTTTATATGGTTTCTGGACACCTTAAATGCGAAGATTTGATAAAAGGTGATTCATATGTCGTTATCAATCAATGAAAAGTGATTATGTCCATAAAAGTAATAAATTTGAAGACCTGATGAACAGTGATTTTATGTCCTTACAATAGCTTTGTATTTAAGGATCCAATGTATTGTGATTCTTAAGTCCTTACCATAGCCACAAACTTGAGTACAGATAAAAATGATATTTGCCCTAAACCACAAAATTATGAAGAAAAGAATGTAGCAGTACATGATCCAAATTATAGGTATGCTCAAGAGGAACCCGAAAATCAAAATCATGTAACTCAAACCTTTTGGTTTCACTGCCTTTAATTCTCATTGAAATATAATTGACTTAAATTTAATACCATTTATTTTACCCATTTATGAATCTTAATTTTTTAAATTTAAACAATTTAATTATTTTTTAGTCTTTACTAGAAAATTTTATTAAAAAGTTAAGATTGTACAAGTCAGCAGATGCCTGTATATTAGGAACTTAATAGAGAGGTTCCTTGTATTACTCCAAATGGTCACGTAAGAAAGTTAGCCACAAAAACTATTACACCATAGTTTGCCAGATTTTACCTAGATTTTTGCTGTCTGTTTTAGTTTCATATCACTTCAAATGACTTATTCTAGGCATAATATTCCCTAAAATTGGCTAATAGTTAGGCTCACAATATCTGACAGCTGTTCTTTAAACCAATTATGTAACAAATGTGCAGTGAATAACTAACTTATAATGTCTTAGAAATCATCCTTAGAAAAACAATCCATTGTTTTTTCCAGGGCTTTGTGTTTGTACCAACATTTAGTAAAAGAAGTTCACTGCAGCCTGGATCATTGATAGTGATTAACCCTATGCTGGGCACATCAGAGACCCTTTGTGCTTACAGGGCACCTGTCTTTAATTCTAAGTGGCTTGGGTAAGTTCATTTTTAAATTCAGAAAAGAAGAAAAACACTTGTTAACTCTTGTCTGATCGTGGAGAGGGATATTGGTCTGATTTTAAGGCAATTATATATTCAGCCATGTTTAAATTTTGTTTTTTAGTTTCTGTATATACCAACAGATGAAATTTCATGGGTGCATTCGTTCAGAAAAGTTTCACTTGTTTAGATCATGAAGTAGGTTTCGGTGACCTTTGCATGCTCCAATAGTTTTAGGATCACGAATCAAGGAGAATGGATAAACAGTATTCTGCAAATGCCTTTGTTGGCATACATGTGAGTCTATCAATGATAGACTACTAAAACCATTTTAAAAGTTTTCTACCACTCATACCATTTCATGCATGAAATCTAATGCTTTTGAAAATTAAAGATTAAAAAAATATATATAAAAAAAATCAAAAATTGTATTTGTACATGTTCTATCATTACTTTAGAGAAATAGAGACTGGAAATGTTTTACTAGTACAGTGACTGGGTGGAGACTGGAAATGTTTTACTAGTACAGTGACCAGGTGGAGACTGGAAATGTTTTACTAGTACAGTGACTGGGTGGTATGTTGCATGGCAGAACAGTATGATTAGAGTTGTTAAAGAACAGTTGACATTTGTAGACAACAAGCTGCTAATTGAATACCTTATTATTGGAATTTGGATAGTTTAAGGCATAATACTGGATGTGTTTTTAGAAGTCATAAGGAATAAAATGCAGTCATGATGACTTGTGAGCCTTGATAAAAATTGGCTGACCTTTGGCAGGAGAGATCGACCATAAAAAAAAAACGAATTTTGGAGGCAAACAATTCTAATACTGATACAGAGAGGACATTCTTCATTCTTTGCAAAATGCAAAGTAATTCAGGTGGAAATCTGGACCTGAGAACTATTGAGTGCATGTTAAGTGTGCAGCCTAATAATAACAGTGAATGTCATTGGTGGTCATCAGACAGTGATCTTGTGAAGGAAACTAAAAATGCTGTTAGATGTTATTAAAAAATTTCTTACAGTGAACTATAAAATAAACAACTCTTTCTTTCTCATTAATTTATAATATACTGACATATTTATTATTGCTGTAAAATTGCCATAAAAATCTGAATCTGATTTATGTTCAAAACTTAGTGTGAAGAGTATATAATGTTGCTATAAAGCTTGTTTGTTTTCAGTGACCTTGAAGAATACAGAATTTATGCCAATAAAAAAATCTGATGATTTTGAAGCCTATCTACTAATCAAAATTTGTAAATCTTCTGGTTTGAAATCTGGCTGTTACATGTATGATTATGTCAGTTTGCACTAATGGTATGTTTATGCAGCTTAATTACAAATGGAGCAGTCCATTTTAAGAGGAAGTATATTTTTAAATGCATATTGTCTTGCCTGTCAGTGGTATATCTTCTGTGTTTGTGGTAGTGTTAAGGTGGATGTTAAAGGATTTAAAAGTCACATATTCACATCATTAGCTGCATACAGCTGTAAATTGTGTGGCATAATATATGGCTTTAGTTTGTACTTGGGGGTTTGCCATGTTCCTGCATTGCAAGCTTGAATGTCATGCAAGAGTGGAACACTAGAGAGCACTTGTTTTTCATTATGTGATATGATCTTTAATTGCATGTTTATTCAGACCTTGAATTTATAGTTAGTTGATGTCTGTAAGTACATAGCTTAAGGAAATATATAAATCTAAATTATGCAGTTCAGTGAATTATAATAAAAAGTTTTTATCAGGCTATTATTCAGTAAATATACATTCAGTAGCTTTATGCCTGTACATTTATATGTAATTAGAATGATGTGCATGTAAAACATATATATCCTAGCACCTTTTTGACCTTAAGTTTCAGTTTGTTGAGTAGGTTTCTGACAATAAGATCAGACCCATCAGTTGGTTATTTGCATTTTTTTTTTCATACCTAGTAAGTATGAATTTGGTAGGGATCTTAAATATTTCCAAGCTGTGACTCTGGATCTATGTTGCAGGGTTGGGGGAATGAACCAGATGCCATTTGGATGTACAAGTTTGTGTTTTCATACCAAGTATGTGTATTTATAATTATAGGGTGGATCTCTCAATAACCCATGGGTTGTGTTAGGGGGTGGGTATAAAAAGACTAGGAATTTTAATCTCACATTCTTGTGTGTGTGTATATTTATATATATATATATATATATATATATATATATATATATATATATATGTCATTTATCACATGCCAATTTTCAGACATGCAAGACAAATAAATTGTTAATTATCTAAAATTAATGTAAATGCAAATCATCCATTTCTACCTAGCCTCCCAGTACAACAATCTTTGTGCTTCTTTGAAAGCATGGAAGTAAATAGTACTTTGAATTGGAATATGCATTCAATTTAATTATGTTGTCAAAGAGAACCCAGCAAGAAAATAATTAGTCTTCTATGTTTGTTTTAGAGGTGGGTGGTATAAGGGCTTGCTTTGTTGAGTTTGAGAAGTGTGAGGCTTACTTATTCGAGTTTGAGAAGTGTGTGGTCAGAGGCTTATTCAAATTTGAGAAGTGTGTGGTGTGAGATTTACTTATTAGAGTTTGAAAAGTGAGTGGTTTAAGGGTTTTACATAATCAAATTTGAGAAGTGGGTGGTTTAAGGGTTTACTTAGACTTTTTTGAGAAGTGGATGGTTTAAGGGTTTACATAGTTAAATTTGAGAAGTGGGTGGTTTAGGGGTTTATATAATCAAATTTGAGAAGTGGGTGGTTTAAGGGTTTACTTAGTCAAATTTGATAAGTGGGTGATTTAAGGATTTGCTTAGTCAGGTTTGAAAAGTGGGTGATTTAAGGGTTTACTTTGTGTGATTTGGATTTTTTTTACATAGCTTTAACAATTTTCCAGTCATATTTCTATGATGTCTGCAGTGTGGCAGTTTATAGTGATTTCTAGCACTGAGGCATCATGCCGCAGACATGTAGAATCATGTCCCACCCATTTACATTTTTCTGACACCAGACTGACAAGTCCTTATGCTAATGTCTTAATGCTGAGTGCCATGTGAGGAAGCTGCAAGTACCATTTTAATTAGTCTTTGGTATGGCTTGGCCAGGATTTGAACTCATGACATCCCGCATTCAAAGTGGATGCTCTAACCCCTACCAAATTTCAATTCAAGTATTTCTGCACCTCTGCCTCATTTAAATGTCATGGTTTGTACACCCTGCCAAATTTCCATACCAGTGGTTTTTGAGGCCCTTGATGGTAAACAACCAACATTTACATAGACAACTCCTAAAACAGGCTCAAATAGCCTACACTGCTGTGACAATAAAGATTTAATACAAGCCTATACTGTAGTGACAATAAAGATTTAAAACAAGCCAGAATAGTCTATGCAGCAATGACACTAAAGATTTAATAGAAGACTAGCCTACACATAAAATTATTATACTAATTTTTAAGCTCAAGATTATGAAGGAGTCTTGTTTTGTTTTTTTTAATATATTCAATTCAATACAGAGCATTCTATTTTTGCAGTGAGTTTCCCAAATACATTAGAGAGCTCTGCTGACACATAATTGAATCAAGGTCTGTAAGGTACCTTGAAAAATGAATTGTTCCCTCAAGGTCTTGAAAACATCTTGAAAATTCAAAATATTGTCTGGGTACCTTGAAAAGTCTTGATTTTCATGAAACCAAAAAGAATTAATAAATAGTTTAAATTTTACATAATTAAATTAGAAGAAAATGGGGGAAAAAAGCAACAAGAAAACAATCACTTGCTAAGTTTGTTCCGGAACAGAAAATTTTCCACAACTGGCCACTGCGAAGCCGTACATTTTGAATTTGATTGTACGAAACCTGGATGTAGCAGTGGTTGAAATATGAGTCATTCGCTTCAACATGGCTGGCTTTCAAGTTTCATCTTAGGTGGCTAGATGAAGAAATATATAAATTTTGGAAAATGTTATCTTTCTCAGAGAGCTTTGCAAAATGCAAATTATGCCAGACGGATATTGATTTTCATACAATGGGAGAGAGTGCTTCACTGTTTTGTGCAGCTAAAAAGAACCCAAGCTCCTGTAGGCCTAATGGTGCTAAATACAGGCAAAATAAGAAGCCTTCAGCATGAAATCATATTTGATGAAATAGATATGTCTGTGAAGAGACAGATTCAGATTTTAAAATAGAACTCTATAGTCTTAATTATTTATTTATTTCAATCCATTTCTATTTCGAAATTGAATGGAAATAGGACACACAATAATTTTAATGAAATCGTAAATCTAAAAATACAGAATACAGCTAAGCTGAAAGAAATATTAATATATCTAATATGAAATAGATTAAAATATACACAGTTTTTAAATAAGCAACAATATAAAAAGCACATATCTTTACTTTTTTTGTTTATGGGGATGAGTGAAGAAGAAAGGAAGATAGTGAAAAAGACTGCTGATGATGACTGTGCATTGAAAACAAAGATCCATGGGAAAATTTCCTTTATAATGACACCATAATCATTTGAAGAAAAGTGTAAAGGACAAAATTGCTGAACTTGGAACTGTTGAAAAACTGCTTGATGACAAAGCAACAAAAACTGAAATATTCACTCTAAAATATTTTGGAATTTTAAATAGTGTAGTGTGGACATATTAAAATGAATTTTGCTTGGTGACTACATTATTGTAATGCCCAGATGTAGGATGTTTAATATTAATGGTAAATATATCAATGATCATAGTAATGATTTCATGTTGGTTTTTTTTTTTGTTATTTTAAAAATAAATTTGCAGGAAATGTTACTTGTATGGAGTAATAATAAGTATTAACTTGTGTTTACCTATAGTTTCATTTATGTATCCTTTACAATTAATGTAATAATGCACCTTGAAAATTTTGAAAGAAATATGCTACTAATCACGATTGAATGGAACCGGTGTGTTGGTGTTTATAATTTTTTATGTTGCTTTTAACAATTTAACAATGAATGGAACCTGTTTATTGTGCACCAGCCTGGGACTCACTGCTTGATCTATAAGTAGGCATGAATTTTACTGTTTGCAGTTTTATACCTTTGAAGGAAAATAACCAACCAGCCATAATGGCATGCTATCATCTCGTGGCTTGCTGTTCAAATGACAGCAAAATATAGCACATACTAAGCTGTATTTCAGTGGTTCGTTTTGTTTCTATTTCTTACAGATGTACAGACTGCGTACAGTATAAGGAATTCCTTATTGTTCTTGATAATTCTGGGAAGGTGCTCATTTGGAATTTGTACAGTGGTGAGCTTGCAGCAGAACTTAATGACGTGATTTGCACAGGCTTGGGTACATTCGGAGACTACCTAATTCTTGTGCATAAAAACTGTTTCCATGTTTATATATTTGTGCAGAATTAGAACCGAAATTTGACATTTATTTTGTTGCCATTTCTTGTTGATGCTAAATAAATCCTATTAAAGTTAGAAATTTTTTATTATTTTTTATATTATATATTATAATAATATAATACACAACAGTTGATAACAAGAGACACAAGTGTGCCTGGTATGGCCATGTCATAAAGCAGACTTATATAGTATTGTGTGAATACAATCTATGTAAACTACTGCACAAATTTTGTATACCATGTTGATTTTGCACATTTAGCTATATTCTGAAAAATTTTCTCTAAGGATAAAGGCATAATTAATGTATTTGGTCTCTTGCTTTTACAGCTGAACTTATAGACATTGATATTGTCTCAAGATCTAGTGAGATAACAAGTTCAACCAATCAGATGCGAGTCATGGCATCAATTTGCAGAGATGTTACTTAATACCTAACCTGAGACAGTCATAATATAAGCTTATTGTCCTAAGTGGAGTAAATCTGATTGGAATTTGGTGACCAGAGTACTGACAAGACTAGTCAACCAAAAAAAAAGACTGCCTTATTAAAATACCTAGATCTTTCTTATAATTATACTCATGATCTTCATAATATAAGACTGTTTACAATGATTAGAAATATGATTGCTAGACTTTTGATGAGCTGAGTCAGTCAGATGCATGGTCACTCATCGTTCTCAACTAAAATCATGATAACTTAATCCAATTTACAGTATTTGATCAAAACTCTCAAAATTATAGTTTCTAGTAGTAGACAAAACTCACAATCAGGTACAACATTAGCTAAAAAATATGCATGCCATGCAAATAACAAAATTGTTAAACAAATTGTAGATTTTAACCAGCATACTAAATTTGATAAAATCGGGTTGGAAATATCTTCTCCAGTAATAATAAGCTCTGCCAATCATATGCAAAATAATATGCAGAATGTTTGCCTATGATAAAACATTACATATCTTGACAGTATGAGTATATGTACCAAGTTGTTAAAAAATTTGAGCATAAACATTTACTAAAGCATTGACAAGTTCAGCCAATCAGATGCAAAATCATGTCATTAAAATGCTTGGATCTTGCTCATAATTGTACTTCATATTTAAATCCATTTACCAAGTTTGATTAAAATCTGATCAGAACTACAGCTACCATAGTGGCAGGAAGGTCAGCCATTATGATACAAGATCACCTATTTGTTTGTGTGATCTCAATCATTTTATAACAAGCCAGAGAACTTGATAAGTATGTATTCAAAGTTGATTAAAATTGGAGCAAAAATTTTAGGCTTGATAATGGTACAAGGTCAATCTAATGCAAGATTGCCTGTTGATATGCGGAGATCAGGCTATTATAAGTTGATATTTCAAATTTGAATTTTGGATAAAAAAATATGCCTCCACACTACTAACAAACTCGTGGGGCCGAGTGGTCTAAATCGATGACCGTTACGGATCACTGCCATCTCATCTGTCTGCGTGAGTTTGAGTCCAGACTCAGCTAACGTGGGTAAGTGAGAAAGCCTGCCAGTAGCTTCTCGTGGGTCAGTGGTTCTTCCTGGGATTTTCCAGGGCTCTTCCTCCACCATTAATACAGGACACCACGTATAGCCTATCTTATGCTAAAAAATGGCGTTAAACCCTATGACAACAACAACTAACAAACTCAATCCAATGTAGGGCTTTCAAAATTTTAGTAAACATCTGCTGGTTACCCATTGATCCTAATGATTGGGTACCTAATCCAAGGGAAATTGTATTAAATGTGCACAGACCTGAAATTTGTTGATGATGGCATGAATAGGATGCAAAAGTATTTTAGTCGGTGGTTGAAGAATAAATTAAAGAATTGCTCATTTTGTATTTTATTCATGTCAAAATATGAAGTAAATAAAACAAGCATGTTGACAAAACTATGAAAAAAAGAAATGAAAAAGAATAATGCTGATGTCATCTGGCAAAAGTCTAACAATTTATCCTTATTGTCTGAAATTAAGAAATCATCCATTGCTGTCTAATAAATTGTTATGGTCCAAAATTGTCATGGTCTAGTCATCGTAAATATCATCTGACTCCCTTTCCATTGCCTCACTGTCTTATTCATATGCAGTTGCTATCTAAAGACTGAGCATGGGTTTTTGTAAGTTACACTTTGATCATATAGTTTCTGAAGTCTATTAAAAGGTTGCAACTGAACTCATGTCTGTTGTGTGGTAAAATCAGATGTACCATTCATGTTACTTATGTAGGAAGTATCACAAGGGTTGTCATGTGGAAAAACAAGCTCAAGGATTAAGGTTCAACATTTACTGGAAGAGGCAGAACTCTTCTTCTCACTGAACAAGCATGTGTATTAAATTTGTGGCTCAATCAAAGGATTGTAAGCTTGAAAGGGCTTGTGGGGCCATGTGCATTGGCAGAAAACTTGTGTATGTTAATGTGTACCTGAAGGCTCACTTTATTACCTGGGCTGTTATCAACAGGTGGGTACCTGAGTACCCATAGGCATATTTACAATTAAACAGTAAATTAAATAAATTTGAAAATTATTTTATTTTTCGGAATTTGAAATTTTTCAATTTCCAATAACCAATTGTATAGATACTACAAGTTTCATACTGTGTGTTATGATGCGACATTCAATCCTTATTCTAGTATGCTTACAATTCTATTCTATTGTTTCTAAGCTATATTCTTTTAGGGTAATATAAGCTATGCTTATAATGCATGGATAACATGATACTATCTAACCCTATTCTAGTATAGGGTAAGAAACTCAATGCTTCTCATTGTTATATAAGATTACACTTTCTCACCATATTCTGGTATAAGGTAAGAAAACCTTTTGCTTATCTGTTATAGAATAAAACATCTTGCTATAACTATATAACATTATACTATCTAACCTTATTGTGGCATAGTTTGAGACACTCCATGCTTATTCTTGTGTAAGATTTGATTTTGTAACCTTATTCTTGTATAAAGTTAAGACACCCTAGTCTTCTGTTTGTATAAGATGAGACAAACTAACCTTATTTTGGTATAAGGTAAGACATCCTAGTCTTGCATTTGTATGAGACTTTCTAACCTTATTCTGGTATAAGGTAAGACATCCTAGTCTTGCATTTGTATGAGAATTTCTAACCTTATTCTGGTATAAAATGCTGAATTTACGCCTGTGTATTTAGTTTTGAATACGGCATACATTCAGTCTGTTTTTTGTAGTGTATTTATGTTTATATAATCAAGCCTGAGTAGAATAACAAGAGGAGTATAGAATAAAAACGGTGACTGCATTGCTTTAGAAAAATAAGTACTCGTTTTGTCGGAAGGATAAACTGAACTGCAAATGTCATTATTATTTATATTGGAAAAACTCCTTACTATTTTCCCATACAAATGCAGTTTGTTAGAAGTAGAGTTAATTACCCTTTCATTCTGCAAAATTTTATTAGAAGGATTATGTAAGTAACGTTATGTTATCATTTTGCTAAACATTTATTTGAATCTTAGAATTAAATATATAACAAAAGTGTTTTTGTAAATATTCATGAATTTCTTTACTTTAGTTATAAGTATTATTATATACTTAATTTTAGTTATGTTACAGATATAAATCAAGAAATTAAAAGTCCGATAATTAAATATTCATGAAAATTGGATGAATTTTTTTAATGAAAATACCATTGTTTCGTTTGTATGGGGAAATAATAAAAGTCAAGGGAGGCAACAAATGCTATTATGTACATTTATCACAACTATAAGAAATGAAATAAATGAAACATATATTAACTACAACAAATATTATGAAGAGAAACTGTTATATGGCTTAAATTTTAGTTTAATATTAAATTTCCAATATAATATATGGGTAATTATTTTATTAAATTTTATTAGTTGTTAACAATGACGTATATCTGTGTGTTTGAGTGTGTGTGTGTGTTTGTAAATATGTTAATTTTAAAAAAAAGAGGAAATATAAATAACTTATATTTTAAATCACTTATATGGTTGTATAATTAAATGGCATTATAATCAAAAAAAGACCATCAGGCTAGTCATTTCGTTACCCTTTAGAAACTTACTATATCATGAATATGTAGATACAGTATTTGAGATAAATTTATATGTAAGTATATATGTTAATAAAACTAGCGAAAATAGAATTATCATTGAGCGAACATAATCAGTTGTAATATTATTTGTCAATGTAGTTATATTATGTATTACATTTTGATGCATATGTTCCAAGATTATCTATTTCTGGTATTGATGTTATTATTGCAGATAATATACTTTTCAGGACAAGGTTTACCAAGCCAGGAAGCATGATGACAGAAGTGTGTCAAAAATTGCACAAATGCTGACTGATATGGAGATGAAAGTAAGTCAAACAGGTGGAAGGCTACCATAATGATTTCATATAATGATTTCATTCTGTACTTACTAAATGCATTCCAATGATATTTCAGCTTGAGAAATTAATTTTATTTATGAAGGTGCTATTTCAAGTGAGTTGATAACTTTAAATTATGAACATATGGTTTATTAAATACAACTTTTAAAAGTTCTTGCTTACAATTGAAATAATACAATTGGTGGAGGTCATTGTTGTTTTGAAAAAAAAATGAGGGATAAAATAGGTATAACTTCATAGATTTTAAAAAACAAATCCATAGATTATGGCATTTCTTGTATTCATTCACAATGTTAATGATTTATGCTAATATTATCTTTTTTCTTCTTAATTTAACTTAATTCATGTCATATATTTAGCAGAATAGATAGTTACTCATTCTTAATTTCTTTAATGAAATTTTATAATGAAATAAACTGCAAATGAGATATAATAAATACTTTGCTCTCTCATATATATATATATATATATATATATATATATATATAATTTTTTCTTTTTTAACATAGGAAGTTCCTACAACAAGTGCAACAACAGTTGCTAATATTGCAAACATGTCAGAAGAATGTTTTGCAGAAGTGATGAAAATATTTGACACTTATGAAAAAGTAAATGGTCCAGGGAAAAGTTTTCCGGTTTAAGTAAGTCCAATTAGTTATATATTAATTGTAAAATGTATTATAGTATAGTATCAATATTATGAATGTATTACATGTTTTATAAACTATTGTTCATAAGTTTATATATCATTTATTTTTCCTGAATATAATTTATTTTACTTTACAATAATTATAATGAAATGAAAGCTGTTTAATTTTAATGGTAATAAAATTTTCTGTATTAGACATTGAGAATAACTTATAAATATAATATTATTAATGTACTTTAAAACACAAATAATATATAAGCAATAAATTAACAATTATATTAATTAAATATAAACTTCTTAAATTGAAATACTTGAATTTAGTATATATAGAATTCTTTGATATTTATAAAGTAATATTATAGATAAAAACTTAAGTGTCAGATTGCAAAGGATATGATATAAAATTTAAAAACATGAAATGAAGAAAGTGAATTGCTATAAAAATGAAGAACAATTAGAATGATAAACGATTCATTATGATATTTAAAAAAATTTTTTTTACCTTTATATGTGTCATGTGATTTTACTTGGAAGCCATACATATATATCTTATCTTACAATGCTATTTCAGTTCTTCAGAAGTCTGCAAGGTGTTGCTGAATCGGTTGAAATATTTTACTTGAGGAAGGTTTTGGCTGACATAAATTCAGTAATGAATATAACTACAGAAATTGAAAAATTGAAGAGTAAGCGGAAATTGGAAGATGTATTTGCTAAATTGACAAATTGCAGCTCTTGGGAAGAGACAAAACTGATGTACCCCGAGCATGCTGAAAGAGTGGATGAATTTTTAGGTGACTTAAATTTAATTACTTTTAACACAACACCAATTAACAGAAAGTTTATTTTGTAGCCTGACTTACCCTTCTAAAATCGCAAATACATGCATTCATTGTATAATCTGTATTCATTGTTAAAATATTTATTAAGGGAAATATTTACAAACCAAACCAAAAATTTTTTATAGCAAGTTACTTTAAGGATTAATATTTCAATACTAATCCAGACCACTCTGGGTTTATGAACATTATATGTCATCTGTAAAGTTAATCAGGTGTAATTTACTTCAAATTATACAGCCATTAGCCCAAGACATTAACAATAATAATAAGTAAAAATATGACCTGTTATTGCTCAGTTGATAGCATGCCTGTTTCATGGTGGGTTTGGGAGGGGCAATAAATTTTGTAGCATGGAATGAACACTATATACAAACCTGAGTAAAATATTCATTAAAACAAGTAAAAAAAACTTGCTTCAGTTCACAGAATAATGAATACATAAAACGGTCTTCACATTAACAATAGTTGATACACTCACCGTATATTTAGACAGTAAATATGTGATGTAAATGTGATTCAGAATGAATTTAGTTTGCATGTTCTTTTTTCTAGTTTTCGTAAATCAGTAACTGCAAATATTAATTCACATGCATAAACAGAATAGGAAATATGTGAAGTGATGAATCTAGTAAACCTTCATTAACCTGATTATCGCAATTTGACACTTTATCTTAAATGAATGTCAATTGTTAACTATACTCAAAAGGATAGTGCATACAAAAATGCGGCATAACAAGCATTGGACATTCTGTGTTTAAAAATGATTTTGTCTGTGTAATGTTTTGTTTATTTAAAATGTTAATGAAATACAATAAAAGATTAACATAACTAAAAAAAATTTAATAACATGTCTGGAAAATAAAGATTAGGCCAAGTCAGAATGACCTCATGAAATCATCAAATTCAAGATTCACTTTTATGTCAAACAAAGTAACACATACTTTAATGTAAATGTTGAAAGTGTACTCAGATCACAGAAGCCAATCAAGATAAAAGATTAGGACCATGCTGTTGAATGTTACCAGATATTTAGTGCCTAACACTGACAGATTTTTGTGTTATGTTATGATACTATGTTGACGTAGCTATTAATATACATAATAATACACAATACATAACAAAAATATAAATAATAGATTTTGTTACAGTTTTGATTATTATTTATGAGTTTATTGATCATTATTTGCTCTGTGCATTGGTCATTTTTGATTTACAGTTATGAAAGGATAAATTATGAAAAAAACCATGAAATTTATAACTGAAAATAAATAAATAAATTAATAAACCTTAAAAATGATGCTTAGTTGACATTGCATATAGTAGATTTAGTCAAATTAAAAATAAAATGTTATTTTTTAAAAAATTTTTTCAGATCTACACATGTCAGCAAAATACATTCCACAAAGACTGGTGGATTTCTGTAAGGAAGCTATGTTAGAGGATGCAATGCCAGAAGTGACCATTGAAATAATAATTTTAAAAAAATGGTGCAGTTGTTGAGAATAATAATTTATAACATTGCTAAAGAGAAAAGTTCTAAATGAATTGAAAGGGAATAAAAGGCTACAAAGTCTCTTAGATAATGATGAGAGTTTGATATACATCCACAAGATGATAGTTAAAAAATAAAAGCAGGAAAATTGAGTTTTGATTGTTTTCTTTTTTACTTTTTATGAAAAATAAAAATAAACTGCAGTGTTATGTACTAATTGACATATACGAATCATAATCTAATTTCATTTTAATGAAACAGTGAAATTAGAGAAAGGAAAACAAAAAACAAAAATACCATATAATACTAATTCAAATACAATATGTATATGATTCTAAACTGAATTGTTGTTGTACTCACTTACCTTACCTTGTCTTACCTTATACCAGAATATGGTTAGTTTGTATTATCTTATACAAATGCCAGACAAGGGTGTCTTAACTTATACCAGAAAAAGGTTAGAAAGTCTCATACAAATACAAGACTAGGATATCTTACCTTATACCAGAATAAGGTTATAAAGTCTCACACAAAAACAAGACTAGGATGCCTTACCTCATCTTAGGGTGTCTTACCTTATACCAGAATAAGGTTAGTTGGTCTCATCTTAAACAAATGCCAGACCAGGGTGTCTTACCTTATACCAGAATAAGGTTAGAGTCTCATACAAATGCAAGACTAGGATGTCTTACCTCATCTTATGGTGTCTTACCTTATACCAGAATAAGGTTAGCTTGTCTTATCTTATACAAATGCCAGACAAGGGTGTCTTAACTTATACCAGAATAAGGTTAGTTTGTGTTATCTTATACAAATGCCAGACAAGGGTGTCTTAACTTATACCAGAATAAGGTTAGAAAGTCTCATAGAAATACAAGACTAGGATGTCTTACTTTATACCAGAATAAGGTTAGAAAGTCTCATACAAATACAAGACTAGGATGTCTTACCTCATCTTATGGTGTCTTACCTTATACCAGAATAAGGTTAGTTTGTCTTATCTTATACAAATGCCAGACAAGGGTGTCTTACCTTATACCAGAATAAGGCTAGAAAGTCTCATACAAATGTAAGAATAGGATGTCTTACCTTATACCAGAATAAGGTTAGTTTGTCTTATCTTATACAAATGCCAGACTAGGGTGTCTTACCTTATACCAGAATAAGGTTAGAAAGTCTCATACAAATGCAAGACTAAGTTAACTTACCTTATACCAGAACAAGGTTACAAAATCTAATCTTGTACAAGAATAAGCATGGAATGTCTTAAACTATGCCACAATAAGGTTAGATAGTATAATGTTATATAGGTATATCAAGATGTCTTATTCTATAACAAGATAAGCAAAAGGTGTTCTTATCTTATACCTGAATATGGTGAGAAAGTGTAATTTTATACAACAATGACAAGCATTCAGTTTCTTACCCTATACTAGAATAGGGTTAGATAGTATCCTGTTATACATTCATAAGCATAGCTTATATTACCCTAAAAGAATATAGCTTAGAAACAATAGAATAGAATTGTAAGCATAGTGATTTATCCTATACTAGAATAAGGATTGATGTTGCATCATAACATACAGTATGATACTTTTAGTATCTATACCTTTGGTTATTGGAAATTGAAAAATTTCAAATTCCGAAAAATAAAATAATTTCCGAATTTATTTAATTTACTGTTAATTAGCTAACAACAATCTTGATAACCAGTCTATTGCCAAGCATTGCACAATTTTACTGAGAATTAAACTATATTCCAGATGGAATTAGTTCCACATGAAACTTTTGTAATAATAAGTAAGATAATGTGTGAAGGGAAAAGACTACTGGCAAGTGTGAGAAACTGTGTCCCATTCTGGAGATCCAATCAAAAGTTTAATCTTGGAATGGCATTATTGGGGTGTGGTGGGGAAAAAAAGTCACCTAGAATCTGAAATGGTTTTTAAAAAAATCATCTTGTTGATGAGCTCCTCTCAATAGAAAAATTATGTGATGTCTTATAAAGAATCAAAAATAAGATGTTGATTATCCCAACAAGCTGGTTGACACTTATTTTGTTTATATTATCATTCACATATCAAATTTTGAGCAAACAATGAATGGAAGTATTTGGATTAAATGGTTCTGATATCCAAGTCTGTACAGGTATCAGTAATTATGTCAATATTCACATTTTGTAGGCACATGATATATCTGAGGTAATGAAAAAGTATAAATGGCACTTTAATTAAATGATTCACCCCATTGAAATCTACCTGCAGTCTATGAAATAATACGTAAAAGGTATGTTGGAGGGCGATGGAATCTATTCACAATGGTGGTTAGGTTTGATCACCCATTAAGACACCTTTGATCAACATTTATGTTGGTTTGAACTATAGATTGCTAGTGATCTGACCATTGCAAGTCTTTTATCATGAGCCATTAGCATGTGATTTCTACATCTACAAAATACATACTACATGTATGTTGTAATTATAATTGTACAAGATTATATTGTTGTGTTCTTGATTTGTTATATGTTGGCATTCTGTTGTGCAAATTAGTTTCATTCATACCTGATCATAAGTCAACTTTTCAAGGACAAGGTAGAGGTCCCTATCAGCCAA
Source organism: Potamilus streckersoni (assembly GCA_016746295.1). Taxonomy (NCBI): domain Eukaryota; kingdom Metazoa; phylum Mollusca; class Bivalvia; order Unionida; family Unionidae; genus Potamilus; species Potamilus streckersoni. Next base: position 1,537,759 of record JAEAOA010001694.1, read on the forward strand.
TAATCTGGATTATCATTGTTTTACTTGATCAGATATATGGTGTTGAAATTGTTAGCTATAATTGTTTTAAGGAGAGGAGAATTTTCTAGTTCATGTGTCCCACTTGGTCAGACTGTCCTAGTGTTACAGTGCAAGACATCAACCCTAACACTTCTGTTGGGGATTAACATTTAACACCCTAAATGGGATTGTAAATTAACTTTGAAAACATCACAGAAATTAGATGTCTGCATTACTGTGATTACACCTGGTACAGCTGAATGGGAATGGGGGTGCACATATAAAAATGAGAGTTTACCTAAAGTATTTACCCCAAAATGAACTCTGTCGGCAACCCAGGTTCAGACTAGTTGCTAAACAGACAGCACATGACACTTTTAGCAGCAAGTATTCTGCCTCATTCTTTCTGGGGATGAAGTGAAAAATGGGTTTTATATTTAATGTTACGGAAGCCACACTACTGTCAAGTAAACTATCTTGGACAACATTTTGTAAGATTATTTCCAAAGAACTATTATCACAGTTAAATGAAATTGGACACAGAGGATACTACTAAAATGCAGAAAATGAATTTTATGCTTGGTTTGTATGATGTCACAGTATAGTTATGGAGTAGGGGGAATGGTCAGAAAGCACACATACCAAGTTTGATCGATTTAGATAGCAGTTTTGGGTAAGTAAAACAGAACAGACATCAGAATCTGGGCAATACCAGTCTAACATTGGGTTCAGCCTAGTTATCTTAAAAGTCAGTAAGCTGTATTGTTGGATTTTTTTTTAAAGCAGGAAAACAATTGTTCAGGGTCAAAACAACAAAACTTGTATGAAAAGCATGAGTTGACTGATGGTTTAAGTCATACAGGTTTCTCCATGTGTACATCAAAAAACAATTAGGAACTTGGACGCCCAAATTGAAGACTTAAAACTACAGTTACATGCTATTAAGTCAGCACAGGGGAGGATTAATGAGCAAGTAACCTCATGTGATACAACAATTTTAGACAGACTTCCAAATAAAAACAAAGTCAGATGCTCAGACACAGACAATCCCAATACCAGCCAAAAGGAAATGTAAAGTGACCATGCAAATAACAACTGGCACCCAAAGTAATCCTGCATTGCAAGTCATGTCACACCTGCAACTGCAATAAGTGAATACCCAAAACCCTCAGCTCAGAAAAGTCTGTTGCATGCACCAACAATAGCACTTCCCAGTGCTCAGCCAAATGTGTCAGCATCAGCTAAATTAACTCGCACAATGGAGACACCCAGTTCAACACCCCTTCCTCTAAGAGATGTCTGAAATACAAACCCTGAGTCCAACACAAAAAAAATCACAAGCCAGAAAAGATAGGTCTCTAATAATTGGCTCATCAATACTGAAAAGTATAATACCAAGGAGATTTTTTAAAACAGATGTACAGACTCTAAGAGGTGCAAAAATCAATAGTATCACAGAAAGACTAATGAATACTAATTTAATCAAATACAACCAAATTATTACTTTAGTAGGTGGAAATGATACCAGGGATGGAAGGTCGCTAAGCCAAATCAGAACAGATTTTGAAAGTTTACTGTATGCTGCTAGGTATTGCAGTCCAAGATACATGTAAAATAATCATACCAGGCCTACCACCTTGTGTGGACACCAGGGTGAAAAAAATCAATGATCTGATAATTGACCTATGTGAAGACTTCAACCGACAGTACATTCCTCGATACACATCTTTCTTTCTTCAGAAACAGGATATCAACCTAAGTCTCTACCACAGAAACAAAATTCATTTAAGCTGAAAAGGAACCTCTCAACTACTGAGAAATATCATGTATGCCCCCATTTGCAGACACTATAATGAAGAGTACTGTATCTACTGTGGGGAAACTGGCCATATGACACAGGTATGCTATCATGGCAAACAGGTTGAGTACTTCAGATGCAATAAATTTGGACATAAACAAAGACTCTGTCAATCAATGTATTATACTAGGAAGCTGGCAAAGAGAATGCCAATGCTTCATCCATAACAAATCAAAATTTACCTAGAGACTTTACTCTAAATATTCAATGGGCACTGTTGTAAATGTAAATGTTAATGGATTTTTAGGGTCTGTATGTGACTTTGAAGATGTGTGTTTATGATTTTAACGTAGCTTTTAACAATTTTTCAGTCATATCACTACGATGTCTGCAGTGTCGCAGTTTATAGTGATGTCTAGCACTGGGGCATCATGCAGCAGACATATAGCATGATGTCCCACCCAGTCACATTATCCTGACACCAGGCCGACCAGTCCTACCACTAACCTCTGAATGCTGAGCGTCAAGCAAGGCAGCTGTTAGTACCATTTTTGTAAGTCTTTGGTATGACTCGACCAGGGATCGAACCCACGACCTCCCGCATCCGAGGCGGACGCTCTAACCACTAGGCCACCGGAGCTAATATATATATGAACATTTAAGTATGGAAATAGAATGTAAGAACGATAAAAGTAGTATGGAGACAATCTACAGGGGTAACCCATTGCATGACATGCATATAAATGATATGAAACTAAATGCAAAAGGTTTTAACGTAGGTCACTTAAATGTACAGGGTATAGTGGGAAAAATAGACAAATTAAGTTCTAGTTAATATTATAGCTGTTTTAGGACTCACTGAAACCAAACTAAATGCTAACCACCATGATGATCTATTTCATGGTCAAGGCTACAATAAACCATTAAGCAGGGACAGAGAGAAAGAGACAGCAGGGGGAGGTCTTGTTATATACATTAGGGAAGAGGTAAATACAGAATGGCGACTTGACTTGGAGTCACAAGAAATTGAGAGTATTTGGATGGAAATTTATCAAAATAATGCAAAATCGTTTCTAGTTGGTTTCATTTATAGGCCACCTTCCTCCAAGGCAATTTGGAATGATAACTTTCTGAAACAAATGGAAAATGTTCTTGCCCAGGAGAAAGAAACATATATACTCGGTGATATAAATAAGGACCTTCTCAATACTCAAATAAGGAAGAACTGGACAAAAGTTATTGAATCATTAGGCCTAGTACAGATGGTAAATGACCACACTAGCGTAACAGAAACATCAAGCACTCTTATTGATCACATTTATACCAACCTACCAGACAATATAACTTGTGTTAACATACCAAAAGTTGGTCTTAGTGACCACTATCCTACTTTTTTGACAAGAAAATTTAAATGCATGAGAAATAAGAAAAATACACACAAAACTATCACTTACAGATCATTAAATTTTTTTTAATGAAGAACAATTTCTCAATGACCTATATAAAGTTCCATGGAATATGATCCAAAATTTGGATGACATAGATGAAGCTCAGAGGGTGGTGTGGACTGACTTATTTATGGATATAGTCTCTAAGCATGCACCACAGAAAGTACATCGAGTCAAGAATAAAATCCAACCTAATTGGCTTACAACTGAAATCCTTGATGCTATGAAAACAAAGAGACCAATTCAAGGCTATGGGAAACCATGCACAATATAAAGTATGGAGAAATAAAAAATCAAGTATGATTAAAAAAGCTTAACAAAATTATTATCAATCATTGCTTGAAAACAAAAAGAGCGACAAAAACTACATTTGGAAAGTCTTCAATGAACTCACTGGAGGAACACACAAAGATCAGATAAGTAAAATTCACTCACTTCTGGTAAATGACACCATAGTCACTGATGACAATGACATTGCAAATGTTTTCAATGATTTTTTTCACCAACATTACCACAAAGTTAAAAGAACCAGTGATTGAAAACAACTTTAATGAACTGAAAAAGTTCTGCAGCAACAAAATCTCTAAGGAGGTGTTTCTCTATCCCACCAGTCTCAAAAAACTTTGTTAAGAAATATCTCGGTGAACTTGATACTAAGAAAGCTACAATACTTAATCAGATTGGTCCACGACTCATTAAATCTTCTGCCTCTGCTATTGTGGATAGCATAACATTCATAATCAATTTAAGTATTGCAACCTCATCTGTCCCCAAAATATGGAAAACTGCAAAAGTAACTCCAATTCACAAATCTGTTCCTAAGGATGATGCTGATAACTACCGGCCAATCTCAATACTACCAAACTTGTCAAAATTGATTGAAAAGCATGTCCATGTTTCATTCATATCATATTTAACCAAACACTTTGTGTTATACCCTAATCAATCAGGCTTTAGACAGAAACATTCATGTGAGACTGCCTTGATCTCCCTAACTGATAAATGGCTTCAAGCACTTGACCAAGGTAGAATAATAGGTTCTGTATTTGTAGATTTCAGGAAAGCTTTTGACATGTTGGTTCATGAAATCGTTTTGAAGAAACTGAAAATCTGCCAATGTGATGAAAACACAGATGGTTTACTTCATACTTAAGAGAACACAACATGTTTATATAAATAATGTTCTGCCTGAACCTGGAACAATTAGATGTGGAGTACCACAAGGCTCAATTCTGGGTCCATTACTGTTTATTTTATTTATTAATGACCTACCACTTGTACTAAAGGACTCAGTATCATCTACAGATCTCTATGCAGATGACACAACATTGTCAGACATCCAAAACATAAAGCAAGAACTCAAAATTTCTTTACAGAATGCCCTAAACAAACTGGACACCTGGTGCACATACAATGGCATGGTGGTTAATACTGGTAAAACTAAAATATTACTTATCTCAACACGGAACAAAACTTGATAGTGATGAACTACATTGACATGGAAGGATAAAAGGTTGCAAATGGTCTGTCATGATAGTCTACTTGGTGTTTTGGGAAATAATAACCTATCATGGACTGAACATATCAAACATATCAGTAAAAAAGTCAATTCAAATTTATGGCTTCTCAGTAGGATAAGACACTTTTTCCCAGAAAAGCACAGAAAACTATTTTATAACAGTTACATACAACCCTATTTAGATTACTGTATGGGGTAATTCAAATGATACAAACTTAGCAAAGCTGTCACATCTAAAAAAAAGAGCTTTTGAGTTAATATCAATCCAGAAAGAAAGCAAGGAAAATTTAGCTGGTAAGTTAAAAATACTACCTATTAAAGACCGAATCTGTTTAAGAAAAGCCAAATTAATGTACAGAATAGTCAATAATAGTGCTCCTGAATATTTACAATCACTATTCAAGTATAGGCTACTTGGAAATACTCCCCACCTGCGATCAATGTCTACCAAACATTACAAAATTCCCAAACCAAATAAGGAATTATTTTTAAAAAAAGTTTCCAATACTCTGGAACTTTGCTCTGTAATAGTATTCCAGTTGAGATTAGAAATGCCCACTCTATTTCCTTTCTTCAAACCCAGTATATATACAGAGGCTTCAGAGATGCAGCAAAAATAAGTAAATTCCTTTGAATGAGGGCCTCAAGGTAAATTAGTTCTTAGCTAATTGAGTTACCCTCTTTAAAAAAAAGTAATAAAAATAAATAATAATAATAATAATATTAATAATAATAAATAATAAACAATAAGCACAATATGTAAAGGTATCCCAAAAATTTGGATCTGTAGTGGTTATCTTTCAGATTCATTATGTTCCTGGTTTAGCAAGCCAATGGGTAGGACAACCCTTGAACAAAGATGCTACTACTGATGGTAATCACAAGGTTGAAGGTCAAGGTCACTTATATGTTAATTAAATGTTTTTATAAATTAACTTCAAAAAAGATGCATGAAAAGCACGAGTTGACTGATCCCATATAGCAAAAAAAAAAGTTAACTACTGGAGTCTTTATCACCCATTTGTAAAGCCCTATTAAACCAGTTAATTTTACCTTTTATCAAGTGTTTCTGCATGTTTTAACACTCCAAACAGATAATGTCTCTCTCTTACCATAAGAAAATCAGTCAGCAATGTTGCCATCAGGAAGCACAAGTTTTCCAAGTTTTTTTTTTTCATTAGCTTTCAGTACATCATTATCTTTTCAACAAAGCAAGCAATACCTTGTATGTTGCTGGACGAGCTACAAGGGTTGCTGGTGGAGGGGGTGGGTTTAAATGTACATAGAGCGAGTCACTTAACTTCCAGTGACTGTAGTCTTTGTTTCCCATATACACTCAACCATATTCATTGCTTATCATTTCTGCTGGCACTGAATAGGATTTTTGCTCACAATAAAGTTAACAAAGGTTCAAAGATTTAGAATGTTTTGTGCTTACATCTTAAAAGTGGTTTCAGCATTCTCCCCATATTCCCAAGATCTACATTATTACAACATGCTCTGACAGTATGGCTTGTACCTTTTGCCTTTGACTTCTCTGACCCAACCATAGTCAGGCAACCACTTCCCACTGAGCACACACTTACCAGGCATGATGAAGTATTATTCTTATTTGTGCACATTGCCCATTTTTATTGTTAATCAGGAAATAACTCTGTCACATCAGAATTTTTTAATATTTTTCCTCATCAGCCAGAACATTCAGTATTGCTAATTGGAAAGAGCTGTCTCTTCTGTCACATTAGAATTTTATTTTCTTAGGCAAATGGAGCATCATTCAACTGCTTAGAAAAAGTAACAGTGACAGCAATTGGATAAGTGTAATAGTAGATCCCATTAAAAGTTTGGATATGGTGGTAACTATGTAATGCTAGTACTTAGTGCATTTTGACAAATGGTGTACATTACTCTTTTGTTCAGACCAAAAGTTAACAGATTTTTCTCAAATTTTTTTTAACTACTACTTTGAATATTATTTCATTTTTGGAAGCAAATTCTGATCATGTGAAATTCAAGGGCTTTTCAATTCAAAGAGATTTAAAAGTCCGAGTTGAATTAAAGGACTTTTAAAAGCTGTCCATGAAATTCAAAGACTTTTCAAGGCTGTGAGATCCATGGAAGTAGGCAGAAATATTCTACCTGTTTCAACAGCAAGACATGTAATTTGACAATTTATGCCATCAAAAATTCTGTTTCAAAGTTCTTCGCAATTATTGCAAATAAAGTTTTGAATGATTTACCTACTAATCTAAATCCATCACCCAAAAAAATAAAAGTTTGAAATAGATAAAAAAAACCCCATCTTTTTCACTGTACAGCTGTTGTAAACCATATCCATCATTATTTCTGATAATTATACTATGTAAAATGAGTATATTTATGTATGTGATAAGTCTTAAAGTAGTATGTTATTGCATTGCCTATAACCAGCGCTTTCACTGTTATAAGGTCATTTTATATATAAACAGTAAAAATAATGGTAAATTTGTTATCCTCTATATTTTAGATCTGCACTATATTCTGCTGTGTGATGCAATATTAATTAAGGACCACAGTGGATATTCTTTTCCTTTTGTTATCCTATCTTTTATACTATGAACTTTTTTAAAAACTCCTATACCGAATAAATCTTAATGTATCATAGTCAAGTGTTAACAATGAAAATTCTCTGGTTACTTTAACATGGCAGGTTGTTTTAGAAATTGAACATAAAATGAATAATAAACATCGTGCTTCACATGTACTCCCCACATGATTAAAGAGAATTTTGTAACAATTACGGAGAATCTATGTCGATTTACAAAAAATAAAAAAGGAATATGGTATTCAACTGCATCACACAATATTTAAACCTCATCTGTACTGTTTGCCCACTCGATCATGATGCTTTATGGCATGATGAAAAGGCAAAAGACGACTTGTGGTGCAACATTTAATAACTAAAATTTAACAGAGATCAAAGAACTTATAGTGTGCAATATTGGGACAACTGTTTCTCACCATTTCAATCATTCACTGTACAAGAAAAATATTTTTTTTTTAAAAATGCAAAATTATGACCAAATTACAAATCTTTTGTTAAATCTGGTTTTTAAGAAAAAATTGGCAATATATATATATATTAACTAAACTCAAAATTATTTCCATATTTGTCTATATGCAATTTCCTTTTATCAATACATCATGCAAAAAAGTTTACAAAACATTAAAAGATCTTAAGACACTAATTTCTGAAGAATTTTACAATCATTCATGACAATACAACCGACTTCATTACATCATAAGGTATGATTCTGATGAATTTACTTCTAAAGTATGTAAGGAATTAACAATGCTCATCAAATGGAAACCTGTCAAGTATTCAGAAGTGAAACATTTTCAAAAGAATAAATTTGAAAATTGAACTTATTGCATCGTAAGCACAAAATGTAAAATAAATTACCAAGATAGTCTGAGGGCCAATGAAAATGAAGCAGTCACTGAAACTAAATATTGAAATGAAATGAAAGAAACATATTAAACATATAATAATAATAACTTTTTTTGACATGTATGTGCAGCTATGTAAAGTGTAGGTCTCAAATCCATTCAACTTATTAACGATAAGATTAGGAAATCATGCTGGGTGAGAATTTTGTAGTATCACATGTAAGTGACTGATACAGAATCAACTTTTGTAAACTGATACTTGCTTCTTTTCTTTAACATTATTTTGGAGTTAGAATTTCAAATTAAATATTTTTTTACATGGGCATCTAACTTTCCTCTCATTCCATATACAATAGCAGATAAAAGGAATGGTATCTTCATTTAACATGTACACTAACATACCCTTAAACAATTATGATCCATACAGAATAATAAACATCTAAAAGCTAAATTATTCAATATATATAAATTCGGAACACAAAAGGATTCTATACAGTTGTCTTCAGTGACCATGAATTTGTCAAGTTTAAATGGTAATTGCTTCATATATTGTCAAGCCATACACAGCCATGGTTGCATCCAAACAAAGTTATGATTTTTAATTTTCTTTTTAAACAAAGACTTTACACATAATTCTGTATGAAAATCATGATTATGGTCAGAAATAAAATGCCTGATCTTATTTTAAAAGACAAAAACCACCTGCTCCTTTTTGATACCATACATATAAGCTAAGTTGAGGCTGAAAAATTCAAGTGACAACTTCATTCGGGTTATTTGCAAGAAACCAAGTGATACAGGTGATATGAGTACATGTACCTTTTCTCAATACATGATGACAATATAGGAAATTACCATATATACTTGCATACATGTTTAAAACCAACTTCAAATAACTGAGATCCTGATCTGCAGTCACATAATGTGCTACCAGATCAGAATCTGTGTTGTTTTACTGATTAATCATAAACTGCATAGACTAAGATCTGATGACCCAATGTGTAATGACAGAACTGGGTCAATGATGTTTGCAGTTTGATACAACTTATAATACTGTATAAATATTTGAAATCAGCACTGACAGGTTTGCTGCAAACATAGTTAAATAGTTTTGATGTGCTTCAGTTAATCAGTCATCCATCCCAACATGACCTTACATGTAGTAGTATTTGGCACTGACAGGTTTGCTGGACAGAGGTCAGTAAATAATTTTGATTGGATATAGTCGGTCAGTCATCCATCCCAATATATCGGAAGAGATAAGACATGGATTCTTTGTTATGGATTCTTCGGATTGCCTCTACAAGCATTCCACTCACATCCACGGTCTTAATCTTATGACACTGTATTTTTTGGATATCATGGGGAACAGTGTTGGTAACCACAACCTGAAAAAAATAATGAACAGCAAGTTGTTAAAATCTGTAAAGTACATTGTAATATAGTTGAAGTCTTTTTATTTCTACTACTAACTCATATAGTCTGAGCCTATTAACACTGTAATGATGCAATGAATATGTTTTCAGTTGCAACTGCGTAAGTTCTTACAACTTGCAGAACACAGTTTGATGTTGGAGGATATCAGAGAACTGTTGAAATCCACCTCCCTTGAATAAACAACCATGTACCTTTGCATGTAACTGAGTCGAGGATTAAGCTTAGAGCTATAGAGGTTCAAAGCAAGTAGGTTTGTAATATGATTAAAATCATTTTCCAATGTCCATCAGTAAGATCAGACAGCAACCATTTATGGGTCATGTTCTGGTGACCTTTAAGTTAGCAAATGGAAATGCAGCTTAAAAAATCTGAAAGTGATTCAAATCATTCAGCAAACTGTACTGCCTGGTCTCCCAAATACGAAGATACAAGACTTCATCTGATTGGCTGATAAAATTAGCAATTATGGTAATAACATAGGTCACCAAAACATGATCCCTAAACAGTCACTGTCAGATCTTCACATATAGCAATGGAGATCATATTTTAATCAGAATGGTAGATTTGGATATAAGCAATATCATTATTTTTATGGCAGTTAATTGGTTTTATTGTACTGCATATGGACCACCACCTGTATTAGAACACATGGGACCAAATGAGCTGTATGTAAACAATTTAACACTTACCAAGCAGATAAAGTTACCATTGCAATTTGATTTTATTTGTTCATATTGAACATTTTGTTTTTAATTTAGGTCATTTTATGGCTAGTTTGACTGTAAATTACACTGTACTATTATTTAAATGGTTTATAAGCAACTGCTAAGATAGTAATATCTTCTAATGACAAGGCAAGGTTATTATTAATTATTCATATAGAAAAAAACAAGTGCTATGGATCATAGCATCATCTTTGTATTGTGATATCTCTCATGTTGTGATATTACTGGTGAAACATAGCTATGCAGCTTATCCAGTTTGCCAAGGTCTGAAGCAACATAAATTCATAACCCCAACCCAAAGTTGGGGCACCTGTCTATTCCAGGTGGGCAGTTTGACAACTTAACCAAATAACCCAATTCTCAGTATTCAGTGCTTATCACTTAAGTCAAGGTGCTTCACAACTCCCCATAAACTATGCCTCCAGTCCAATCCAGGTGGACTTTCATAGCTAGATTAACCATTGCACTCAAGATTGAAACTGTCACCAGAGCAATCATCAGGCCATGACTCATTGTTCAGTGTGCAGTGCTTATCACTGGAAGTCACTCAATTCTACCTCAGATTCAATATTCAGTGTGCAGTGCTAATCACTAGATCTCACACAATTCTACCTCAAGACCCAATATTCATCTGCAGTGCTTGTCACAATAAGTTATATCACTCTACCTCGTAACCCAGTACTCCATGTGCATTTATTCCAATACTTAGTTTGCAGTGATTGTCATTAGAAGTCACATGACTACTTCATGACCCAATATTCAGTGGACAGTGCTTATCACTAGAAGTCACACAATTCTACCTCATCACCCAATACTTGTTTACAGTACTTATCACTAGAAGTCATGATGCTCTACTGCAAACATGCTGGAGCCACAAATTGTGATTTGCAACTTTAAATCCAACATCAGCTATGAGTGTTAAAGGTTGTCTCATGTTGTTTCTTCTATGTACTGATGTGCCATTAAACATTGATGACTTGATTTTCTCATATTATCTCTTTTATGCAATGATGCACCATTAGACAATGATAACTGGGTTTTCTCATATTGTATCTTTCATTCACTGATGTGCCATTAAACAATGATGACTGAATCAAGCCGACCATTAAGCTACCCTGTCTATCTCAAGAATGTGAAGAAATAGTAAATGTTTGGAGTAGTACATTTTCAGGACAGGAGATGAAAGAAATAATATAAGTTCTGTTGTATAAATATATTTATATGATGAGAGAAATGCTCAATTAAAATTATTTTGCTTTGCCAGCAAAACTGCAATTGAAATGCTAAAACATTTAAAGTGATTTCTATCCCTGTCAGCATGAGACAATTTTCATATTGCGACATTTATGCTTTGCACAGATAAAGATCCTCATGGGTTCAATACAAAGTTTTAAAACTAACCTTTCTTGATGGATTTAATCCTTTTATGACCAAAACATTATCTGATCAGCTGGTGAATTAAAAATGGTGATTTACAATTATATTCTAGAAGATCCTTTGTTTATGACAGACTGATTATCACATTCAAGCATACATGTACATATATGGCAGCATTTGCTGTGCTCAGATGAGAGGTCAAGTTAGACCTATCATTTATGTCAGACTGATTATCACAATCAAACATACATATACATGTGTTATGGCATTTGTTTTGCTTTGAGGAGTGGTTGTCATCTTAGACCATTAATTTAAGACACATTATCACCCAATGTACACATATGGAGACAGATGCTATGTTCAGAAGAGAGATCAATTAAGGTTAGACCATTGTTGTTGTTGTTGTTGGGCTTAACGCCATTTTTCAGCACATGATAGGCTATTCATGGCGGCCAGTATTAATGGTGGAGGAAGAAACCCGGAAATCACCGGAAAGAACCACCGACCCACGAGAAGCTACTGGCAAGCTTTCTCACATATCTAAATTAGCCAAATCCTAGACTCGAACACACACAGACAGAGGTGAGATGGCAGTGATCCGTAACGGAGAGCGATTTAGACCACGCGGGGTCCCATTTAGACCATTCATTTAAGACAAGCTGATTACCAAACTCAAGACAGATAATCACACTCAAGCATACATGTACATGTATGGTAGCAGATGCTGTGCTTGGATGAAAGATCATTTCATTTTAGATCTGCTGATTGGCAGATCCAACTGTACATGTACATACATGGTGGAAGGTGCTGCAATTATATTTGAGGTCAAGTCATGTTAAAGTACAACCCACAATGGGGCATGTATGTACTGTGTCACTTTTTGCAGCTATAGGTGTCATTTTGGAGAATTTCAATAAACTTATCTTAAAAAATGGTGTTTATTCACTTTATCTTGCTCATTATCCATCAAAATACCACTGAAGATTTTTGTATAAATTCTTCAAGAAATGTTTAATGGCAAATTCAATCATAACGTACATCAACATTTTTAGAGACAGTCACCCAAGCATGGTGATCCTGTTTATACAAGTTACTGTCATGCGCTATGATGTAACAGGGAAAGCGCATGCATAAACAGAGTCATAACAATGTTGTCATTTATAAAAAGCCTGAAAAAACACCTAGGGAATAAAAAAAAATCACCAAAGTCCAATAAATAGGAGGTAATTATATATATATATATATATATATATATATATATATATATATAGAGAGAGAGAGAGAGAGAGAGAGAGAGAGAGAGAGAGAGAGAGAGAGAGAGAGAGAGAGAGAGAGAGAGAGAGAGAGAGAGGTCTTGTCTTATATCATATACATATTCATAGCTGCCAACCTGCCAGGCTTGCAATTAGTGAAAATTGAGATAAATATTTGTGAATTTGGACCTGAATTGGTGAAAAATACAATGACAATAACTCCATCCACACTGACTGTCAGTACTACACTATATCAAGATGCAAAATAAAACTAAAACACTACATATATGCAAACATACATTTGCATTTCTATTTATTATTGTATTCACAAACTTCTCTTGTTCTTGTGGTTATTTATCAAGACATGATACTATGGATAAAGTTCTGTGGCTCTTGTCATTACCGCCATCAATTGCTATAGAAAATGAAGTCATTTGCATATGAAGCACCAAGTTTTCTGTGGTGTTCTCTGACATTGCTTTAACTAGTGCAGCAAGTTTGGTTCCTCCACAGGAAAATTTGGAAGCAATCTTCCGAGTCCGGGAATATTTGTCAGAATAAATGTTTTGCATGGTCTCCAGTTGACAAAGGTAGATTTTGTTCAATAAGAAAACTCAAAGCGTTGGTAGCTTGCAGGTCTTCTGTCGATGGCTTAAAATATTCCAGAGCTGAAATATGCAAGTTCTTAATTTTCCCCAAGCTCTAAATGTTTTTTGCTACCAATGTGCTTCCTGACATCGTCTCTGCCACCATGCTCTATGCTAAAATTTGTGGTACACCGTGTGCCAAAAGAATGATGTATATTAATGTTTGATGGCTGAATGCATGGCCAAGTTTTGGTAGACTCCAAAATAAACATTACTTTTTGTGCAATACATTTCTTTTTCCTTGGTGGTGATGCCGTGATACCATTTTCAAGATGCAATGCCTAGTGGTAATTCAAATCTGTGTTGGCAATGCATGTGCAGAGCAAATTTCTGGTTTCACCACAGTTTCTCTCAAAAGCATTTGTAAAATTTCTATATTAAAATAGGCTAAAATGCTTGCTACCAGGCCAACTGTACCAATTGGCTGTAGTTCAGCTAATATTGCGACCAACTGTACCAGACCATTTTCATGACCAGCGCTAAACAGGAATTAGATTAGACCAGCACTAAACAGGAATTAGGATATTTTAAATAATTGAAAAATGGGGAATTTCTGAATTTTTTGCACACAGTATGAATTTGTTAAAAAGTTGTGAAATTCACGCCAAAATTGTGAGGGTTGGCAGCTATGCATATTACATATTTTCCCTACACAAGCATCTTTGTTCATACACATGAAATGTAGCCATCAATTCAGACTTATTTTAGTTAAATTTTACATTATGCTAAATTATAAATTATCATGGCTGAACATCCATACAGAAGATAAACTTCTTGTTCATGTGACTGTACATTGATTCCCCTTGCATTAATAATAGTTTCATTCAATATAAACTTTCTTGACCCAGTCTAATGCTGAAATGCAATTGTAAAAGTCCATAGAATTCAATAAGTTTTGTCAGGACATTTTTTTTTATGGCAAATATTGTTTAAATCACTAAAAATGAATGAAAGTTTTTAGAACTATATTATGATTAAATTTTAAAACAAAACTTTATAAATTTGTGTAAGTAAATGTGCTTACATGATCAATATGACTTTTATTCTACACCCTTTATTAAAGACCTGATGTCTGCCACATCCAAGTATCCACATACAAGTATGATGGCAAATGCTGAACTCATACAAAAGGTTAATTCATTTTCAACCATACATTTAAGAAATGGACAACTGTCATGCTTGTACATGGTAATCTTTTCCTAACCTCATCGATCTCTGAATCCTCTATTAGCCTGGGTGCATCTGATGACAACAATCCATGGGTTGCCATCACATAGACCTTGTAGGCACCCCTCTCCTTCAACACTTCAGCCACATTCACAAAAGAATGTACATCATCTATCAAATCATCCTGAAAAAAGTAAATCACAATGAGCCAAGTTTTACATATCAGATGAAGGTGTTAGACATTGTTCTTAATGAAAAAATATGTATACTGCTTTAGATTTCAATACTGGTAAAAAAGAAAAGGAGAAGCAAGTTTAAAAAAAAAAGGTGTCTCATTTAGTCATGGTTTCTAAGTATCATTTGCTACTAACATATCCTGTAGTTCTCTGGAAATCATAAAAAAAACTAAAGAGTCTTTCCATTTATTATCTATTAAAACCCTCCCCACTACTAGTCACCAGATTCTCAAGTGCCTTTTTATTAATCCATATTGGTTGTATTTATATTAATTCAGAAGGTTTCCAGTCACTTTTATGAGGATGTTCCCAAAATATATGAGAAAACACCTGACTTGTTTAAATGGCAAACTGACACACAAGTGCAAAACTAAACAAGAGCCCTTCAAAGGGTTTGATTCTCTACTGTATAAAAAGAATTTGAAGGATTGTTTATTTTTAAATGCAGAGCATTGAATCCATCAACGACACCCTTCAGGAATAAGATTTAGATCTTAACCACTGTAGAAGCTATAGATGATTAGCACCACTTTCATTTAGGTTGAACTAGACACTACTAGGAGACTTTTGGTGTTAACCTCATTTTGATATGACCATAAAATTAGAGAAATTGGGGACAAAGATTTTAAATGTGTTCATTATGGCAGCCATGTTTGTGGTTATATCAGGACCATTTTCATGTACAATCAACAAGATAGTATCCTTAGCCTTCTGGTTTTAATCCCACATCAATAGGTCTTTTCATTTAGGAGGTGTACCAATAAAAACTTTTTCAAAAATGGCTTCCATTTTGGCCATGCTCAAAGTTAGAATGATGCCATTGTCATTCAGGACAAACTAGACATCAAAAAGACGTCTTCTGGAGTAATGATAACAAGAGTTTCAAAATGGCCTTAGTGTTTTCCATGTTGGTTATCTAGGTGGCACTATTTTTTTTTATAACAAACTAGACATTATAAAAAGTCTCCTGTTGAATGCTACACCTATTTGAGACATATATTTAAAACAACCTTCATTTAAGACAGCTGATTATCACACTCAAACATACATGAACATGGAATGTGGCAGATGCTGTGTTCAGATGAGAGTTCAATTCTTGTTAGATCTTTCCCATGCTGACAACTTTTGATTCAGGAGGATTAGCAATAACAAAATTTTAAAACTGGCTGCCATGGCAGGTATACTGGGTCAGATCAGCGCAATTTTCCTTTAGGACCAGCATGACTTTGTAATAAGTCTTTTAGTAAAAATACCATGATGACATAACCATCCATTCAAGGGGAGTAGCCATAAAGTTTTCAAGATAGCTGCTGTAGTGCCTCTATCTGATAGCTGAAAAGCATCATTATTTTAGTAGAGCTAATCTCCTGCCCATATTTGTATAATTAAGGCTTGCCAGACCAATGCAGGATTAAATGGTTGCAGGTGTAATAGGGCTTAACATGTTAGATGTTAAGTCCATGTATTGTCAATTCAGAATTTCAAAAGTCTTATACAGTATCATTTTCTGCTGAATTAAAATCACAGGATCTACATTAAGGGAATTTTGGTACAAACTGTAAACATGTGGTATCAGACTTACATAAATCAGATTTAAGTTCATTTGGCTTGTAAGGAAGGTAGCTTGTGATAGAATTAATGTCAGGCAAGCCTTGGTATTCAACCAAGTCTGAAAAATTTACCTCTGATCACTAAATATGAAAACTAGGTTGCTGTCTCATCCTCTCGACACAGATAAGTAAATTTGTTACACCTGCTCAATAATTATAAAAATGTTCCTGCTTTAAATAGATTACCTGACAAATAATAATGTCTTAATTCAAAGAGGTTAACTAAATTAGTGAAATATAAATAATCTCCCCTCCCCCACCCACACACACAATAAATTTTAGGAAAATTAATGTTTGTGTTCCATTACCTGATGAATCCAATATTATATTTTCTATATAAGTTCTATAAACTACATGATTCAAGACTTTCACATGAGTTTGATATGTACTGTCAATTAATATTTATGCAGCTTAATTTGTTGGGGTTAAAATCAAATTCATGGTTGTGTACCTTCAAGATTGTGTACCTTCAAATGCAACTAACATCAAATTATCAAACTTACCACAATAATGGCAATCCTGCCTCCAACATCACCAACAACATTAATGGGAGGCTTCTCTTTGGGGAGTATAGCTGAAACATACAAGTAACAATATTTCACAAGAATTTTACAGAATGCTTTAAACTTTTTTGACATAATACAAAAATCTTGCATGGTTACTAGAACAAAAAAGCAGATCAGTGTGACCTTGAAGTAGGACACAGAGGTGGATGATATAAATAAACTCACACAATTTCATGACTACAAAAAATGTTTCAATGGAACTAAGCTGAATCCAAACAGTTCATCATTGGATCAGAAACAGCAGACCATTGCAGCCAGTTTTTGTTCATGCCAAGTCAATATAAATACATGCATCAAGTTTCATGACTACATACAATGTCTCAGAACCGGGGCTAAATGTAAAATAGCTGGGGCATGAAAAGTAGGTAACCAGGACCTACTTTTGTCCATAGTGAGCAGTACTCTCTAGGATACAGACAGCCATGAAATTTTTTAACTGTACATACAAGTCTCAGAGAAAGTGAGCCTCTAATGAAAAACAAAACTTAATATTGACACATACAAGTAAAACTATGCCACAGTACAATAAGCTATAGATGGCAGTAAGTATGTTTTGGTGGAGAATGAGTCTAGGAATAACTATTGACCCAGGGGAAGTTACTAGCAAGTTTTCCCACATATTCACATTGTGGGATTGTTCCAGACTAAACTCTGCAAGTGTTACAACTTTACGGTGTTTAAGTAACAGAAACCAAGAAGTTACAAAGTGAAAATTTAAGAGGAACTTACAGTATGATGAATTAAATCCCAAATAATCCTAAATGTTCTATCACAAGTCCAAAAGTATTGAGTATTTCAAATGAATTCCAATACTTTATGTGCTGATGTACCAAAAGTTCTTGGATAAACCAATGTACCAAAAGTCTTGTTCTATGATAGTGATATTTAATCCAGAATGTTTCTGAGGGCTGTTCTATTTAAACATACATGGTGTCCAGGGAAGGCAGCTTTTTTTCAAAATTTGTGTCTGCATACTCTGATGTCACAAAGTTCATATTTAAATCATTAGAAAATTTTTAACTGCATCTATAGGTGGGTACCCCACTTTAATCCCTGGGTCCTATGTGTTATAATGTGAATGAATCTCAAAACTTTAAGTTCAAAATCTCAATGAGCACTTTTTTATTCCAATGAATAATTTAAATAAATGATTCTGCTTAAATTATATGTGAACTAAAACACTGAATGATTCCACACTGAATGATTCCAAAGACTCAACTTAAAAAGGAATGAATAATTTTGTTTACCACAACCTCATATTAAACCTAGGACACAATAAAATAACAAGGATGTGGGTCACAAGTTTGTTTTTAGAACATTCAGTTTGTAAAAAGGGCTAGACACTGAAGTCAGATATCTGTAAAAAATTTATTTATAACTTAAAAACATGACAAAAATCAGGTACACATAAAAACTCTATCTTTAATCATGGACAAATGACAAGCACAATATATTTTAAATACGCATAATACAAGGTCTTTTTTGGGGTGCATTTTGATGTAATTGGGGATTAGCATGTGCTATTGGGTTATGGTTTTGATCATTATTCGAGGCTACTGTGTATAAAGCTATGCAACTATCAAAACATGACATTCAGATCAGGCTGAATAGTGACTGCTTTTGATCATTATTCCAGGCTACTGTGTATAAAGCTGTGCAACTATCAAAACATGACATTCAGATCAGGCTGAATAGTGACTGCTTTTGATCATTATTCCAGGCTACTGTGTGTAAAGCTGTGCAACTATCAAAAAATGACATTCAGATCAGGCTGAATAGTGACTGCTTTTGATCATTATTCCAGGCTACTGTGTATAAAGCTGTGCAACTATCAAAACATGACATTCAGATCAGGCTGAATAGTGACTGCTTTTGATCATTATTCCAGGCTACTGTGTGTAAAGCTGTGCAACTATCAAAACATGACATTCAGATCAAGCTGAATAGTGACTGCTTTTATTAAATGTGAAATTGACAACTGATCCATGCACCTATCAAGTCAGGTGGTGCTCACCAGTTATTATGTACTTTTGAGAGAGTGATGTATGTAAGGTGAAGTTGTTTGCATTTTAAACATGCACAGTGGAGAGAATATTGGCATACCTATATACTACTTTCATGTAATGTGGATGAAATTTCTTTGGATATTGTACTTTTGGAAATTTTAAATGATCTTAGGACACTGCAAACTAAAATGACTGCTCCCTTGTGCTCCAAAAATCAACCTAAATTTGTCTAAAGTACACTATTCTTGGCAGCTATTAAAATATGGAAAATGAATTTTGCCAAACTAGATAATACCAGCTTCTAAAAGTGCAATGACTGAATTACCAAATACATAAAATGTAAAAAAAGTTAGCGGCTCTTTTTTTACAATTTACCTCTGAAGTTCGAGAAGTGAAAATGAGCAAGTAGAAAGGTGCACATCTGGAGTAAGGCCAAGCTGTGTACTCTCTAACCCATATTACACCCATCATTCATACATCAAAATAAAGGGAATTAAAGGTTCTTTGAACAATACCTAAGATACACAAAGTCTCTTTTAAATAGCCAGTATAACTAGTGAGGAAACCTGGGGAAACTCTTTTTCTTTAAAATTTTAACCCTATGCTAAGTACGAAACTGTAGATCGCCACCTAAGGCAGTCTTCTGAGAGATCTGAATCCTAAATCTCCTTTGATGTACAAGTGACGTATTTATAAAAGATCTGAAGAATCCACATGTATATAGGTATCACTAATACATGACATTCATATGGGAAGATACTATCTGCTAATTAATAAGACTATTGCTAAATAAAGTGAACATAAACTAAACACAGATCCTTCTGGCACTCAATGCAACTTATTAGCTGTACCTAGTTTTATCAATAGACTATATAATAAACGTACACAGTTGAAGCTATAGAAACATACTGTTTATTTTTACAAGGTAGAGACATGGTATTTTTGAAAACATCTAACCATCTGTCTCTGCACAAGATGCTGATGTATCAAACTATCGTGCTTTCTCTTTCAACACTGGGTATTATTAAACTAAACTTGGTTATATGCTTTCTCATGGTTGTGATATAGCAGCTTTCTCATGGTTGTGATATAGCATCTCAGAAAAAATTGTCTGGGGTAAATACATTGGAGAATGCAAACAAGAATCAAAAGTTCACATTATGCTGGTAGTAAGGGGTGGCTGTTTTGTAAATAAGGCCTTTTTTCCCCCGATTAATTTGTTTCTAAAAAGATATGACATTATGAATGAAGCTGATTAAGAATGCCCCTGCATTCAAAATATAAGAGAGGACAATGACATGTCACTGAAATAGTTCTTTATTTCCTAAATTAGGAAAGGATCTTCTTTCAGTACTTGAAAAATATTATATCCAAAACAATCCTTGTTTGACTAACATAAAAATTAAATACTAATAACTATTTCCTTAGATCTTGATTGTATTAATTTCCAGAAATTCATAATTTCTTAATATGAATGTTCTATTACTGTAATATTTAAAAAAAAAATCTAAATGCAATATTTCAAATATCATATTATGCAGTTTCTGCCAAATGATCTTGTACATGTACAACTTTCGATCAGTTATTATCTTCACCGTCTTAAGACACAATAATGTACTTTAATATTTTTGTTAACAATGTGATTATACCTACAATGATTTATCAGAAGCTATTTTTTCATAACATTAATGAAATGAAATATACCAATTAATTATAATATTGTTTCTTATGAAGAAAACATCTAGAAGACAATAAACTAATATGCTACGAAAATAGTCCAATATATTCTAATGTACAACAAAGGATTATGACCATATTTAAGAACTTTTAGCCTATTGTTTTTGTATGGTAAATACTGACTTATTGTACTATTCATGTGACATGACAAATAAAATGTCAGTTTATTGGTTTGTTCTCTAAATTGATACAGATTTGTCGCACATAAACCTTTTTTCTCTGTATGCAAATAATGCATTCAATATATCTAAAACATTTCAAAATACTATTTGTACCTATTTTGTTATGATGGTTACTAAATAAGAAACAATTTGTGACTTTCGATGCACCTTCAGCAATATGAAAAAATGAAGTATAAAGTGAACACATCTTGTAGAAACTGGGTCATACCTGGCTGTACATAGGCTTCTGTGTAATCAGATCAATACCCTTACCTGGGAATAAAAACTAGCCTATCCCAGTAAGCAGTATAATTAGACCAAAATCCTTAAAAGGATTAGACAATTAGCCTAGCCCAGAAAGCAGTGTAATTAGATCAATATCCTCACTTGGAATGGACAATTAGCCTAGCCCAATAAGCTGTGTAATTAGACCAATATTCATACAAGGAATAGATAACTAGCCTAGCCCAGAAAGCAGTGTAATTAGACCAATATCCTTAAATGTAATAGACAACTAGCCTAGCCCAGCAAGCAGTGTAATCAGACAAATATCCTTACAAGGAACAGACAACTAACCTAGCCACAGCCAGCAGTGTAATCTGATCAACATATTTCCAATGAATAGAAAACAAGCCTAGCCACCTCCTTTTCATGAGTACAGATTATCAAAAACACATCATCCACAGCAGAAAGTTACAATCTCCTATACATCAATGAAAATACCCCTTTCATGAATCAGTAACTGATGCAAGGTAGAGAAACTTTTATTGACTCATTCAAACAGTGTGAAAAGTCATACTGGGTCATAATACCTAGCATGATACAAAATCATACCAAATTTTAAGACGAGATCTCATTGTGTTTTGGAGATAAACAAAAGTGTGATGGATGGATCAAAAGAGAGACAAATGGACAAAATGACTCCAGCTTCAGTACACTACCATCACCACATACATATACACAACCTTTGTCCGCAGGAGGCATAACTATTTAAGGATATACTGAATAGATGATCTCTAACCGAAATCAATAAAGATTTTAAGTCATAATCATAAAATGAAGATATATACTGCCTTTACCTGGTATTCCCTCCATACCAAAGTCGTACATCTTACATGCGATTTCAGAGGGGAGTGGAGGTGAATTTCTGCCATCATCAGTTTCTGTCTCATCTTGCATTTTCCCCTCTCCATGTATGACAGCTATTGAAAGCCGAAGTCGCTCTGCATACGATGTTGCTCTCTTAACGGAATTTGGATTCCTAGCTACAATCACTGCATTTCTGTAGTCTGGGATCTAATGAGAAAGAGGTATCAGATGTAAGAGCATAGGTCATGAAAAATGCTTTTAATATGAAACAATACTGACCTCTGCATTTGTGAACTGAAAACTCCAATAAATGTTGAGACTGTTCATGATGTTTCTTGACATATAAGTATTCATAAAGTAATTTACATCAGCACATAATGCAACAGACTGGTTTTATAACCAACTTCCATTCATAGAAACTTAAAACAAGGAATTAATTATTTTCATGTAAAGGAAGTAAGGGAATATTCACTACATTTTAATTCATAGATGTTAACTTTAAAAAAGTCATATTCTTGCAGTTAGATAAATTTCACAATCTTCAGCCAAGAATTAGAAGTTTGCTTAATGAAATTAACTGTCTAGACATAGTTAATGGAGTTACAGGGATATATCACAAGAAAACTGAGGAAACTGATGAGGTGACTGACTAGATTAAGAAAGGTTAAGTGTTCAAACCTTTGTTCAATAACATATTTTTCCTTCAACACATACTTTGTGAGAACTAACAGCACTTCTATTTGACAATTACTTACAGTAGTCTCAATATACTCAATAAGGAATGGTGAAGCTCGAAGATTTTCTACAGGAAAGTCAAAGAATCCCTGAATCTCCTTTTGATGAAGGTCCAAAGTAATAATATGGGTCAAGCCTGTAAAAATGTGAAGTTGAACATATAAAGTACTGGAATATGCTCTCTGGGTGGGTGAGTGTGAGTAGGTATGTGTGTTCATTATTGCTAGGTTTGTTGCCCTTTAACTGTAAAATTTTTGGTACCCCCTCCAATATATATATATATATATATATATATATATATAATATATATATATAAAATTTATATATATATATATATATATATATATATATATATATATATATATAATAGCAATATATATATATATGCATATTATATATTGCTATTATATATATATATATAATAGCAATATATAATATGCATGATAAACAATGTTGGATCAGGAAAATGACATATTTAACTTGTAGTAGTACAAGTTCTAACCAGTCAAGGAAATTAAAACCACACAGAAATTCTGCCATACCCAGTACATGATAATATACAAACTTCACACTATGATTACAAATAACTTTTCAACCTTTCGTGTAGTATTTAATAATTCCAAGAATCCTCATGATATTGGTCACTTTCTATAATTTATGTCCCTTTTCTAACTTAATTGACAAAATAAAAATGAAATCATAAATCACATAAATTACAAAAAAGCTTGAATCAAACTAATGAGTAGTTCTCAATGGTGACCTTCTTGAATGCAGGATTATGTTATTATCAAGAATGTCATAGTCCTTGAAAACATGTTACAACAATGCTTAAACTTTAAACAAGAGATCCAAATGTACTTGAGATCATTCACCTGACAGCTCTGCCTAATATTCTTATTTGTATTAAATTGGCAGTCTTTAAAAGCCCATTTTGACATTGTGGACATCTTACATAAGAGCTTCAAACTGATCTGAGATCCATTTGACTGGCAGATTTGCCAAACTGCCTAGGGAATAAGCAGTTGACCAAGCAATCTCAGCAGGACAAAGTCTGACAAGCATCAAACAGACTGACATTTAAGATGGCTGATTACATGTAAGATATTGATATTCTAAGTTATCTAATGTGTATACCCTTTCAAACTCAATGCCAATGTTACAGTGGAAAATGCTGAGATTTATATAATGCTTCAGAGAACAAAATAAGCAAAATAGGGCCAGTATACTATGTTTTTCACAGATTTTTAATGTCTGTCCAGATTTGGTATCTTGCCAGTCAGGTTTCTCCATGGCATCTTGCCAGTTTGAGTTACCATATCTTTAAGTTTGATGATAACTTGATATATTTTTATTTTCACAGCTTTTAAATGTCTTGCCCTCAAGGATGACATCTACTAAATTTCTGTTGCTAGTTCTACTGTTTAATCCTAACAAACTGCACAGACTCAGCTCTGCTGGCGCATTATGGGACGGCAGATCTGAGTCTGTACAGTTGGATTCACAAGCGAGTACATATGGTGCATTCAGGTGAAGATAAGATTAATAAATTTGGGCCTATGACCATCTTCATTAAAAAATACTGCATGATTTTTAATGACAAGTAACCATGGTGCCTAACATGTGCACCTGATGAAGAAAAAAAATGATCCTACATACTGAAAAAGCAATATTTAAATGATGATACGATGTGATGCTTAATATCACTATGAAAATGAGGTGACATCTAGATTGAGATAATTGGAGAGTTTTCTTACCCTAATAAGATATGTTTACTGCAATGGTATCTGTTCAGTGAGGTCATATTAAGTTTTCATCTAAATTTTGCTTGAAGTATATTGAAAAAATTTCATGATTGAAGAAAGAGCTTTAATTTAAAGTGTTAATCATGTATTAAAATGGTGACACATGATGAACAACAGACCACCCCATAACATCTTTTGGTCAAAGATCAGAAAAGCTAACAAAGACGATGCAGAATGAGCAAAACAAAATGCACACTGAATCAATGAAATGATAAACACAATGTGAAGGTTACCTAATCATAATACCTTAGAAGAATAGGTTAAGAGGTGGGAGAAGGTACAGTTCCTTACCCTAGAGATACCATCTCCAGTCCCCTAGGATATGCAAGACAGCTTCAAGGTACCTCAACTGTAAAGGACTCCATTTGTCTGGGCGTGGCTTGAAATATGGACACCCTCCATGCAAATCCCATGGAAGTCATAAAGCTGTATCTTATGAAGCTGTCGATTGAGTTGGAAGGGTGACCTAATGATCTGAGGATATAGATCCTACCACAATGAAATGGGCCCTTTGAGTTGACAGATTGTAGAGATAAACGTGAGAAAAGTTTGACTCCAATCATGGTCTGAATGATGTGGTTACAAACAGTTATGGTTGAATGCTAGTGTGGTAGCAACTGCTCTAACCCTGTGAGCTGAAATGCATAATAAATTTGTTTGAGCTGGGGTTATTTGTCTTTATGCAGAACGAATAACCCACTTATTCCAGGACTAGAGTCTGTTTTAATATATCCTCTATTCCTTTTATGAAAGTCGAAAGAGGCATGATCTCCCTCAACACAAGGTTTCATTAAGGTACCACTTGAAAGCAGGAACTGGGTCTTGTAGTTGGCCTTCAACTGAAGTGTCCAGACTAGGAAGAGGTTTCATGATGAAAGTTTGGTTACCCATGGAAGGAAGCTGGTTCTTCGTCATAAAAGAGAATGCCATCATGAGTAAGACTGACCCATCTTGTCAGAACTGCACGTAATTCAGGTCTGCTGCAAAGGCATGCATTTAGCTAATTCTGCCTGCAGTTGCTAATGACATGAGAAAGAGGGTGTTGTATAAAGGTGTGTGTGTGTGTGATTTAGATTTTTAACGTAGTTTTAAAAAAAATTTCAGTCATATTGCTATGATGTCTGCAGTGTGACAGTTTTTTTATAGTGATGTCTAGCACTGTAGCATCATGCCTCAGACATGCAGCACGATGTCCCACCCAGTCACATTATCCTGAAACCAGGCCAACCAGTTCTAACACTAACCTCCTAATGCTGAGCACCAAACGAGGAAGCTGTTAGTATTATTTTTTAAAGTCTTTGGTATGACTCTGCCAGGATTTGAACCCAAGACCTCCTGCATCCAAGGTATGAAATGTGTACCAGAAATGCCCTTAGAAGTGGTTCAAATATGTCTTGTTTGGCCAGTTATTACCCAAGACAGGTGAAACACTGGGAAGAATGCTAATGTTTTCAGAGAGTATGTCGGATAAGTCATTGTTTTGTCTGATATCCTCTCTTCCATCATGATGAAAGGTGTCAGCACTCATGGAGCAGTAACCTTTTATTGTACTCAGTATAAATTTCTCTCTATAAAGAGCCAGAGGCAATTTGCGTTACAGATGCCTGGAGAGGTATGATGTGTTCGTTTGTGCACCACTGGTGAAAATGTGTCATTTGCCTTTGTATGCTTTCAAAGTGGAGGACCTTTTTGCTAGAGTGATTCTTTCCATGAAGATTCTCTCCATTACTGGTTGTGAGAATTGTTTATTTCTGTTGTTCTGTCTCGTATAATCCAGATGTGCAGATTTTGCTCTGAGTGGGAATGAAACAAATGCCATTGTGGTTGTTTGAGTAGATGTGGGAGAATTCAATGTCTCTGAGGAGTATCCATTGCAAGATTAATGAGGTTGATGAACCTCTGGCTTCTTCCATCCAAGTTGTACAATGAGGATAAGGCAACTCTCCGATTCTCTTGCTTTCTGTATCAATATTTGGAAGCAGAGGTGTTATAGGGTAGGCATATGTATCCAGGCTGTTTCCAACCTATCGATAAAGCATTGACTAACTGGGCTTTGAGTCAAGGACTGAAGATACGAAGGTTGTGAGTTGATATTCCACCTTGTCACAAACAGACCCACTACCACATCGAGCAAGCCTAGTAGGCAAAGGAATTCCATTACAGATAGAATTCCTCAAATGTAAAGGTGCTACCATGGTTCTGATTTCAATGCCTAATCCTGCAGGAGATAAAATATGCTGATTGTGTATTGAACTCCAAACAAAGGTGAACAAATTGTTGAGTTGTTACTAGCTTGGAACTTTCCTTGTTAATAAAAACTCCAGATTGGTAAAAAGGGCTATCATGTCTTGTCAGATCTAACTTACTGATGTATCTGCAGGATGTCATCCAGTTAACTTATGTTGTCACCGTAGAAATGATTGGGACATGAGCCATTACTTAATTCATCAGAGGAATGAAGTCCCAAGAGCCGATGTTGAGCCATAATGGGAGTGCCATGAATTGGTATACGATGTTATCACTGGAATGTCCTGAAATTCTTATGAATAGAGACATGAAGGAATGTGCTGTTCAAGTCCACACTGGTGGTGAAGTCTCCCTCAAGGATAGCATTTAAAATGTGCTGTGGTGTTTTCGTTTAGAACTAAGGCGCATGGATGAATTTATTGAGGGCACATATCGATGACAAGATGTCTTTGGGACCAAGACAAGCTGGAACGAATGATATGTTAGTGCTATATTCGCTCTGGTATGCAAGAACCATGGTTTTTGTTGTTTGGAACTTCAATAAGATGGTTTTCAGATGTTTAGGTCCCTTTGCTGATTTCCCATACTATCTCTGTGTTGATGCTGTGGTTGTGAAATGGAGTGAAACTGGTCTTCTAGGTGGCTTGCTTGTACACTTCTTCAGTCTGGTTGTTAAGCAGAAGGTTCGAGGATAAAGGTTCTACTCTTAACTTGGTCTCTTGGTGGTCCTTCAGTAATATGCAGGCAGAGATCACTGATCCACCAATTTGTAGATTTGAAGCTGCGTTTCATGATATTTGCCAAAGAGTGTTGAGCAGCTATATTCAGTACTCTGGCTATTATTGAGAATGACTCCCATGCATGCCCTGATGTATTCAGAGTGGGGGGGGGTAGAATATAACTGTTCTCTCTGTTGGAAGTCAGCCACAGAGATGAAAGTCCTACATTTGAAGCCACAGCAACAATATTGCATACTAAGTGTCAACAAAAGCCATCCAGTCCATAAGTAAGGAGTGTGGCTGTGTCATCCTTAAAGCAACAACATCACTGTCAACTGCTGGAGTTTTCAAATGATAGACTGGTGTGTGGCTAAGGTAGAAATGCCAACACATTGATGATGAAGGCAGATTAGAAAGTCTTGAACTCTCTCAGATTGTGGAAGGAATTCACGTCAGACTGTTCCATTCCACTGTAAGAATAGCAGATAGAGTGGGAGGAGGAGTACAAAACTCTAAGAGTCTAGAGTGGAAAACGTCCTCAATGAAGGATCTGAAGGCCGCATCTTCCCATGCCATCAGAAAGCATAGAATAGATTACTGCATTGGAGAACAACATCATCTTGGTTGCATGAGGTGAGGCTAAGGTCCCATGTAATGCCCGAGATTTAGGTGGTGAAGAGTGACAAGGTCTGTCACTCACTAAACTCCTTGAATAGCCTTAATTAGAAATTTAAGACAGTCACTCAGTAATGAATCTCTTCTCATGACAGAGTGTAGAGAAATTATAAAGCGATATCTTTTGAGGCTTGAGGTATCTGTCATGTCAAGTGAGTGTCTTGAGGTGGTATGAAGGTTAGACTGGTCCCTGCACATGTCTGCAAAAGACAAATTCAATGCACTGAAGGCAGGGCTGTTAGGATTGAGCCCATAATATTAATGTTTAGGCCAATCACAAGGGAAATAGGCCATCTGTGTGGGTAGGATACCATTAAGCTGATCAGTTGGGAAGTGTTATGGGATGTTTGACCCTTGTAACCTGTCCATATGTATGCTGGCTGAGAGGGAACTTGGCTGTTTGTTTAGCTCTGTCCCTTGTTGTTCTGCAACAGGAATCAAGTCAAGGCATGGTAGAGGTAATTGCCAAGAATGCTGGGTTCTGTGGTGGTGACTTGGGTGCCGGCGCTGTTTTTGAGTGTCAGTCTGGCACTTTGTGGCTGAAGGGTAGACTTGATTTATCTGCCTTGTCTGCCAGAAATTTTCACACTGAGGAATGGTCAGTATGCAGACTGGTTACATTTCTGTCCTGAGCTGTTTGTTTTTGCGCTTTACCCATAGTTCTAATCTGTAAGATAAATAGAACAAAATGTATAGAACTGTACCTATCTTTTAGAATGCAATGTCTGTGCTAAATCATAAAGTTGACAGAAACTGAAAACAGTCAAACAAATCAAAGAAACATAAGGGTAAAATAAAATGACAATACCAACTGTAAGCAGAAGTATAAACCTGTGGGTCTGCACATGTGATGTTTGAATACAGTGTGGGCACAGATCTATACCAAATGATGGTTACCTGGAAAAGAATGAGAGCAGAAACTCTCAATTACAATGCTAACTGTAGGGAAATTCAAGGATGGGTTGTACAGGTAGAATCATTGATGCATGTTGTTCCAAGGCTAAGGATGCCATGGTAAAGGATACTCACCTGTATGTACCAAAAATGATAAAATTATACATCTATAAGGAGTTTCTTAAGGGCAAAAAGACCTGCATACCCATAGATATTATAGCCCAAACCTATATTGTGAAGTCACATAGGTTAACCATGCAAGTGACTAAGTGCTCTTTAAATGGAATGGAGATAAACATGACTCAAGTGTTAACTATAGAAACATGCATGAATGAGATGCAACTGAGTAAACTATGGATAGAAATCTTATCAATATGACCAAGACTTTCAAGATGGCCACTATGGAATCCATGCTGGATGTCAGATTGGAACCATCTTCATGTAGGACCATGTACAAGTCATAATAAGTCTTTAAATGAAAATTATATATCAATGCCACCATCAATTAGAAAAAGCAGCAATTAACAAGATTTGTTATGGCAGTCAATGTAGTCATGGTGGATGTCAAATTGGCACCAATGTCATTTATGACCCTCTACAAATTAAATTCTTTAGTGAAAACCCCATGTTGATATAACCACTTGTTCAAGAATAGTAGTTGTATCCAGGTTTTGAGACAGCCACTTTGGAAACCATGTTGAATGTCACCTTGGCATTATTTTTCTTTAGGACCATCAAAGTCAGGCAAAATCTGTTAATGAAATCCCCATGTGAATAACATTAGCCATTCTGAAGAAGTGTTAACAAGATTTTCAATATGTCCATGGGCATTTTCACTTAGTCCCACTATACCTTGTTATGAAACTGTATGCCAATTTATATGACTTTCCTCCAAGTAGCTTAGGATGAGTGTGGATGATGAAAAGATAACAGATAATGGATGCAGGCCATGACATAATTTCTTCTTAACTTCAATCAATTGAGATAAAAAATTGAAAGCAAAACAACAGTAATCAAAACATTTTTAGTTTCCCACCTGATTTTGCCAGCATTTGTGCAAGCAGCTTGCAAACAATGGAGCCTCTCTTACGCATCTTGCTCTGCTTGGAGTAGGGCAGGTAAGGAATGACACCAACAATATTCCTGGCTGAACTAGTTTTACAGGCATAGGCTATGATCTGCAGCTCCATCATGTCATTATTCACATCCCTTGGATATAAAGTGCAAACATTAGTGAATACTAATAAAGGATAGATGTAATAACAGTCTGAATAAGCATAGGTCCTCAAAATAAAATCATTTTAGTTACCAGTGTAGCTTCCTAGTTCTGTCATACTTTCCTAGTCGGCCCAATAAAACTTGTCAAATTGATTGGCTGTTGAAGTTTTGTAAGCAATAACGATTTTTTTAAAATGTTCTTCCCAGCCCAATAAGGTGTATCAGTCCTGCTACAGCTCCATGTCAACTCTTAATTTGCAGATATGGCTTCCTGGCTTTGCCAAACCATCCTAAGGACCTGTGGGTCTGCAATTGTTTTTAAGATTTTACGTGTTCTCTAAAAATTTTGATACCCATTTGGCAAGTCAATATGTAACAGAAATGAAGTGGAACCAACAATTTAAGTGAAGTTAACAAACAATTTATTTCCCCAGAATAAAAAGTGAAAATTCAAAAGACTGTATTGTAAATTAAATCCCAAATAATCCTAAATGTTGTCACAAATTGTTTAGTACAGAATATTCTGAATGAATTCCAATAATCCTGAATGCCCTGATATACCACAATGACATATTGCAGAATGTCTCTGAATGAGTTCCCAATAATCCCAAAGTCATATTAGTTCAAATAGTCAGTGTGCACTATGTAATTCCAATTAATAATTTAAATAATTCCACTCATATTATATATAAACACAAATATAAATGACTTAAGTTGTTGTTGTTGTGGTGCTTAATGCCATTTTTCAGCACACGATAGGCTACACATTGTGACCAGTATTAATGGCGGAGGAGGAAACCGGGAAATCCACTGAAAGAACCACCAACCCATGAGAAGCTACTGGCAAGCTTTCTCACATATCCACATTTGCCAAATCCTACACAGTACTCGAACCCACAAAGACAAAGGTTTGATGGCAGTGGTCCACAACTGACAGCACTTTAGACCACTAGGCCACTCGGGGCCCCAATGACTTAAGTTATGAATTGAATGAACAATTGCTTACCAACTCTTCTCTATATACAAATACCAACTTGACCTACAACATAACAGACTGCTATGGAAAACCCAATTGTAATCAAGTTCACTTCCAAAACCTTCTAAGCTTATAAACAAGATTTGGCCTTTTATCTCAAATTAAGTAAATATCTTAAAAACATGACAAAAGTCATGTAGGCAAAAACCCTACACTCAATTACAGACAAAAGTCATGCACACCATAGAAATAATATATACATAACACATAATAATTCAACTTCCTGCCAATACAAGACAATTTTTTGAGCACCTGATGCCATATATTACACTAATTGTAAAAGGCATATTCATTTTCTGGAATTGATTAAGATATTGCAAAACCAAAAATGCCTAAAGGTAAAAACACCACAAAGAAATCTTTATTCACAAACTTGAGACAAGTGAGAGATCTTTAAAGTGGCACCTTAGAGCAGTCAGCCATCCAGTTTCACTAGTCTTACAAAATAAGACATCTACCATAATATTTATGGTTTTGGGTTGTTGTCTTACTGCCCAAATAACAGCACAGGGTAGGATGTTCCACGGTCAACTGACAAGCAAAAGTTTTAAAAATAACTCGCGCTTTGCATCTCATACTGATATTTTTTCACAATTTAAAATCATGTTGCTTTAGCTGACTTGACTTATCTGACGTCTTTTTCATAAAGGAATCAAATTCTAACACAAGCAAATCAACTTGTTTTCAAGTTCCTCTGACCTATATTTCAAATGGCCGGAATGTAATGAAAGCCAGAATGTCAAAAATCAGTTAAAGTGATGATAAGTACCTTGAACACTTGCTATACTCTTAATATGTTTTAATTCATTTCAACAAAGAAACACATTTCAACATAATCCAGCTTAATAATCATATGATGAAAAAAATGCTTATGAAACTAATAGTAATTCGGAAGTTATAAATAAGGCAGAATCGATTCATACTACATAGAAAGATTTGACAATAATAATTGGAAATCTTATCTCTCTGAAATTAGTGAATCTTTTCTATCTTCAAGTTCTTTTGAGCTCTAAGAGCATAAACTGGTAAGTCATAAATATTCTATTAAAATTAAAATGTTGAATCAAATCACACATTTTTGGTATCATTTATTGAGAAATGAACTTGATTTGTTCGATTGCATCAAATTTTAATTTACTGCTGAATAATCATTCTCAATAGAAATGTAATAGGAAACTTCTAATATGGACAACCATGCTTTCCGAAAAAAATTCTCTAGGCCAAAATGTGTGTATGTGTATATAACTTAACCCTTTACCTCATGCGAAGCGCCTTTGGAAGCCTCTACTCCAATCTCATGGAAGCGTCTTTTGACGCCTCTACCTGATTTGCATGGAAGCACCTTTTTATGCTGGCTGTAAACATAAGCCATTTTCAGCTCATTTTCGTAGCACCACCCTATGGGAAAACTCCCTATCAGATACTACATTTATTAATGTAAATGACTGTTACAAGCAACCCCTGAGAGTGCCTGTTCAGTATCAGTAACCTGGGTGAAAATAGACTTTTTCTTATACTGTGTGTGCTAAATTTGCATTAAAATCAATACTTATAATAACATTTTTATGAAATAAACTTTATTTAAAAAGCCTTTTAATTATCTACAAATGCATATAAAATTCATTAATATATACATTTTGTTGTTCAACCATATGGTCGTGTAATCATCAATCAGTTATCAAAATTGTCTGCTTTCAGTTAATTGCCATTTCCTGTGTGTGCAAGTTGATAGCAGTGTGTTTGTTTTGCAAATGCAAGTCACTAGAACCTCATGAATATTAATGAGGTATTTAAATACTGAATGGTAAATGAATGACATTTCCAATGGTGTTTTGAAATTTTGCATATGATGACCCTGTGATGAGAAAATATTCCCTAAAGTCTCGCTAATGTTTTCAACTCATGAACATATTTAAATTTTCAATATACCTTACAAAATACACATTTTAAACTTTCTTTCAATACCAAATTTGTTTTTCAGAACATATAATTAAGTACCCACATTTAATTTTGAAAATATGCAATTTAAAAGTTGACCACTATAAGACACATGCATATAGTCGCCATATTGGATCCACAAGGATACACATAACTTCG
Organism: Potamilus streckersoni; assembly: GCA_016746295.1. NCBI lineage: Eukaryota > Metazoa > Mollusca > Bivalvia > Unionida > Unionidae > Potamilus > Potamilus streckersoni. The sequence goes on from JAEAOA010001694.1 coordinate 1,571,387, forward strand.
ATGTGACTAATCGGCAGTCATGAGACAAATGCTGTGATTTATGTAAATTGTTCGAGTGTTCTGCATCAGTAAGTAATTAGTTTGTATTTATTAAATATTTTTGTGAAATATAGCGTAAATTGTATCATAAATGATTGTCCTGATGTTGACATGTATATGTAGATTTAACAGGTTTACTCTTGAATTATTTTATGTTAGTTTTCTTCTTCAAAACTTTTATCTAAATACAAATCAATGTCAAATTGTATGCAAATGATGTTTTAACGTTTAATAACAAAATAACATATCTGTAAATGAAATTTAACCAAATTACTTGCAAATATAGGTAGTATGAATAGAGAACGAAAATGTGATTTATGTGATTTACAGATCTACATTTCATACCATGATAAAGTACTGCTCAGCAATTTTATATGAATTATATATCTTTTTTTAACTGTACCTAAAACATTTTGTTTGTTCATTTTCAGTTCAGAAATAGAAGAGTATGGATTATCCTGGACTTTACTGCCAAAATGCAGGCATAAGTGTTGACAGTCAAATGGAATTGTGATAGAAATTTTCAACTTTCATAAGAAAAATAATCGTATGTTTGCTGAATTTTGCTTATTCTGGATGTCAGTTGGCATTCTCAAAGCATAGAAAATTTGCTGAACTGTTTACAATGTATGCCAATTTTTTTCTTCTGAATTAAATGATGAATTGTCTGGTAGAATAAATTGTTTAAAACCCCTTATATTCTTCCCTACACTGAAATCTAGTGGACATATTTTAATTTAATGCAGATATTTGAATTCTACAGGCAAAATTCTATAAGACTGCCAAGTGTCATGGTGATATCTTGTTTAGATCAAAAGTTATGATGGAAATACTTATTTTATTAAATGTGTCAGGTCCGTGACTCGGAAGAAATAAATATACATTTATATAAGGCAAAAATTCACTGAAAATCCAGTTTTTGGCAATATTCAAATAGTCGTAACTTTTTAACTAATCATATTTAAAAAATTAAAACTGTTCTGAAAAGGTCTGAATGAGCTCTATAAGAATCAATCATTAAAATGCAATCTGTTGACTTTGTAATTCTGACTGGGGTTGCTACCATTATATCAGATCATGTGGTTGCGGTTTAAGATCTGGTCAAAATCTGCTATTTAAAGTAACTGCGTCATATTCTCCACTCTCCAAAACAGAGGCAGATTTTGTTCAGTACTTTCTTTGAGTTTTCATGATCAGAATCACAACTATGAATAACTTTAGTAAAAGCTGATATTGATGTAGGCAGCAATTAGTTTTTATAAATTATCCAATTCAGATAATATAGTGATGTAGACGCAAAGAACTTGTAAATTTCAAGTATGAGAAATGGCAGCTAAGCTATGGTTGACAGTGAATGAGATTTTAAAGCACATAAAAGCTTCTTCTTTGAAAAATAATTACACAGCTATAATGATCAGATTTTACTCTTAAATCTTTCTATGCATAATATACATGTACCAAAAATGTAAAATGGTTAAAATTGATATTAAACATAACAGATACAACACTGCTTAACAGTTAACAGGCAGGCCTATGAGTATCGAGTTGAATAAGTAACAAGTGTTCTATTTATAGCAGACTGCACTGGGCAACTTTGCTACATGAATATCAAGGGCTAAAAAGCCATACTCTCTAAGAGGTAAAGGGTTAAGATAAGATTTTAAAAAACTCAAAAAACTGACTTCATGATGAAGCATAAAAGCAAATCAATATATTGATAAGTGGTAAGCAAATTCTAAGCCAAGATTTAGGCTTTTTTTTATCTGTCACATCGTATATCTAAATAATTGTCTGTTGCTTTCTTTAAATGAACATTTCACATCAACATGGGCCCATATCTAGGAAATTATTAAACATAAGCTATTAACACAGTTTAAAAGCATCAGAATCTTTATTCTTCTTATATAATATTGTGAACTTATCTTAACATGATCAAAGTCTACATACTTGGTTCCTGTCTGGATTATGAAGATATCTTTAGCTCGAACAGACTCCCTAATTTCTACATTTGTTTCTGCAAGAGACAATAATTTCTACAATTGTTTCTGTGGAAGACAATCATAATATAGTGTCTGCAAAAAATGCAACATTCTCATAAACATCACACATAAACATGCCGCAAAATTATAGTAGTCTGTACTTCCCGATACAAAATGCACAGATCCAGATCTGTTGGTGCATAATGCACTGGCAGATCTGGGTCTGTGTATATGTTAGGAATAATCAGGAGAATAAACAACATATACCCTTATCTACATGCACACTATGCTAGGGCAGATCAGTATCTTTATTGTTTGTAGTGTGACTCAACTTATAAGGAAGTATATATGGTTACGGTCATACCAATTACAGCAAAAATTTATGCTACAAATCCAATAAATTTGCAAGGTTGGTCCTTTAAGTTTATAGTTTGAGATATGTGTACACTGTGTCTGAAGCTTGTTAAACAATCACCATGATTTGACAACTGGCATCTTTGGGAACAGAGTTTGCTTTGACTTGCACATTCTGATATAAAAATTAGCAAATTGATAACTAAAAGAATTGACGATGATTACTGTCAACTCTCTTATGTCAGGGGTGTAAAAAAATCATCGACATAACCGGATCCCAAGATATCCAGGTTCATAAAAACTTCTTAACTTAATTTTACAGATGTCCTTTACCATTATTCCTGTCTCTTGCTTTTATGTTTACTGGAATCCTCTACCACTGCATGTTACAATAAAATATACAAAATGCTAAATTGATAATAAAATGAAAATGCTAACTTGGTGTTGTTTTCATTTATTCCTTTTTCATCAAGAGTAATTTATTAAAGAAAAAATATATGAACTCCTTATATGGAGCATATACATCCATACTGTTGTGTGCATCACTTATGGCAGTTAACACAAGACTCATTTTTATAATTGATGTGAATATTGAAAAATAAATGTTTGGCTGTACTTAGGGATTTGAATATGTTGTCATGACTGAAAAATAGATCCAAGAAAATCACAAACATGAGAAAGTGAGAGAGAAACATCAACCAAATGCTTTCAGGCACCCGCCATTCATGCATAACATGGTGTTAGGTACAAAATAACCAAGACTGTATTATATCCAGATCAATATATGATATGCTGATTCTTTCTTTTTTTTTTTTTTAGCCATTTTTGGTTCCTTTTTACAGGTATTCAAAGGAATTTTGAAAATAAATTAAATCAATGAAAGCAAATTTTTCTGCCAGACCTAAAGAAATGATATTACAAAGAAAACAACACAAGGTTAAAAAGACCTCAAGCCTGAGAACTAAATTATGGGGCCTTGACTGCCATTGCATAAAAGCAAAGTGCCTGAGGTTAGTCATTCCCATGTATATATGCGAGCGTATATATGGGGTAATATTCTGCCTAGTAATAAATCTCTTCTGTTTATTTTTTGTTTGACATGTATATGTATATGCTTTTTCATGAAATAACTGAATATATTAAAAAATGAAATTGTTTGTGACAAGTGTCACAGGTGCCGAGCATATGTATGAAAATATAAGTGCATTTGAATCGTTTGTTACAAATCAGCATCGGATTATACAAAAGCAGACTGATATTACTTCATATTTATACAAAAGCAGGCTGATATTACTTCATATTTACTAAAAAATAATGCAGTGCACATTATGATATGTTTATGTACTTTTGAGTTTTAAAGATGTATAGATTCAAAAGGAAGAAAGTATTCATTTTTTATTCATATATGGTATGCGATTATTGTACATGTTTAGGTAAGTTTACTGTATATTTTTGTATTTACACTACATTAAGCTTATAAGTCCTAGATATTTTGAAAGTATTGCTGACTTGTTTGACTATTTTGTCATAAAATGCTATAACATAAATTGTCATATTACGTGCATATGGAACAATTATATGACTTTTGAATAATCAGCCGATCAGCAATTTTATGTCTGCACATTGTTTATTAATTTGTACATGTAGATAATATTTCATTACTTTTATCTCCTTGATTGTTGTTTCTTGTATACATGTATTTTCGAACATAATTTAGGTCTGAAATATACCTTAAGAAACAAAAGAGAAATGGAAAAAATACAAGTAGCTGACGCCTAAGATTCTGCGTTTTCGTAAAATAAAGTTCCATTGTAATTTGTGCACTCTTGTCTTTGTGAATCCTTGAATATTTTATGTAGTGAACATGATATATTCTTAATAAACTAATCAATTAAGTTACTCTTATGAACCAAAAACAGAAAGAATATTAAATAAGCATGTAACTACCGCCATAGCAGAACAAAATAGGTATGTGAAAATTGATTGCTTCTGCTGACCATTCTTATATAATTTCTGTGAGATTGATGTTACAAAGTTGCATTTAGTCGAATTAAGCAGATCCACACGTTACTTCGGACCGAAACTTATGCCTGACATAACCGGGTTATCTACTTAATACAGGTTGAGATAAGCGGGAAAATAAATAGCATAAAAAAAAAAACATTTTTTCGGGACTGGACCAAAATGCTTGACACATGCGGGTTGTCAAAATAACCGAGGTCGAGATAAGTGGGTTTGACTGTACCTCAAAAAGGTAAACATAATTTCACCTTTAACTACTAGATCTGAATGCTTCCAATGCAATGAAATTCTGACTGTTCCTGTATCTCAATAATAAGTTTCATAACCTCAAATATATAGAGTAAATGTGAAAATTGTCTAAGAAATGATGAGCCATACAAACAAAGAAAGAAAAGAAATAAAAACATTGAAACACTAAAAGGGAGTAAAATCAATGATGAACTGACCATGCCAAATTTCCAGGGATGTATGTCAAAAAAAAGGGTCCAAAATAATTGTAGAGTTGATGAGCATACATGATTCTCATGGACTTTTAAAATACAATATCATTTTCCATGGATTTCAAAGCCCTCAATTTGAAATGAAAATAAAACCTCTAGTACTCTCAAGGTTTCCCAGGAAACATACAAACTCTGTAAATTAAAATGTTATTTATTAAACAAATGTCCTGCTGCAATGATCTAAATGTTAAACTTTACCAGATAGAAAGATGGTGGGATAGACAGTATAACTAAATTTGGGGGTGAAACAATACACCTGCCACTTATAGACATCATTCACAATACAAAGCCTATGATACATTATCTTTACACATATCACCTTCATGGTCTTTACAGCTTTCAAAGGTCTGTCAGTATTTGGGTGATACAGTTTTATATCACTTGAGATTTTAGTTGTATTTCATGTACGCAAATTACAGAGAGAAACTTTTTTGTCTGCTTATGTCATTCTGATCCTTTTACCAGAAAAAAAAACTTCCAAACAAACTACCCATAAATTGTTAGTTGTCACTGATTTTAATTAAATCTTTTAGGCCATGACAGGCACCTCCATTTATTCAAATGCAAAACTCATCTTAAGTGCTCATTTCTTTGTTTTGCACAATATTGCTTTAAAACACATTTCATGTTTTTACTTCAATTTTGAATGTGTTATGGCATTATGTTAAAAAAAGAAGAAATAGTGCTATTTCCTTTTACCTAAAATCTGACTGACAACCAAATCGGAGGAATAATATATCCACATGTAAATGGCACAGGACAATGAGGTCTTTGCCATAAAAAGACTGAATAAAAAGCAGGCCTTACCTCTGTTAGATTTGTGATAAACACTCACTTCACCCAAACGGATATCAAGTTTCCTGAAATAGTAGAAATAGTGGTAATGATAACAATAATCATCAACATCTTGCTTACTTACAAAGATAAATTCTAGAAATCAGTGACAAGGTGCAGATAGACATGTGGTAATCCCTCCCCCCAAATGAATACAATCCAAATCTTTTAAATCCTACTCCTTATTTTAACTCTTTCCTATAGTTTGTTTAGCTCTGAATCACAAATGATACCTGCATCTGCTGCTAAGTAAATTTTTATGTGAGCATCTCAAAATGTTGATCAAATTACCTATTGACGTCAATAACTCCATGGACATGCATACAGTGTAACCCCGATATAGTACGCTCCGTTATAACATGAATTCGGATATAACACGGTCATGGTAAGGCTCCCAAAATTCCATCTATATGTATTTTTGTCTTACATGAATAAAAATTTTCTTAAAAGTACAAAAAAAGTTTATTATCATGGTAGGGAAGAGATTGCGTATGAATAATACAAGTCGATCATGGGGTGGCTCCTGAAATTTTCTATGCATTTTTCTCGTACACAAAAATTGCGTTTTCTTCTTAAAAGTATGACAATCACATGTAGAAAGCTTATTCAGAGATAACTTAGGTTTAAGCAAATTTTGCAAATTGCAATTTTATTTCCTTATTGGTGGCAAAATATACCATCTGGTGAATTTTTTATTGGCAACATTGTTGGCTGTTTAAACTTGCATATACAACCATTGGTTTTGAGAGGAAAATTCTGAAGACCCATGAAAGGAAGCCACAAAGTTGATACAAAATGCACTGAAATTTATCTATTATTACATAAACAAATTCTTTGTCCATATTGACATACCATCTTAACAGCGCATTGTTATATCATAATCCTCTTATGCTGCCAACTAGCACAAGTTCTGTATGTTTTGAGATATCCTCTTCTTTTTTTAATTTACATTTCTCACAGCGGAGATCAACCAAAAAAGGAATTATCTCATAATCTATCTTTCATCAGCCTTGTGGCCGCTCACTGGTTATTAATATATTTACATAAACTGATATTTGTATGTGGATGGTAAGTAAGAATTGTCTTCTTTTCACTTAAATCCTTCAGAATATTTACATTTTCTGTAGTAATCCCTTTCTTTAAATTTCTGATACATGTGTGGAAGGCAGGATCACATCACTACCACAAATGAAAAAAAGGCAAAATACAAAAAAAAACCCAAACAAAAATAAAACCAAGCTGTCACTTGTTTATTCAACAGGCAGGGAGGAACAGTAACTGCAAATGAACATACGACGACCAATTCAATTTTAAAAAAATGTACCCAAATAAAATAGTTTGCTGAAATTTCAAAGAAAATATTACTTTTGAAGCACTTAATGTTATGAAACCATACTAAACAAATGAGAAAATAATCAGTCTCAATCATACAATTTTTTTTTTTGTTTGCCGCCACAATAAGAAATGAGCATTTGTTTGGTTTTTCAAAGCTGTTCTTTAGCGGCAACTTCAATAAAGCATGCACTCTTCATCAAATAAAGCTAACTACAATCTTCAATAAAAACAAAGAACCTTTCTTCAAAGGAAGTTAGTACAAACCTTAAAAAAAACCAATGGAATCTAATGGATTGTTTCATTTTCCAATTTGACTGTGACATTTTTTCTGTGCCGTGAAAGTTTCCTTTTCATAGGAAAAAGTTTATGCTTACAAACTCTACTGAAGGCAGCTTAAAATGCAAACTTTTACCGACTTGAGATATAATGAAAAGTAAATGTGCTTCATCATTCGTTACATGCCATTTTTTCCACTAAATTCAGACCTATATGACCTGTGACAAAATTATTGAATATTTTAAATCTGTGTGTGCATAATTTTGATGGAATTACTTGAATTGTGGATTCAATGTCTGTGACATGATTTGCGGGTGAGTGCACAGTGTTGATACTTTATTGATTGCTATACATTAGACATGTACATATAAACATTATATCCGTATATGTTAACAATGCTTGATTCTCTGAATAATGTAAAATATAATATATGCCTTCTGTTTTCACTACAGGTTTATTTTTCATTTAATATGCATTGATTTAAGATGATAACTGTGTACATATTTTTAGGCCCGCATTTTATTATCCCCCCACTATACATTCTTGGGGTACATGCATCATTTTTGTTTATAACACAGTTCGGCCTATAACACTGTCGGGTTCTATGGCTCCAAACTACCATGTTATAGCAGGGTCACACTATACATACATACAGACATACATAAGCAATGGGAAGAAATTATACATTTTTGCAGACAGAGGGAGAAAACTGTCTGCATACTTACTTTGATAAATGGATAAAAAATACTAAAGCAACTTATTATAAATTTATATTAAGGCATGAAACTGATATTTAATAAATTAACTGCACAAATGATACTAAAATGAACTCAATATTTCAAGTACTAATAGGTAAAATTATTGATTGAAATCTAGACTTCAACTAAACTTTCATACTGAATTATCTCCCTTGCTTCATAGTTGGGTCAAAAGCAGCAAAAAAAAAACAAAAAAAAAACTTAATATCTTGAAAAATACTATCAATATTCTTTAAGTCATCATTTTCCAACACTTCCCCACTTAATTCTTCAATTGTTTACATATCCAAGTCATTTTCCTAAAAATAGCTATCAGACCTGCATATCACATAATATTAATCAAACTGCTTCTGACAATAAATTGTCAGGATTTGCTAAAGTCTGTAATCAACAAATTTATGCAATTTTGAACAATGTAGAAGATAGCTTCACTTCTGCAAATGTTCAGGGCAGGTATATGATTTGCAGTAAAAAAATGTCTTATTGTTTTCAAATAATAATCTGAGTGCATATGCACATTCATCATCCTATGACTGAGAAGATTATGAGAATTGTTGTTGTTGTTGTTGTTGGGCTTAACGCCATTTTTCAGCACATGATAGGCTATTCATGGCAGCCAGTATTAATGGTGGAGGAAGAAACCGGGAAATCCGCGGAAAGAACCACTGACCCACAAGAAACTACTGGCAAGCTTTCTTTATGAGAATCCAATAGATTCTATTCTATTGTTGTTCACACAAATGCACAACCATGGCAGCCTCTAAAAGAAAAAAAAATATGGTAAATTTTCTAACCAAATACTGAAATGTTCCTGATGATATTATTTTGATAATTATAAACTTGTCTCACAAATGTTACATCTTCAATTGGCAAGTAGCAAATTTGATGGTCTATAATGTTGTTGCGAATAGTGCTCAGAAACTGTGCTAAAATTCTGACTGTAATCCAGAAGTTAAAAAATGTATTCTCCAACAAGTACCTCAGAGTGTATGGTTTATTCAAGAAACTGTGCAGGACCAAATCACATTTAACCCAATATCCTAAATATTTCCTTCACTAGTAACTTTCATCCTAGTAAGCAAATACAAAAACTGATGATCAGGCAGGGACCGAACAAAATAATACCATACAAAATTCAACCATACAAAATTCAAACAGTTTGCACACATCAAAAACTATTTATTATAAACATGCTTTATAATAAGTATCTTTTTCTTTTCTTTTTTTTTACCTTTGTGTGAAATATTCTAATGTAACAAATAATGTTAAGTTTGTAATTTATTTCTTGGTTTGACACACTTCTTGTGAGTATGACTTAAATACATAACAGAAAAATGGTATGCAAATGAAATAAAATAAGCAATGGAAACTTGTATAACACTTTTCTGCACTATTTGAACTAAATATGATTCCTGGCAAAAACTGACAAATGAATACTTACTTTAAATAATATTGCAAATTAACCCCCAAGATTTATTTACTTAAATGCGACCAACCTGCTGCACAACAAAAATCATAATATGCAATGGTGATTACATAAGATTTTATGAGTGATCCTTTCCATTTGGATATGGCAATTGCTACTTTCTCAAATGCATGGTTCACACAATTATTAGTATCAACTTTTAAATTCAATTTTGCAATACAAACATATATGCATCTGATGATTAAAAACTTATTTTGATCTTTTTTTAATTAACAACATGAAGGGAGGTCATCTTCCCCCCATTTTACACCAACTCTCATAAGCCAACCTACCTCTACTTTAAGTCAACTCGCACCAACCATAAATACTAACTTTAACAATAATATAATAATGTATAATGCAATCACGATTTGCAAGTTTAAATCTGCACTAGGCCTTTAATGGGACACGGACAATTCATATAAAAACAATTCTGCACAAATGCATTATTTTTATGGGGCAAGTTGACAGGAAGTGGGAGCGAGTTGACTCCAAAGTGGGGTCTAAACAAAGGAGAGTTGGTGGGGGCGAGTTGACAATAAATCACAGACTCCTGTGCAACAAACCGTACAGTAATTTCCATTGCCTTCCATTTTTCGATGGCGCAATTTAGTCATACACTTCTTGCCGTGATTTTTGGTGTAATCAGAATTTGACAGGGTAGCTTCAAAACGTATCCCGAAAATGGTTACGTTAAAAAAGTCCTACAATTTAAGACTTATCACATGTTTTTGTTTTAGTGTTTACACCCAAACAGAAGAAAAATATCTGGGTGATGAGGCTTAAGTTGTACGGTGATGAGGCTTAAGTTGTACGACTACGTGCAAACATTAAGAAAACCCACGGATGATCCACTGAGGTCTGCAGTTTTACCAATAAAGCACGACGAACTTTCTGACATGAAATCATCTTAACGGTATTATAAAATAACGTTATTTTATAATACCGTTAAGGTGATTTCGGATGAAGGGCCTTCGATGATACGAATGTCGTTTGAGCCACGTTGGAAATCTTAATGGCAATACAGTGCTTATTTTGAGTTTATTAAAAAAAAGTGTCATCTACGAATGACGTACTCTGATATCATCTGGGCTAGTTCTGGATGTGAGTTGCCCGCCAGTAACACCATGGGACATCGCTGACCAGGCAACGTCATTTTTCTCAAACTTTTTGGGCTGCAGACCTTATTCTCGTTTCTGTTGACCTTGAAACAAACACATAGCACATTAATAACAAATATATCCTTAATCCAATCTTACCACTTAACCAATAAGCAAGGCTATTGTATTTTATTTGAATACTTGTTTTTATAGCAAATCCTTTGGGAAAATTCTTTAAGAGTTACAGATGAAACTATTTGTTAATGTTATACGCAGCCGAAAGTTTACAAAATTTTCCATTTAAACCAATCAAATTTCTGCTGGCGGGAATAGCCATGTGCTTATCAAATTGGACTAACTTTCGATCTTGTCATATTTAAAAAGTCCTGCTAGTTTTTGAAAGGACATCGTATATTTAATATTATGGCACAGTCTAAATACTTTTCAGGAAGATGTGTCACCAGATCACGTAAAACATTAAGTAAGGCTGCAAACGCTTCTTCAGCTTCAGCTTCCGCTTCACTGACTGCTGATAAACAAGTGGGATCTGTTAAAAGGCACTTAAGTGTAGAATATGAGAAAGAGCTAGTTGAAGAAAAGGATGTATATGATGTGCCACCAAAGGAAAGGAAATGGGAACCTCCACGATGGAAAGAGCAATTGAACAATGTTTTTACCCTTAGGAAGAATTGGGATGCACCTGTGGACTTCATGGGATGTGATGTTATTAGTGACAAGACTGCAACACCACAGGTGCCAGAGGGAAACATTTTTTTGAGGGGTGGGGGAGTAACGTTTTGTTTTCATCACATGGTAGGCAGTACTTTAAGGCCAGTATATTTTGTTGTTGGGTGAAGCCCACAGTATTCTTACATGTTCACGTTGGCCGAGCAGAGAACACATGCAGATAGAGGAGTGAGTGATCTGTGAAGGCAGGCACCTTAGATCACTCAGGGTCCCTGACATAGAGAAGAAAGTTAAGCTGGTATGTGAAGAAAAAAAAATGTCAGATATTACATAGGTTGCATCTATATTTTTTTGTCAGGTTAAATGGTTTTTAATTATGTGTGTGTGTGTGTATATATATATATATATATATATATATATATATATATATATATACACAAATTGTACATTGAATAACAGCCCTTTAAGCATACTGGATTCAGCAAGGGATCACGTGTCAGGGTTGAGATAAATGCAATAAACTGACAACGAACATTGCAAAACTAATATCTCATCTTTTTCAAAGACCTGCAGAACATAGACAAATAAATAAAACACAAAAACCATTGTATTTTTAAAACTTGTACATGGCTTTGTCTACATGAATTAAACCTTAAAATGTATTATGTAGAATATTGAAACTAAGCGTTTTAAACCAAGAAGACTAGAATAAGACAGCCATGCACAAGTGGAATTTATCCTTTGCATTCAATTAATAATATAAGAATTAAATATCTGGGATATAATTTGAACTTACATAAATGTACACAAAGTAATAGATATCGCTATGGCTCATCAATTTCTATGTTAATACAACTATTTTCCAGTATCCAAAACAAGTTGATATAGGCTGGTTGAGACATATATTTAAAGGTTTAATTCATGTAGACACAGCCATGTAGAGTTTTGCAAACACAACAATTTTTGATTTTTTTGTTTTATTTGTTTATTTTGTCTTTGTTTTGCATATGCCTTTGAAAAAGACTTAAGAGTTGAAGGTGCTCAGGCTAGTTAGATACTAGTTTTGCACTGTTGTCAGTTTTTTGCATCTATATATATATATATATATATATATATATATATATATATATATATATATATATATATATACACATACATACATACATACATAATATACATACATACATATTGTTCTGTACCAGTTTTGTGTCTCTGTGTGCAATAATGGAACAGGATGTATTTATTGCATCAATATAAATTTGTTTGCCATCTTTTGTTTTCATTATTTATGCCTTAAGGTTGTTTAACATTGCTAGATCAGTATGAACCATTGTGTCCTCCAAGGGGTTGTCCATAAAGGACGTCCACAGATAATATCTGCTTTCCTACCACCCCTTGTCCACTTTTGTCTGCATGTGGCTTAACCTCCTCCCCCACCACTGCAGACGTCCTCATCTAGCAAGACTGATATGTTGTCCACATAATCAACCCCAGGCACTGGGAGCCAGACCTATGTTTTAATGCCAACCCATTCAGATATATTCTGTGGAATGACTCATACAAATTGAAATTAACAAAATATTTATAATTAGGGAAGACCCATAAAGAACATCTGCAAAGCATTCTTGAATAGACTCATTAGGCCAAAAGCAGCTGTTCAACATAGAATATCATTACAAAGAATACTAATATGTGGATGTCCGTACAGTCCTTTCCATCCCTCCCCCTTGTCTGCAGTTGTTCGCAATTGAACCAACCAACCCCTCCTCCCCCCATCTTTGTGGATGCCCTTTATGGATGATCCCTAAGGGTGCAAAATTGAGAGTAAAAACTCAATTTGGTGTCAAAACAAGGAGTCAGATTAAAACTTTTTGGGTCTCTGAAGCACTAAAGGATATAAATGAAAACAAAGATGAATATAATGTTCATGTTCGATGATTGTGAACAACATTACTAAATAAATGAGTTACTGTAAATACTGTTTTAACTTAGTCATAAGTAGATTCTGACACTCATTCTTGAGAAGGAAAGTATTGCAATATTTATCTGTTATGACAAGAACGTAGCAGCTGTGCATAAGTCTCTTGACCAGAGAGGATTCAAACACTTTTCATAGGAAATAGTGGACTTCAGAAGGCCAATTGACTATTAGAAAATTCCAAAAGAGGATATATAAAAAGAATTTTAAAACTAGGAGTCCAGGACTACTAATTTGGTAAAAATAGGAACCCCACCAGCAAAAGTTGCAGTCCCCACTAAGCTAGGCATCACATACTTACATTTGGCTACTGTCACATCTGAACTATCAGTTCTAGTAACTTTAGCACAGTTCTGAATCTCATTGAAATCCTCATTTTTCAGTTTAACTACAATATACTTGTCTAAATTTGAAAATGGCATTTTGTCCAAGTCTCTTGATTTCAAGTTTGCAGGCAATATTTATATGGCAACAATCTGAAATGAAATCAGTAACAGTGATCACGCTGGGCTTCGCCAGTGTCACAAATTGTGATTTTGTTTTTCTTATTGGCAACAAAATATACTTTCTAGTAATGTTTTTTGGCTGATAAAATCTGTATATACAGTTTTGGGTTTGGAGTGGAGAAATTCAAAAGCACCATGACAGGAAGCTGCAAACTTGGAAATAAAAATGTACTGGAATCTATTACATAAGCAAATCCTTATTTCATATTGACAAATCACACTAACAGTGCATTGTTATATCAAAATCTGCTTATGCTGATATCTGGCCTTGGTACTGTATGCTGTAATATAATCAAAATGGCCTGCAACTGACTAGCTACAATCGACCACCTTTTAGGGCGGAGACGTGAAATGACTAGTCAACCACGTGATGGCAATTTAAAAAAACAAAAAAATTTTGCTGCAACTTCAATGAAACTGATTACCTCTAAAACACCGATATATGCTAAGGAAATATTTTATAAAAACAATTATCACAATGTTCTACAATTATTTGATGTTGCCTCAGCAATTGAGTATTTGTTTAGTCCTTCGAAGGGAGCCATCAATAATACATGCACCTTCATCAAAGCAAGCCAGCCACCTTTGATCAAAGAAGTCAGTAACAAACTAAAATAAAAGCATTGCTTCAGTTTTCGTAGTGATTAGAATATATTTATTCTGCTGCAAAACTTTCCTGTTTGCAACTAAAATGTGCGTACAGAGGACTCGTGTGGGTGATTTTCTGCATCCCAAATGAAAAAATTTGTGTCCAGATACTCATAATTAAGCGTTTCCGAGATCTCTGACACATAATATAAGAACTTGGTAATTTTCAAATTGTGCAAATATAAAATGCTGAAAAGAAACATAGCAGCATCTAGCAGCAGCAGGGTAATGTCTGAATTAGAGAAATACTTCAAAATAAGGAAAATTGAGACAAGGAAGGAACCTTTTTTGGAATGCTTTTACCCAGAGGATATGCAAGAAATTGAAATAACGGAGATCCCTTTAGAGCAGAGACCATCAGTGTCGGTCATGGTGTCCTTAGAATTGAGGAACACAGATTTTCAGTATCTAGTGGAGGCATTAGACAGAAATGGAAATAAGGGTATATTCTAAGACCAAAGGGAACAGAACCAATAGCTCTTTATACTTGCTAGTAAACACCGACAGTAAACAGTGATGGACAATTTTTTTTTTGTGGCTGGCAGTTTACACAACACTGATATATGAGTATAATCATGTTAATGTAAAGGTAACAAATTTTTTGTCCATTGCCATTGCAACAGATAAACTCAAAAAAAGTCAAAGGTGTTTATTAATAGTATATTACTCAAATGCTTTAATAAGTGTTTAAAATCAAATGATTTAAATTAAAACTGATATCAGCATAAAAAGAACCAGTTAATGTGACATTTTCAAACAATTATGATTCTTTTCTCTCCTGTACATGTCCCAGAGAAAGTAATTAAACATATATACATAAAGCATATATTGCTCAAACACCAGACAAAAATATTTTATGATATATAATTATGCAAATACTTTGTTCATATGTTTATTTGCACAGTGCCCGCTGATTTTATGATGAATATAAGGCAAGTATAGCAGTTAAAATCGTATAAATATTTTATAAAGTGTGAACTGTACATTTTTGTGACGAAAGGTACGTTTCCAGAATCCAGCATTGATGACAAATGAGTAATTGCAGGGGATAGGGATAAAGAGAATTCAAATTCGTGGCTGCCTTAACTGTTACAATAGTGACTGGTTGTAATTTCACTGCATAACACATAAGTGACTATTGGGTTTAATGATCCCTCGCAAAATTACTAAGCACAGAAACACAGATTAACATTAATTTTGACTTATTGCAAAAATAAATTTACTTTTTAAATTATAGCTTGTATTATAAGAAAATATTAAGGGACAGATTACAATTATGGTTAGTGTTAGGACTGGTCGACCTGGTGTCAGGATAATGTGACTGGGTGGAACATTATGCTACATGTCTGCGGCATGATGTCCCAGTGCTAGACATCACTATAACCTGCCACACTGCAGACATAATGTTATAAGTGAAAAATTTTAAAAGCTACATTAAAAATCATAATCACATCACAATTATGGTTAAAAAAATGTAGTGCCAAAGGTTGATTATGGATTATTTGATTAGAACAAAAAGTTTAAAAGGAAAGTTATTTCTGTGTTTCACCTAGAATCCCAAGGACAGGGGTAAAATACTGCACATACCCAGATCTCCAGTTGCTTAATGTACCATCAGATCTGTGCCTGTGCAGTTTGTTATCAGCAATCAGTAGAGCAAAAAAAAATATACCCTGATCTGCAGGTGTATTATGTGGTGGCAGATCAGGATATTTGTGTTTTGAAGTTTGGCACAACTTAAGGTGAGTATGGTACATAGCATTGAATGCACTAGTAATGTTAAAAAAAACATTGCCATATTTCATTTTCTTCTCAGCAGAAAAGCATAAACATATTTAAAGATATGGTTCACCAGAAAAAAATGGGAGTTTTCCATTCCATATCTTACTTTTGTTTAAATACTAACATTTATTATTGAATTCAATGTTTTCTTAACTATTTTTGGTTTCCTCTAATGATTCATTGAATAATTGCTAGATTGTGTGTTCTAAAAGCAATAATACATTACTTGCAATTATTGTACTATTGTATTGCAGCTTTTTTGAGGTATCCTAAGTCCCCAGACCAAGAAAAATATTCCCTTCTCTAATTGATAATTGAAAGAAAAGAAAACATGGTTCCAGTCTGATTTCTTAATTTATCACCAACATTTGGGTTATAGTTTTCATTTTCATTGGACTCGCATGCTATCTTGTGTGTAAAAATGTGCAATGAAATTCATCTTAGTTTGTGTCTTTTTTTTTTTATCAGTTAAATACAGGTTAATTCATGTCTTACAGAAATCAGCACACCATTTGATGGAGGGATCTTAGTGTTTACCTGTTCGAAAATTCCTTGTCCCCTTGTAGGATAGTGAAAGTGTCACTGCCCAGTAAGAGAAGCAGCACCTTGCTCTCACTGACGTATCTGATGTAGATTCCATTACTGCTAATAGAGATTATTCTTTCTGATCATCACTCATCACCAGACCAGTCATTGAGATTGGATTGATGTTGTTGGGCTTAACACCATTTTTCAGCACATGATAGGCTATTCATGGCGGCCAGTATTAATGGTGGAGGAAGAAACCAGGAAATCACCGGAAAGAACCACCGACCCATGAGAAGCTACTAGCAAGCTTTCTCACATATCCACATTAGCCGAATCCTAGACTCGAACCCACACAGACAGAGGTGAGATGGCAGTGATCTGTAACTGACATCGCTTTAGACCACTCTGCCACTCTGGGCCCCTTAGAGATTGGATTGATAATCCTTCCCCATTTTTTTTGTTAACCTGTGGAATCGCCTTAATAAAATGTGTTCTGAAAACCACACAAAATTCATTTAGTCTACAAGTCAACATTTATTGATCATTGATGTCTGCTAGAACCAATGGCGAGTTTGTTCACAAACAAGACTCGTTGAAAATTGAAAGTTCATTTTCATTTTTGTATCTGATCTATCATGAGATCTTGGATCTGACGTGCCTTAAAATCTTAGTCTCTATAAGCATACTTTAAAATTGTCACTGCACGAAGCATTGAATGTTTATCATTGATGTAAATACTGAAACGCATTATTTGTTATCATTCTAGATTATTTGTTGAACTGGCCAGCACAGTATATTCAGATTGGCCAGTAATAGCATGATACCCTTTATCTTTTTATTTAGATTCTGTTTTGAAACTTTGGGACCTGTGCACCAGGTTGGTCCATGTGCACTAAGACTGTTTGAACTATACTAAAGTTTCTCTAATTTATTTGATGTATGGAATAACACCTGACCATCTCTGCTAATGCAGTTTGTTGCATCTGATCTGGTGCAGGGTATTAGGAGTCAATCATTATCAATCAGATCAATTAACAATACAAGGGAATGGGAAATCACATTGCATTCAATACATCCATTAGCTACTATGGTGGTGATAAGTGGAAATATCCACTATCCACCATGACAGCTGGAGTTTTAGTGATCTGTCAGTAAAACGGCTGACATTGGGTTGGCAGTTTAGAAATAATTTTGAGCCACGCATTTAAATCCCAAATGGGAAAGAAAGTCTGGAGTTTACTTGCTCAGCCAGCGAAAGGGTATCAGGTCAGTGTCCCCACCCTCATTTCGTATGTTCCAATTTAATCCCTATTAGACTTGGTGAACCTCACTACTCAATAGTGAGCATTCCTATACTCAATAACATCATCAGTGTCTCTTCATTGGTTCCATTGTTATGTCAGATTGAGCACTCCATCCCCTAACCTCCATGAACAATTACCAGTGACAACAGCCCCATTGTAAACTTTACTTCTTCAGTTATGGAATCAGGAAAGATAGTCTTGTATTGCCAGGATGATAATGTTGACTTACGTTTCCCTCTTCTATGCTTCAACCAATGGTATCTACCTCTGGTTATCGGGTCTGTCATGTTGTTCCCTTTTCTGGACTTGGGTGATTAATTAAGGTGGCTTGTTGTTGTTTATATAGGTTTGCAACTAAAAGCTAGGACCCTGCTTATAACAGCCTTGAATGTCGATCTCTTTTTAGCTGCCTCTCTCTAATTGCTGAAGGAGGAAACATTATCTTCAGTAGCCTTACAGCACAGTCTGCAGAGCTTCTCCACTAATATAAAGATGCTTCCTTGGAGTCTTCCAGGGTTTTGCTGGATTACTGTGTTCATGTGTTTTTAGATTCTTAACATAGCTTTAACAATTTTTTAGTCATATTGTTTTGATGTCAGCAGTGACAGTTTATGGTGATGTCTAGCACTGTTGCACAATGCTGCAGACATGTGGCATGATGTCACACCCAGTCATATTATCCTGACACCAGGCTGACCAGTCCTAACACTAACCTCTTAATGCTTAGCACCAAATGAGGCAGCTCTTAGTACCATTTTTGTCTTTGATGTAACTTGGCTGGTGTTCGAACTTGTAACTTTCTGCATCCAAGGTGGACGCTCTAACCACTAGGCCACCAGAGCTGTTGCTGGATTACAGCACAAACTTGTTGAGGACTGCATCACTTGATATAGAGCATAACAGGACTTGAGTGACCAATAACAAAATTTCTACAGAACGGTGTAATGAATAGAGTGGAAAATGAGCAAAGTACATTTCTTCATTCCTTGATCTTTTGCATTAAAGATGAATGGAAAGTTGTAACTCATAACTGATGTGTACTTCTTAAAAAAGTTTCTTTTACGATCACTTGTAAGGCTCAGCAACATTGTGATCCTCTTAGATTTTCCATGTCATACTTCCACATCCCCGGCTTCCAAGATCACAGGAAATGCATCAGATTTTGTCTGGACCAGAAGTTATTTAAAGTTTCGACTCTCCTGTTCTGCCTTGATTTGGCCTCCAGAGCCCTTACTTGAGGGCTTCATGGGTATCTGTTCTCAATGACTTTGATGACTGGCTGATGCACAGTGTCTTCAGAGATATTTCTCTTTTGGGTGATGATGTCTCATCTGGTCTTATTGTAAACGAAGCGTGTAAATTGGGACGATTTCCTCTCCAGTCCGGATATTTTTTCATTCCACCAGACAAGATTGTCCATATTTGTTTTGTCACTTTTATAGGGTCTTTTAGCCATTATTTCATTGTCAGCTTACCTTTACCTCTGCCCCACCCCAGGGAATTCTGAATAGAGCTGCATGTAGAGTTATTACCACTTGTGAGGTTTCATTTGCTTCTCCAGGTCCTGCTGACAGCAAGCTGGAGATTGCACAAGGTCCTTCTGTCAGCTTAGGTACCACTCAGATGCAATTTTCTTCACCTGGGTTGGTGGATCAGGAGTGGTTTCTAACTGAAGTCCTGTTTCACTATTATCAAACCCTACCCACATCTGTGGACAAATATATATGATAAATATAAATCATATCTGATTCATGAAGGGGTGCTTAATTGGAGCCAGAGGAGACTAGTTCTTTAGGGACTGAACTCCGGAAGAATCAACTTGTCATATCAATGAACTAAATATGTGTGCATTGTTTCTATCCCTATTAAGGTGTGTGTGTGTATGATGACTCGGCCAGGGTTCTAACCTACAACTTTCCACATCAGAGGCAGATGCTCTAACCACTAGGTCACTGGAGTGGTCACTGCTCTATAAAGGTATGTCAACCTTAACATCATGAGACTAAAGAACCTGCACCATTTTTATGTCTCCCTAGTACCAGATCAGAGGACCTGGATGGCGAACACTTTGTCTAAATTGGAATCATCTTTATTAGAGGTGCTTAGTATTACTGGTTTGTCATGGTGGTATGTACCATTGTGCTTATACACTGTAGTGTTAGGAATGTATGGAAATTCTCAATCTTGTTAACAAATTAAATGGTCTTAACAATATGTTTTCATTTATCATGACAAAAAAATTTACAATATTTTGTTATTTACAATACAGTCATACTTGTCACAATTTTTTTGTGATTAATAAAGTTATGATTATATTTATGATCCGTTAGTTATGTGTTTGACAAATAAAAGTCTTGCCCAGGTGCTGGCATCTGACTCTAAGTATCCCAGACAATTTTATCAATACTTTATGTAGTGAATTATTTGTTCCAGTGTCAGTACTTATGTCTTAAAAATCTCAAAAATGTCAGTACATTTATTTTTATCAGCTTAATCATTCCACTTTAGGTAGTCTTTAGATTACAGCTTATGCAACAATAAACATACACATTATGTGATTAATGGTTACTACTTTGTTGTATATAAAATTGGTATAATACCAATTTTATTTACAATAAGGCACTAACTATTAAAGAGGGGTCTGTAATCCTGTTGAGCAGAGATATTTTAGTTTCTTTACAAGATAATTATTTTTTTACAAAAAATATAATGTATATAATATATGGTGCTTTTTTACAATGTATTTTTTTAAGGCTATTGAGATATTTTTAGCAATGTATCTGATCCTTAATTCTGGTGTATTATGGTATGTTCACAAATAATGCAGTACATATTTTTTGTGGTACCCATCTCTGTTCTGTATTATATCTTCCCACCTTTTAAAATATTCCTCAGGTTCTTCACAGGGCCCCGGTTGTCACAGTACAGAGGGTCTATCACAACAATCCACAGAATCTATGAACTCCTTTTTCAGGCAAGGTTTCCGTCTGAATTGACCATGCCAAGAGGCTTCAAAAGGTGCCAATTGGAGAATCTTCTGTAATTGTTCCAGTGGGAAACTTGCCACTTGCAGATTTCATCACATCTTGTCTTCCATTATTAGCTATAGGGCATCCCTTTCTAATACTCAAAAGTTTTCTATGGGTTCTATTTGATTCTCTTTTGACCCTCCAGGTACTAATTATCACAGAAAATATTGAGCCAGCACTTGTGACAGTGTCCCAGATAATGTTAGCAATGCAGTAACAGCAGGTATGTATTACATGATTGAAATTAGTCTACCCACTAAAAAGTACATCAAGTTCTTCACCCCAGAAATTGGGTCCCTTATGTCATTATCCCATCCTCAATAACATGTAACACTAACAAAAGTCAATGACTTTGCATTGCATTGCACCCACCCCCAAAAATAATAAAAGTTATTATTATCATAAATGTGATAAGGAGGAGACCAAGTGCCATTTTCAAGTTTTATAATGTTTAGCAACTTTGTCAATTTCAGAACTGATATGGATAGATTTGCAATAATGAAAAACAGGCAGATATTTTGTTATTTCCATGACAGAAGTATGTGTCTGTGGTGGGGTTGGGCACATGTTTGACACATGAAACATGCTGAAGGTGTAAAACTCTTACCATAATGCTTTTTTAAAAGCCATTCCATCAGTTGTCTTTTAAAACTGCAAGTTTTTAATAATCAAACTTTATGTTTTATTTCTCTATATGGCTGCCATTCACAAGAGATGTTTTCTTATTGGGGAAAGGGTGACACATGACTTAAGATAAGAGATAGATCATTCTGCTTATGATGGTAGCATTTTCCCAAAGAAAATCAAAAGAAACAAAAGATAGGTTATAATAATGCATAGTAAAATTTATATACTTGGGAAGAAATTAATGGATCAGATGGTAAATTTTCTGTGTTACTAAATTTTGGCATATATCTGCTTAGGAAGCAACATTTTAAGTTAGGTCTACTTAGTTAACATGGGTGATAGTCCAAGGGGGTGTTCATTTCCTAAGGCACCATTGCTATCTATTATTTTTATTTTTATTGTTCCAGCAGCAGTAGTAGTTGGTTTTGGTTTTTATTGTGATTATTGTTGATTTATTATTTTTCTTGTGTTCAGAATATGTGACAAGGAAAAGTTTGTGAATGAAAATATAATTTGATCAGTAAATTTTAAGTAAAGTAGGTGATGCTCTATCCATTTCTCTTTTCTGCCTATCCAAGTAAGAATCAAAGTAATGTTTAATGTTTATCCACTGATTTTAGCTGATTTGACATTTTAAAAAAATTGTTGGATTATTTCATTTTTATTTGAAATTATTCTCTAACATTAATCAGCTGGTTTTAAATTAGAGTGTATTACATAATAATTGGTGATATTTTTTTATCCATTTAGTTACTGCAATCTTCATAATTGCCAAAGATGAACTTAAAACCATATTATATAATTGAAATTTTGAATTGTTATGACTCAGATAATTTCATTGTTTATTTATATTCAAGACTAATGAGTTTTGACATAAGTCCTGTTACAACTAAGGGAAATAAAGAATACTATGTAAATAAATGTATTTGTTTTATATTTCATTGTTATTACATTTTTCCTCAAATAGTCATGGATCAAACGAGCTTACAGTACGGTCTTACATCATCCATCCATTTGCATGTGTGTTATCACTTCTTATGAACTACATCATCCATCCATTTGCATGTGTGTTATCACTACTTATAAACTACATCATCCATCCATTTGCATGTGTGTTATCACTACTTATGAACTACATCATTCATCCATTTCCATGTGTGTTATCACTTATGAACTACATCATCCATCCATTTGCATGTGTGTTATCACTTCTTATGAACTACATCATCCATCCATTTGTATGTGTATTATCACTACTTATGAACTACATCATCCATCCATTTGCATGTGTTATCACTACATATGAACTACATCATCCATCCATTTGCATGTGTGTTATCACTACTTATGAACTACATTATCCATCCATTAGCATGTCTGTTATCACTACTTATGAACTACATCATCCATCCATTTGCATGTGTGTTATCACTACATATGAACTACATCATCCATCCATTTGCATGTGTGTTATCACTCCTTATGAACTACATCATCTATCCATTTGCATGTGTGTTATCACTACTTATGAACTACATCATCCATCCATTTGCATGTGTGTTATCACTACTTATGAACTACATCATCCATCCATTTGCTTGTGTTATCACTTCTTATGAACTACATCATCCATCCATTTGCATATGTGTTATCACTCCTTATGAACTACATCATCTATCCATTTGCATGTGTGTTATCACTACTTATGAACTACATCATCCATCCATTTGCA
Source organism: Potamilus streckersoni (assembly GCA_016746295.1). NCBI lineage: Eukaryota > Metazoa > Mollusca > Bivalvia > Unionida > Unionidae > Potamilus > Potamilus streckersoni. The sequence continues at coordinate 1,594,870 of JAEAOA010001694.1, forward strand.
TGTGTGTTATCACTATTTATGAGCTACATCATCCATCCATTTGCATCTATGTTATCACTACTTATGAAATACATCATCCATCCATTTTCATGTGTTATCACTACTTATGAACTACATCATCCATCCATTTGCATGTGTGTTATCACTACTTATGAACTACATCATCCATCCATTTGCATGTGTGTTATCACTACTTATGAACTACATCATCCATCCATTGGCATGTGTGTTATCACTACTTATGAGCTACATCATCCATCCATTTGCATATGTGTTATCACTACTTATGAACTACATCATCCATCCATTTGCATGTGTGTTATCACTACTTATGAACTACATCATCCATCCATTTGCATGTGTGTTATCACTACTTATGAACTACATCATCCATCCATTTGCATCTATGTTATCACTACTTATGAACTACATCATCCATCCATTTTCATGTGTTATCACTACTTATGAACTACATCATCCATCCATTTGCATGTGTGTTATCACTACTTATGAACTACATCATCCATCCATTTGCATGTGTTATCACTAATTATGAACTACATCATCCATCCATTTGCATGTGTTATCACTTCTTATGAACTACATCATCCATCCATTTGCATGTGTGTTATCACTACTTATGAACTACTTAAAGGATTGCCATGAAACAGTACACACATACATTCATTCCATGGTCTAGTTTGTCCAGGATGAAAATGGTAATGCTTGAACATCCAGAATGGCCACCAGTTGCTTTCTTTAAAATCTTGTTACTGCTACACATCCTGAGTCATATCAACATGGAATTTACACTAAAAGACGAATTATGTCTAGTTTATCCCAAATGGAAATTGTGACATTCTGACATCCAATACGTCCATGTTGGCAGCAATCATCCAAATCTACCTTTGTACTACTATTTCTGAATCGGAGACATTATTTAAGTGTTTTCACAATTATCAGTGTCTAATACGGCCACTACAGCAGCCATAATGAAAATCATATCCTCCAGAATGGATAGTGATATCAACATGGGGTTTTAACTGAAAGTCTGATGTCCTAAATGAATATAGTGCCAGACTGATATCCAATATGACTACCATAGCAGTTATCTTAATATGTATTGTTATTTCTAATTCGGAACAAACGCTATATTGACATTGAGTTTTACCAAATAGAAACTTTTTATGCTGTCTACTTGATCATAAATGAAAATGGTGCCACTTGTAAATCCAATATAGCTGTCACTGCTGCCATCTTGAAAATCTTACCATTATAAAGCTTGGATGGACTTGAAATACTTTTTATTACACTGGATGTAAATGAAAATCATGTCAATCTGACCTGGCATCTGAAAAATCTTCTTATCACTTTTTGAATTGACATTGACATTGTTTTCACCAGAAGGCTAATTATAATGTCTGGATAGACCTAATGGTGTACATCTGATGCCCAGTATTAATATGGGGTTTAATCAAAAGACTTCTTATAATGTCTTGTTGGTCCTAAATTAAAATGGTGTTGATCTAACATCTATTATGGTAACCATTTTGAAAATCATGTTATTTCTACTCTTAAATAAAAAGTAAATTTCTCATTAGAAGTCTTCTTACCAGTATGTCTAGTTGGTCCTAAATTAAAATAATGCAAATTTATCCACAGTATCTTTGAAATATTGTTATCCCATTTCAAATGGATATGTATATTAATATGGGAACTCAACTCCTTTCAAATGGATACGTATATTAATATGGGAACTCAACTCATTTCAAATGGATATGTATATTAATATGGGAATTCAACTCGTTTCAAATGGATATGTATATTAATATGGGAACTCAGCTCCTTTCAAATGGATACGTATATTAATATGGGAACTCAGCTCCTTTCAAATGGATACGTATATTAATATGGGAACTCAACTCATTTCAAATGGATATGTATATTAATATGGGAACTCAACTCCTTTCAAATGGATATGTATATTATTATGGGAACTCAGCTCCTTTCAAATGGATACATATATTAATATGGGAACTCAGCTCCTTTCAAATGGATATGTATATTAATATGGAAACTCAACTCCTTTCAAATGGATATGTATATTAATATGGGAACTCAACTCCTTTCAAATGGATATGTATATTAATATGGGAACTCAACTCATTTCAAATGGATACATATATTAATATGGGAACTCAGCTCCTTTCAAATGGATACGTATATTAATATGGGAACTCAACTCCTTTCAAATGGATATGTATATTATTATGGGAACTCAGCTCCTTTCAAATGGATACATATATTAATATGGGAACTCAGCTCCTTTCAAATGGATATGTATATTAATATGGGAACTCAACTCCTTTCAAATGGATATGTATATTAATATGGGAACTCAGCTCCTTTCAAATGGATATGTATATTAATATGGGAACTCAACTCCTTTCAAATGGATATGTATATTAATATGGGAACTCAACTCCTTTCAAATGGATATGTATATTATTATGGGAACTCAGCTCCTTTCAAATGGATACATATATTAATATGGGAACTCAGCTCCTTTCAAATGGATATGTATATTAATATGGGAACTCAACTCATTTCAAATGGATACATATATTAATATGGGAACTCAGCTCCTTTCAAATGGATATGTATATTAATATGGGAACTCAACTCCTTTCAAATGGATATGTATATTAATATGGGAATTCAACTCATTTCAAATGGATATGTATATTAATATGGGAATTCAACTCCTTTCAAATGGATATGTATATTAATATGGGAACTCAACTCCTTTCAAATGGATATGTATATTAATATGGGAACTCAACTCCTTTCAAATGGATATGTATATTAATATGGAAACTCAACTCCTTTCAAATGGATATGTATATTAATATGGAAACTCAACTCCTTTCAAATGGATATGTATATTAATATGGGAACTCAGCTCCTTTCAAACGGATACGTATATTAATATGGGAACTCAACTCCTTTCAAACGGATACGTATATTAATATGGGAACTCAACTCCTTTCAAATGGATATGTATATTAATATGGGAACTCAACTCCTTTCAAATGGATATGTATGTTATTATGGGAACTCAGCTCCTTTCAAATGGATACATATATTAATATGGGAACTCAGCTCCTTTCAAATGGATATGTATATTAATATGGGAATTCAACTCCTTTCAAATGGATATGTATATTAATAGGCGAACTCAACTTTCAAATGGATATGTATATTAATATGGGAATTCAGCTCCTTTCAAATGGATACGTATATTAATATGGGAACTCAACTCCTTTCAAATGGATATGTATATTAATATGGGAACTCAACTACTTTCAAATGGATATGTATATTAATATGGGAACTCAACTCATTTCAAATGGATATGTATATTAATATGGGAATTCAACTCATTTCAAACGGATATGTATATTAATATGGGAACTCAACTCCTTTCAAATGGATATGTATATTAATATGGGAACTCAACTCCTTTCAAATGGATATGTATATTAATATGAGAACTCAACTCCTTTCAAATGGATACGTATATTAATATGGGAACTCAACTCCTTTCAAATGAATATGTATATTAATATGAGAACTCAACTCCTTTCAAATGGATATGTATATTAATATGGGAACTCAACTCCTTTCAAATGGATATGTATATTAATATGGGAACTCAACTCCTTTCAAATGGATATGTATATTAATATGGGAACTCGACTCCTTTCAAATGGATGCTTATATTAATATGGGATTTTCATCAATAGACTTCTTATGATACCTAGTTGGTCCTAACTTAAAATGGTTCTAGTTATACATTTCTAATCTGGAGCAAGAGGTCATATTAAAATGGTGTTTTTACTAGAAGAATTTACGTTGCCTTGTTGGTCCCAAATGAAAACTGCCTCTTGTACATCCAGTATGGCTGCCAGTGTTGCCATACTTATAACCATATTATTAGTATACTTCCTGAATTGCTGATCATATCAACATTGGGTTTTCACAAAAAAATGTATTATGATAGTTTTTCATAAATGATGCTGTTACTTGGACATCCAGTATCATGAAAATATTTTTATTACCACTCCTGAATGAATGGTCATGTCAGCATGTGGTTTTCACTGAAAAGCTGATGTTCAGTTGGTTGTAAATGAAGATGGTTCTAATCTGACCTCCAATATGGATGACTTCTTGTGATTTCTGGCTGGTTGTAAATGTATATCTGGAATTACTGCCATAACTGCCGTCTTGGAAATCTTGCTGTTGATACTCTCCTTGAATGGATGGGCATATCAACTTGGCTTTTGACCTTTATAATCTGACATCCAATATGTCAGCCACAACAGCTGATTTGAAAAATCTTATTTTTGCTTGAGAATATCATACTTAATGATTTCAACACTGAGTAGTTGAAAGGAATAACTGGTCTGGAAAGTGTCATCAAGGGGGGGGGGCTGAGTGGTTGAAAGCACTCAACATTCTGGATTACTGCCATCTCACCTGTCAGCATGGGTTCAAGTCTCGGGCTCAGCTAACATGGGTATGTGAGAAAGCCTGCCAGTAGCTTCTCATGGGTCGATGGTTCTTCTTGGGGTTTTTCCAGGGTTCTTCCTTCTTCAGTTTTACTAGCTGCCTTGTGCTGAAATATGGTGTTAAACCCTACAACAACAGCAACAACAACATCATCAAGGAACTATTGTTTCACTTTTATGATGATAATACATACCATTTGAAAATATTTTAAGATGCTGCCACGCACCTACCCTAATGACAACAAAATTTTCAAGGTAGATCACTATAATCATTATGATTGCGCATCCTGTCACAGTTGTCCTGTTTTCTTCTTCAGATTTACAGATACCAAGTCCTCTTGTCGCTGATGCTGTCAAGTCAAACCAAAGACCAGGTGACTTCAGCAGCTATGGCTAAACTGCAAAAGCATGGCTGCAATATTGAAAGCATCCTGCAGACCTCAGACAAGCAGTTAGGAGAACTTATCTACCCCGTAGGATTTGGGAAGGTTCATAAGTTTTCCTTGTTTGATATTGATAGCAAAATGTTCAGCCAAATTAATAGATACCCAGTAAGATCAAGCCCAAGGAGCCAGTCTTGTCTGACCATGAAATATTCCCTAAAATTTCTGTGACCCGAAATTAGAGGCAGCTGCCTGATATTATAGTTGACACTCTTTATCATTTTAATTTCGTAAGTATAGCGAGACATGGCTATCATTTTGTTAAGTTGCCAAAGGCACCATCTGTATTTAAGTCGTGCTAGAAAATTTGCCTTTAGAATAGACCTAGAGATCTAACATTACTTCTGCTTACCTCCAGATGTTTGTCAGCAGCGCTTTTTACCAAAATCATTGTTTTCCCCTGCCATTTTGAACAGACAATTGCTGTCTTCCTTTTCAAATGTAAAATGCTTTTTTATGTGTTTGGATAACAGACATTAGAGAGTAATTAATTTATGTCTTTAATTAAGTTATAAGAAATAATTTACAATGGAAAGATTGCAGAAATTAAGTTACTCTACTTCAGAAAAACTTTTACCTCAAACAGACAAAAACTGAATCCTGCAGCACAAATATTAGTAATGTTTTATACAGTAATTAAAAGAAAGTTCAGAACTAATCTACCGGTAATACATTTATTGAAGAAAAATATCTTGTATGTGCATGTAATTTTTTGTATAAAAATGCATACATTAGTTTTAGCTCAGTAACGCTCCGTCTATATTAATGCAGATATTTTCCTTCGTTATAGTATAAAAACGAAAACCGGTTTTAAAAGATTTTAAAAATAATTTTGATTTGGTAAAGAGAAGTTGAAGTCCATCTCTGAATCTCCATGAACATAGTCTGCTGGATCAAGATCTGATGTGTTCAAGTCTTAGTTCTTACAATCAGTAGAAATTACTACCAATCTTTCATGGTAGTTTTTCCACGTCGACCTAGAGCAGACTTTCCTAATTTCTGTTTTACACTAGTCATATTTTCCAAGGAAAAATAACTTTTTGAGTATTTCTATGGAAAAATTCCAGTAGGATTATTGTCCCTGGAGAGTGGAATTTCTCTGCCAAGAAAATACAACAGTCAAGTTGCAAATAAAATGATCATATGTTTGTCAAGTGAAATTTGTCAGCTGGTTACCAGAAGCAACCTTCAAAATATCATCAGCACTTTTTAATTACAAGCATATGCCATATTTTATGCAAAAATGTAATTGGCAGATGCAATTTAATTAACAGCATAATCAAATTTTGATTGTGAGATGGCCAGTTCTTACATTATGTTATCTTGAGAATAGTCTTGACTTGCAACTTTCAAGAGACCTGTCTAATGTATGTGATAGTCTGATTTTCAGCCTTCAAGTGACCAGCCTAATATATGTGACTCAGGGGTCATGCTACACAAGGTGAAGTGGTCAACTAAGCCACCTAAAAATGTAAACTTCACCTTCTGTTAGGAAAGTGAAAACAACTTCGCTGTTTTTTGTAGAGGAACATTGAATGGCTGTCCATTTTGAGATGTTCTCTCGCCTTGGCCAGGTTTATTCCAATGTTGTGTTATATATAGCTTAAGGTAAAAGATAGGCTTCCAGCCATTAGATAGATGGTGGTGGTACTCGAGCACATTCAGAGGTATATGCTGATTGACCATTAGCCATATCCTGAGTAAGTTAGCAGCTATTACTGGGTAATACCTTTTTAACTGATTGTGTCTTTTTGTAAACCATTGGGCAAATATATAGAGGAAAATATATGTCATTGAAAGCTGTCAAAATATTATGTTAATAAAGATTTATCTTTAAATTGCAGTTACATAGATGTAGGTCAGAAATATATGGGACAATGCTATTTTGTGAAATTTGAGAGACGCTGTAAGGTATTGTTTGTATTATGAAAGCTTTTATGGTACCTCTACCCTACAGGGGTCATATGGTGTCAGTTAAAAGTACAGTTCTCAAAATATATACATGAAGAATTATACAAAACATTAGTCATAATAAATCAGATAGTGTAAAAAGTTAACGAAAAGCCCATGTATGAACACTGTACAAGAGACCACTAAATTAGGTTGGTGCCTCACACATCATTGTCTGCACTCATTCAGATGAGGTTGCAACCATTGCAAAAAGACTAGTTTTAAATAATTTATAGATGTAATTTATTGAATAATAATCAGGAGACCAGTCACACAAACCAATTTAGTTTCAACTAGCCTTGTCCTTAGATTTTTAAAATATTTTTTCATTTTTTTTTACCACTAGTGGTTAGATCGCCTGCCACTGATGTGGGAAATCATGGGTTAAAACCACTGCTGAATCATATCAAAGATGTATAACAATGTTACTGGCAGCTGCCTTGGTTGGCATTCTGCATTTAGAGGTTAGTGCTAGGACTGGTCAGCCTGGTCTTGGGATAATGTGTCTGGGTGGGATATGATGCTACATGTCTGTGGCATGATACCCAAATGCTAGACATTACTATAAACTGCCACACTGCAGACATCATATGACTGAGAAATTGTTAAAACTAAACTATAAATCCAAATCACACATACACACAGAGGCCACTTTTATGTGGTCTTCAGGTATAAGTATTTGAATTATATGACAGTTTCACTTCATTACCATTATAGTATCTTTTAAATAAAATTTTACACAACTAATGACCTTCATTTACACCTGGTTTGTCATATTAACAATAGTTGGTTTCATCGTAAGAAGCCCAAAGTGTCATACATATGATTTTGCACCAGTTTATCTATTCATCCTTTATTGTGTGTGGTACACAAGGCCTTTTTGTTATTGCACATGAATGGTGGAACATATGTATTATTTTTCTATCAATATCTAGCGATATAACTGAAAATGTTTTAAAGCTACATTGAAAAAATCCCTTAACTCAAACATGCCTCTTTTTTCCATAAAATCCATTCTTACTAATAAAAGCCGTAACTGTTCTTCCACTTTGAATACCCAGTATTTTTTTCTTAAATATTGAAATTGGATCGATGGCTTATGCTTTTTGGAAATTTATTAACCCAGTCAGAATTTTCAGTTATAATTGCAATATTTGGAATTTCGCATATTACTGAAATAATTGCGATTGAAACAGGGGCCGGGTTTATTATTGTCCCTAGGGGACCCAATACGATTATATTTACCAGAAAACTAGAAGCAGAATTCTTTTTTTAATCAGAGATTTTTTGACATGGTATTGACAAGTATGGTACCATATTGCTATAGTATTGATATGTATGAGACCATAAAGGTGGAGTTGTATTGCTATAGCATTCACATGTATTGTACCATATTGCTCTAGTATTGACTTGTATGGTTTCATAAAGGATTAGGTATATTGCTAAAGTATTGACTTGTATGGTACCTTAATGGTTGAGGTATATTGCTACGGTAGTGACTTGTTTGGTACCATAAAGGTTGAGGTATATTGACTTGTATGGTACCGTAATTTAGAGTTGCATTGCCATATTAATCACACATATTGTACTATAATGGTTGAGTTGTATTGCCATAGTATTGACATGTATTGTAGAATAATAATTGAATTGTATTAACATAGTATTTACATGTATGGTACTGTAATGGTTAATGTGTATTGCCATGATATGGACATGTATGGTGCCATGATGATTGAGGTGTATTGCTGTAATATTGACCTATATGGTACCATGATATTTGAGGTTTATTGCTGTAATATTGACATGCATGGTACCATAATGTTTGAGGTTCATTGCTGTAATATTGACATGTATGGTACCATAATGTTTGAGAAATCTTAGTTAAAAATAGATGCAGTAAATATAGTATCTGACTTAAATGCACCATATTAAGTTGTGGTAACATGGGAAATGTTGGAGAGAGATATGATATGTAACTGAAATTGGTCTTCTTGGTCCAGGAATATATCTGTTATTAACCAGAGTTTTAAACCCTCACATTGTTCAATATTTTTTATTTCAGGAATATATAAGACTGTTTGCACAGAGTTGCCTCAAATATTCACTAGCACAGTGTTGCCAGTAATATTCACTGGCTAACTGTATCATGTTTCTGGCATTTGTGAGACCATAGATAACCACCCTGCTCCAACTTAGTTAAAAAACAGAATCTCTGAACCTTTTGACCAGAATGGACTGTGCCATTATGAAGCTATGAACTAATCATTGTAGTTCCAGTGGAAGTTTCCAAATTAGCCATTATGGGAATGACAAGATTCCCATGGTCATGGAAAATCCTGGAAAAGTTCTGGAAAAGAAAAAAGTCCTTTTTCTTGCCTGTCTTTAGTATTAAAGTGGGTTGATCAGATGGCTGTAAGGAGGAAGAGGCCATATCAACAGAAAGCAAATTATCTTTGCTGTCATATTGATCAATATGTATCAATATGTATCAGTATGTATCAATATGTATCAGTATCAAGATCCAGCTTTCCAGTCTTTTTATAGTAAAGATTGAATTTAGTCAAAGAAATTCAGAAATTTTTCATGGAAGAATCGTGGTTAAAAAGATCATATCTTTATAGAAAACAGAACATGTTTTGTGATTGTGTCATGGGAAGAACATCAGATTTGTGTAGGATATCATGGAATGAATCACTGGTGCAGATGATGACATCCAAGCTTTTACTAGTTACCAGCCAATGATATTGGCTTGACAGTTTTGGTCAGCTGCTAGATCACCACTAATGGTGTACTTAATTGTTTTCAGAGGAAGGTAGAATATATTAAGAGGACCAGTGAGATATTGAGAGACAAGTATAATGGTGACATTCCAAACACTGTAGAGGAACTATGTAGTCTGCCAGGCGTGGGACCCAAAATGGCACACCTTGTCATGAAATGCGCATGGAACCAAGTGACAGGTAAAATTGTGTGTGTGTAGGCTGTACACTGTATTCATGATATACCACAAGATGTATAAATGTTTCATCAAAAGGAAACAAGGCTTGCAGAGTTTCCTTTTAAGGAAAATTTTTTAAAGTGCTATATCACTGATACAGCATACATACTATACATTTATTTTATTTATATCACTTACAAATACACGTAGAGGCCCCAGGTGGCCAAGTGGTCTAAAGCACTGACCATTATGGATCACTACCATCTCACCTCTGTCTGTTTGAGTTTAAGTCCAGACTCGGCTAACGTGGGTAAGTGAGAAAGCCTACTAGTAGCTTTTTGTGGGTCAGTTCTTCCAGGGTTCTTCCTCCACCATTAATACTGGCCACCATGTATAGCCTATCTTGTGCTGAAAATGGTGTTAAACCCAATAACAACAACAACAAATACACATAAGCTTGACTACATGCAACTGTATATTGATCAAGCTTTTTTAATATGTGTGTGTGTGTCACTAAGTCTGTATAATGTTTAAACAGTTTGGAAAACAATGACCCAACAAATGCATGGGATAATTATGTCCCATGACCGATACATCAATTTAGTAAATGATCTTTGACAGTTTAGAGCTTATTTGTCAAATATGTCCAGTAAACACACAGAGATTTTAGGATTTAGAAAGATCTTACATGCTATGATCCATTAAATTTTTTATGATAGCATAAATTTTCATAAAACAATTTGAAATTACTTAATACATTAGTGACCAATTTACATGTCATTGCAGGAATTTAAAATAAATTTATTTCTACTAATAGCAGCTTCCATGGCTCTGGTTAGCTTACCAGACCAGTGATCGAAAGGGTGTCAGTTCAAATCCTATGATATGATAAGACTGGGTGAACTACCATGGGCAAGACATTTGAGTCGAAGTACCTAGACACTGAATAAAATAATTGTATTGCTTTCTTTAAGCATCATACCAAACTAAACATTCACACAAAATCATAGGTCACTGAAGTGTAAAAATTCTTGGTCCTGAACAAACAAGGCATTTACTTACGAGGAAAAGGATAAACACACCAAATATCCACTAGTTTTTTTATCATCTTATAGTAACTGCAGGTTTGTATATAAAATAAAATTCGGCATCATATCAGAAGTCACAGTAAAAAATATCTTCTTAAGAAAGACATTATCATTGGTTGACCACTAAACATTTATGCTCTTTAATGCATCAAGTCAAATTAAGGTGAGATAGTGAAAATTATTAATTGATGCATTCAAGAAAAAGTCAATGAAAACTCTCAAATATCTTTTTGAAAATCTGATTAATGTCATTTAATGTGGTCTCCTGTGACATGTTTTCTGTGAAATATGAAATGCCACATGTTACATAGATAGAATTAGGAGGGATTTGTGGGTTTTACAGAATAATATACAGTCATGATTTCTACATTCCTTTGTAGGTATTGGTGTTGACACACATGTTCACAGAATCTCCAATCGGCTAGGATGGACACAGAAACCAACTAACCAACCCGAAAAAACCAGAGTAGCTCTGGAGGCATGGTTACCAAGGTAGTTTTTACATAAATATTTTACAGAAGTAATTTAAGGGTTTTTTTCTGGATGAAAATTTACAAATGATATCCATTATAAATTATATGAACTTTGACCAATATGATCCATAATGAATCATTGTTTTCTATTGGCACAATTTCAATCTGCAGATCAGTGACAGTAAATTACATCCTATATATTAATTCACAAAGGACTAGGATCAAGTAGCAAGCACATCATTTAATCAGTTAAAGACACAAAATTTTGCATATGACTTTTATGCTATTACATACATACATTAGTTTATTATTTTGTAAACTCGGTTTCATTTTTGACTAAATATGGGTACATCAGCTTGTAAAAACATTTACAGAAGCATCATCAGAAAGAAAATGAAAGTGACAGGTGCCTTTTTGTTTGGTAGGATTAATTTGAAGGTTATGAATGCTAAAAATTAATGTACTGCCACCCTTTTAACAAAATTTCTTGTGCCTTAAATATATCTTGACATTTTTTCATGTATTCATTCATACTCCATTTCTCAAGGTCAGGGTCACAATACATCATGATGTAAGTCAGTAGACCAATTCCATTTCATGGCTGTCACTTTTCAACCCATACAGATATTTGATGAAACTTTATCCAGAACCTCACCTTATCATTCAGCAGTCAATTTTGCAAAAGTTGAAATCACTAGATGGGTGTGTCATTTGCAGTACCCATGTTTTGCAAAAGTTGAAATCACTAGATGGGTGTGTCATTTGCAGTACCCGTGTTTTGCAAAAGTTGAAATCACAAGATGGGTGTATCATTTGCAGTACCCATGTTTTGCAAAAGTTGAAATCACTAGATGGGTGTGTCATTTGCAGTACCAGTGTTTTGCAAAAGTTGAAATCACTAGATGGGTGTGTCATTTGCAGTATCCATGTTTTTCAAAAGTTGAAATCACTAAATGGGTGTGTCATTTGAAGTACCCATGTTTTGCAAAAGTTGAAATCACTAGATGGGTGTGTCATTTGCAGTACCCGTGTTTTGCAAAAGTTGAAATCACAAGATAGGTGTATCATTTGCAGTACCCATGTTTTGCAAAAGTTGAAATCACTAGATGGGTGTGTCATTTGCAGTACCCATGTTTTGCAAAAGTTGAAATCACAAGATGGGTGTGTCATTTGCAGTATCCATGTTTTGCAAAAGTTGAAATCACTAAATGGGTGTGTCATTTGCAGTATCCATGTTTTGCAAAAGTTGAAATCACTAAATGGGTGTGTCATTTGAAGTACCCATGTTTTGCAAAAGTTGAAATCACAAGATGGGTGTATCATTTGCAGTACTCATGTTTTTTTAACAGCTGGGGTCAATTAGTTGCATGGTTATTTCAATTAGGGTACTGTTTACTTGCATCCATCACTGGGCTAGGCTGGATTCAGGTGAGGTACTGTTTACTTGCATCCATCACTGGGCAAGGCTTGATTCAGGAGCAGCAGTGCACCTCCAATTATTGTTGTTCACAATTGGTGAAGAAAGATACATTAGTGATTTATTTTGTCAATGTTGTCATTCTTGTTAAAAGTTTGTTACGGTTAAGGTTTTTTATCAGTGTAAACTTCATGGACTGGACATGCTGGCCCTGACATTATTTTACCTTTGATCATTGACTGGATATGCCGGCTGTGACATTGCTTTACCTTAGATCATGGACTGGACATACCAGCCCTGACATTGTTTTACCTTTGATTCATGGACTGGACATGCCAGCCCTGACATTGCTTTACCTTAGATCATGGACTGGACATGCCAGCCCTGACATTATTTTACCTTAGATCATGGACTGGGCATGCCAGCCCTAACATTGTTTTACCTTAGATCATGGACTGGACATGTCAGCCCTGACATTGTTTTACCTTTGTTTATCGACTGGACATGCTGGCCCTGGCATTTGTTTACCTTTGATCATGGACTGGACATGTTGGCCCTGACATTGTTTTACCTTTGATCATGGACTGGACATGCAGACTCTGACATTGTTTTACCTTTGATCATGGACTGGACATGCAGGCCCTGATATTGTTTTACCTTAGATTATGGACTGGACATACTGACCCTGACATTATTTTACCTTAGATCATGGACTGGGCATGCCAGCCCTGACATTGTTTTACCTTTGATCATGGACTGGACATGCAGACTCTGACATTGTTTTACCTTTGATCATGGACTGGACATGCAAGCCCTGATATTGTTTTACCTTAGCTCATGGACTGGACATGCCTGCCCTGACTTTGTTTTACCTTAGATCATGGACTGGATATGCTGACCCTGACATTGTTTAGCCTTTGACCATGGACTGTACAAACTGGCCCTGACATTGTTTTATCTTAGATCATGGACTGGACATGCTGGCCCTGACATTGTTTTAACTTAGATCATGGACTGGACATGCAGGCCCTGATATTGTTTTACCTCTGATCATCAACTGGACATGCCGGCTCTGACATTGTTTTACCTTTGATCATAGACTGGATATTGTTTTACTTTAGATCATGGGCTGGACATGGTGTCCCTGACATTGTTTTAATTTAGATCTTGGACATGCACGCCTTGATATTGTTTTACCTTTGATCATGGACTGGACATGCCGGCCCTGACATTGTTTTATCTTAGATTATGGACTGGACATACCGGCCCTGACATTATTTTACCATAGATCATGGACTGGACATGCCAGCCCTGACATTGTTTTACCTTTGATCATGGACTGGACATGCCAACCTGACATTGTTTTAACCTATGATCATGGACTGGACATGCTGGCCCTGACATTGTTTTACCTTAGATCATGGACTGGACATGCTGGCCCTGACAATGTTTTACCTTAGATCATGGACTGGACATGCTATCCCTGGCATTGTTTTACCTTTGATTATGGACTGGATATACTGGCCCTGACATTGTTTTACCTTAGGTCATGGACTGGACATGCCTGCCCTGACATTCTTTTACTTTAGATCATGGGCTGGACATGCTGTCCCTGACATTCTTTTAATTTAGATCATGGACTGGACATGCCGGCCCTGATATTGTTTTACCTTAGATCATGGAATGGAAATGCCGGCCCTGACATTGTTTTACCTTTGATCATGGGCTGGACATGCCGTTTCTGCCATTTTTTTTAACTTAGCTCATGGACTTGCTGGCCCTGACATTGTTTTACCTTAGATAAATGACTGGACATGCCAGCACTAATATTGTTTTACCTTTGATCAATGACTGGACATGCTGGCCCTGACATTTTTTACCTTTGATCATTAGCTGGCCGTCCCTGACATTCTTTTAGGTTAGATCATGGACATGCCAGCCCTAATATTGTTTTACCTTAGATCATGGACTGGACATGCTGTCCCTGACATTGTTTTACCTTTGATCATGGACTGGACATACCAGCCCTGACATTGTTTTACCTTAGATCATGGACTGAAAATACCAGCCCTGACATTATTTTACCTTAGATCATGGACTGGACATGCCAGCCCTGACATTGTTTTACCTTTGATCATGGACTGGACATGCTGGCCCTGACATTGTCTTACCTTTGATCATGGACTGGACATATGGCTCTGACTATGTTTTACCTTAGATCATGGACTATATATATCTGCCCTGACATTGTTTTACCTTAGATCATGGACTGGACATGCCAGCCCTGACATTGTTTTACCTTTGATCATGGACTGAACATGCTGGCCCTGTCATTGTTTTTCCTTTCATCATGTACTGGACATGCCAGCCCTGATATTGTTTTACCTTTAATCATGAATTGGACATGCCGGCCCTGACATTGTTTTACCTTAGATCATGGACTGGACATGCCAGCCCTGACATTGTTTTACCTTTGCTTATAGACTGGACATACCGGCCCTGACATTGTTTTACCTTTGATCATGGACTGGACATACCGGCCCTGACATTATTTTACCTTAGATCATGGACTGGACATGCCAGCCCTGACATTGTTTTACCTTAGATCATGGACTGGACATGCCAGCCCTGACATTGTCTTACCTTTGATCATGGATTGGATATTGTTTTACTTTAGATCATGGACTGGACATGCCAGCCCTGACATTGTTTTACCTTTGATCATGGATTGGACATTGTTTTACTTTAGATCATGGACTGGACATGCCGACCCTGAAATTATTTTACTTTAGATCATGGGCTGGATATGCCGTCCCTGACATTCTTTTAACTTAGATCATTGACTTGCCAGCCCTGATATTGTTTTACCTTAGATCATGGACTGGACATGCCAGCCCTGACCTTGTTTTACCTTTGATCATAGACTGGATATTGGTTTACTTTAGATCATGGGCTGGACATGCCGTCCCTGACAATCTTTTAACTTAGATCATGGACATGCCAGCCCTAATATTGTTTAACTTTAGATCATGGGCTGGACATGCTGGCCCTGACATTGTTTTACCTTTGATCATGGACTGCACTTGCTGGCACTGTCATTGTTTTTCCATTGATCATGTACTGGACATGCCAGCCCTGACATTGTTTTACCTTAGATCATGGACTGGACATGCTGTCCCTGACATTGTTTTACCTTAGATTATGGACTGGACATCCCGGCCCTGACATTTTTTTTACCATATATCATGGACTGGACATGCCAGCCCTGACATTGTTTTACCTTTGATCATGGACTGGACATGCTGGACCTGACATTGTTTTACCTTAGATCATGGACTGGACATGCTGTCCCTGACATTGTTTTACCTTAGATTATGGACTGGACATCCCGGCCCTGACATTTTTTTTACCATATATCATGGACTGGACATGCCAGCCCTGACATTGTTTTACCTTTGATCATGGACTGGACATGCTGGACCTGACATTGTTTTACCTTAGATCATGGACTGGACATGCTGGCCCTGACATTGTTTTACCTTTGATCATGGACTGGATATGCCTGCCCTGACATTGTTTTACCTTAGATCATGGACTGGACATGCTGGCCCTGATATTGTTTTACCTCTGATCATTGACTGGACATGCCGGCTCTGATAGTTTTACCTTTGATCATAGACTGGATATTGTTTTACTTTAGATCATGGGCTGGACATGCCGTCCCTGACATTGTTTTAATTTAGATCATGGACATGCCGGCCCTGATGTTGTTTTACCTTAGATCATGGACTGGACTTGCCGGCCCTGACATTGTTTTAACTTATATCATCGGCATGCCAGATCTGATATTGTTTTACCTTTGATCATAGACTTGATATTGTTTTACTTTATATATTTTGGCTGGACATACTGTCCCTGACATTGTTTTAACTTAGACATAACTTAGATCATGGGCATGCCAGCTGTGATATTGTTTTATGTTAGATCATGGAATGGACATGCTGGCTCTGATATTGTTTTACCTTTGATTATGGACTGGACATACCTGCTCTGACATTGTTTTACCTTTGATCATGGACTGGACATGCTGACCCTGACATTGTTTTAGCTTTGATAATAGACTGGACATGCTGGCCCTGACCTTATTTTACCTTTGATCATGGACTGGACATGCTGGCCCTGACATTGTTTTACCTTTGATCATCAACTGGACATACCTGCCCTGATATTGTTTTACCTCAGAAAATTTGCATATATTGATAATTTCTTTTTCTCAACTTTCTTGATAATTTCCAATCTTATTGGCCATCAACATTTTCAGAGAGTATTGGAAGGACATCAATCATCTGCTTGTGGGGTTTGGCCAGCAGATCTGTCTTCCTGTGGGTCCAAAGTGTGGGAAGTGCCTTAACCGAGAGATCTGTCCTTATGCCATTGGAAAGAGGAAGGACAAGAAGTAATATTCACATCATACTTTACTTACAAACTGGAGTTGATCACAACGAGATATGTTTTTATCAGTTGCTCAGTATGTATCATTTTAGTTGTCTTCGACAATTCAGAGGTTGTAAAATTCTTTTTTAACTAGGTACAGAATTGTTAGATTGTGAAATGTGTGGCTATTTAATTGCATTCACATAAAAACAACAAACATATGTCTTGTTTCATGTGTAGATACTGTGAAACCCTGCTGTAACATTTCTCTGTAATTCAGATACAGCTCAATTATGACATGGCTCCAAAAATTTTACCAGTTTCTTAACATACAATGAAGTTTTAGTGCCAAAAAGAAGTCTAAACAAATTTCTCATCAATGCTTTCTTTTAAATAAAGATTTTAACAGTTTTTAACAGTTTCTCTTTGTCTGTGTTCACTTCAATTGTGTCAATAATCAATCTCAGCGCTTTAATCTTTGCATATTTTGAAAGACATTGGCTCTACATAGCTACCAACCCTTATGATTTTGGCATGAATTTCACAACTTTTTCAGTGATTCATGCAAAAAGTCATGAATTCCCCATTGTCAATTATTTTAAATCTCTAATTAAATAACAGATTTCCCGTTAGGTGCTAGTTGTGATATCAGCAATTGATGAAACAGTCTGGAATTGTTAGTCGCAATATTATTAGAACTATAGCCAATTGATAAAGTTGGCACAGTAGCCAGCATTTTAGTGTATTTTAATCTATGTGTATAAGAATAGTTTTACAAATGCTTTTGAGATAAAATATGGCCTAACTGGAATTTTGCTCGGCGCATGTATTGCCAACACTGATTTGACTTCCCATCCGGTATCAACGTTGAAATATCTTTACCACAAAGGAAAAAGAAATGTATTGCACAAAAAGTAAAGTTTAGTTTGGAATATACCATAAATTGGCCATGCATTCAGCCATCAAACACTGATATACATCATGCTTTTTGCACACAGTAAACTACAAATTTTAGCATTGGGCATAACGGCAGAGATGCAAGAAAGCACATTGGTAGCAAAAAGCACATAGAGGTTAGAAAACTTAAGAACCCCAGCAGATTTTAGATCTGGAATATTTTAATCCATCCATGTATTCATAATTCATTTTTAGTAGAATGACTAGAATTTGAGGTTTGACTAGAGCTTTTGAACAAACTTTGCCAAATGTATACATACACATAATTTACAATCAAAATAAAAAAATTGACAAATTATTATTATTGGAGATATACAATTGATACAGTGAAATATTCTTTCATAAATGTAATACAAAATATAAAAATGAATACTGCAATATTTGGATTTTAGCATTATTAAAAGTTGCAACTAAATATTAAAGGCTATGGGTACATCACATTACTTTGACAAAATAAGATACCTCATGTATCACAGCATCAAAATGATTTACTTTTTCTTCCAAGACCTCTATCGATTGAATGTCTGACATTAAAAATTCTGTACCTTTAAATATTTGGGCATTTAATATACTAACTAAATTAAAACTATTTTTATTTGCATTATTAACTACTTTGATTTTAATATTATTAAACTGAGTTGTCTACTACATCTGATTCCATTCACATCATATTCAAGTGCTTTAGCCAAGTCTAACTGTTATAAAACAAATATTCACAAGTAGTTCCTCTAAGACTAGTAAATGCTTGGAAATTTCATGGAATAAGTACAGATATAGATCTCAGCAATGAATAATGTTTTGATATCATTTGATATATGCACGTAAGTAAATTTTTTAAAATTGTCAATGTACTGTTATGTTCATGGAAGCTTATCTCGGTTTTTTAGCAATCAGGGTGAAATATTTCTGTGCTGTGATATTTATTCAAAGTGTCAATTTCTGTAGTGTCACTGTTTTGGAGATCTTTGTCTATATCTTCAGAATGTTCATATATAATGTTTATCCATGTATAGTCTACTCCTATATTCTGATTTTCACTAGGTACAGTGTCAATCATCGAACATAGTTGCCATGTGCAAGTTGAAATTATGTTTATTTTCAGAAACAACATTGTTCTGGAATTTGTATTTTGACAAGCATTTTAAATGCAGTATGCAATAATAAAGAACTTTAAAATAATATGTCAGTTTTATCATTTAAACAATTTATATCATAAATCAACTTCAAGCACACAGCTGAATGTGGGAAACAATGCATAAAATTAAGCAGTTGGGTTGAAAAAAGAAACCAGATGCAATAAAACAGGATAAAGTACTATACAATGGTTGGTTGTTACTTTTTGCCTGTTGCATACAAATTTTACCATGCAGCTTATCTTAGTAGTTTTTACTTGAGTAAAAGTAAACAAATGTTTGAATGTAGTATTATGGTATGGCGTGAAACATTGCAAAATATTTTCATATTCTTTTGAAGCAGTAATTATTCTTTATTGCATGCATTGTTTGTAATTTTAAGTGGTCATCAATCATCCAGTCAGTTTATATTTAAAGACTTTTTAGGAATCTGTGGTATTTATTTTTTTTTAAAATTCATTCTTGTAAATTAAATTGCACTTCTTAGTACTTGCATAGTACATGTATATAGTCAAACCCAGTTCAGTGGCCACATGCCTAAAGCCAATCACCAGCCTGTAGAGACCACCAATTTTTGTTAATTTGAAATTCTTTATACAGTTCACCCGCATATAGCAGTTACCAATTCAATGTGACCAACAACAGTTTCTTTTTTTGTCATGTGGCCATTTATACACTCACTGCACATCGTAACGGGGGGGAGGGGTGTCTGCTTTATCCAATCAGAATTATTCACATTCACATCATTATTTACCTTCACATCAAATCTCATTTGTTTTGTTCATTTAAACAACTGTGCCAACGTAATTTACATTTACTATATTTTTGGTTGAGTCTTTGTTATTAATAAATGTGTTACTATCCATCTTTATTCTGTCAAGCCATCTTCCTAACTCTTTAATTTCACATGTCTACCCCATGGCAAGACAATGGCTGAAGGATATTGGGGGCAATGAGCTTTAGTGATACCCCTACCAGGGAACCAAGGTGAATGTTTTTCTACTGGTGGCCTTACTGGGTGGGACATCATGCTACATGTCTGCAAGCATGTTGTCCCAGTGCTAGACATCACAATAAACTGCCACACTGAAGACATTGTAGCAATGACTGAAAAATTGTTAAAGCTACATTAAAATTCTGGTTCAACTGTGTCAACTGAAAGCTAAACCAGAAGATGCTCTGTGGATGCTTAATTTGAGATATGTATGTTGCCACAGGTATCTGCACACCTGGGTGCACCTTCATGACAGAAGAACCTAGATCATCTAAATTATGGGTATATTCAACCATCTTGTGTCCTACAAACATTTTTGAAGTACAAATAATGAATTAGCTAAGCATTTACTCTCTCATGTCATCAAAGGAATTGATTCCATTCATTTTGTTGTTGTGGGCATAACACCATATTTCAGCACATGATAGGCTATACATGGTGGTCAGTATATCTGCAGGAGGAAAGCCTCACCAAGAATGACCAACCCATGGGGAAGTGACAGGCAAGCTTTCTCCATACCTACATTGGTTCAGTGAGGTTACACTGCAGCTGAATGATAAAAAAAATTTGAGGACCTATAAATGTTGTCACACTCCGTTTTCTTTTTATTAGTAATTACTACAATCTAAGGAGACATACAAGTTATGTCCTTTGGCAACAGATCAGAGGCTAAGGGAGATATGGTACCTTAGTTGGTGGATAATCTGACTCGTAATCCAAAGGTTATGGGTTGTATAGTAGCCTCAGTGTGTATCCATGGGAACAGCGCTTAGCTCCCATTTCCTTGCCATGGTAAAGACAATAATGTGCTAGAAGTGCCATTAAAACCAACCAAAAATAAATATCATTTGGGGTAAAAATGCATTATGCTCAGCTGAATGTTAATTTTGAATGCATTAGGATCACACAGCTCCTAAATGTAAGTTGTAGCACAAGTGCCTTGTAACCTTTGAAGCTGTTCAATGTACAAAGAATAAGTTTGTTTATCATGGCAGGGAAAGTATTTATTCTTGTATTCTTTTTTATCTACTAATGCAAGCTTGAATTTTGTAATTATTTTGTAGCAGTCATTTTGATTAGCAACTTGTCATTATTGTCCACATATTCATTTTAGTTCCTTTCAACACAGAATTTACTGCTCTAGGTTACTTGAAAAATATTTTCAAAATTTTCCACCTGCATCTTTTTCTTCTATCTACTAGCTTACCTTGCCATTCTTATTGCTCATTATCAATTTGGCATTTTTCTGCCATGCAATATTTATATTATACATAATTTTGATTTATTTTATTTATTAAGAACAGCTAAATAAAACTTAAAGAAATATCTTTTATATTAACTGCTTTCGTTAAGGCAAACATAACAAGTTTCAGTGCTGGAGCTTTTTCATGCTATGGGAAGTTCAAAATAAGAAAGTATACCATTACACAGTGTGTTAATGTTTATTACATTTTTCCACATAACTAACACATTTCACGATAGGCAACAAATACTGTCAATATCAAATATTACGTACCTTTATTATTGTATCACCAGTAATTTTAAATGAATTACCATATGTACTTGCTTATAAATCAAGTCCAACTGCACAGACTCAGCTCTGCCATTGCATAATGTGCTGCAGATCTAGATCTGTGCAGTTTTTTTAAGAGTAAACAAACACTGACCCTGATCTGCAGATGCATCATGCTACACCATAAAGGAATCTTTGTTTTTTTTGCAGTTGACTCCACTTATAAGCGAGTATAAATAGTACTGTAAATAAATATCACATAAAAAGGGTACAAATATATTAAAGTGTTGTTGACATGGATATTAAAGTGTTATAGACAATTATACTCAGATGAAGATCATGATATTCTACTTAATATTAGGTTCATAATAAAACTATTGACACTTGTTCTTATACATAGTGCATTGGATATAAATTTAATCAAACCGGTTTTCTAAATCAGAAGCCAACGTCACATTAACCAGAAATGTTTGCGTGACATAGATATATTTGTAAACTTTGCCCAAATGTGATTTGGGATATGTTGAAAACTTGTACAGTGTGAAAGCCAATAGCAAAACGTTGGTGACTGTTTGATTAGAAGGTCACCTGCCAAATTCTCAGAAGAGGTCTCATCTTGTATATCAACATAGTCAAGTAAAGAAAAAAAATTTGGCACAAAATATGAAATACTTTTAGAGAAAAAAAAACTTAGGTTTATTGGAATAATAAACCATTTAGGTGAAACTTATTTAAATAATATAGTGGTTATACAATGCACAGTGTGCTAAGTTAAAAAAATTACTAGAGTCCAAGAGATGTTGGACTGCCAAATTCAGACATTGTCAGACAGCAAGAAATGTAGGAATGCCAAATTAACAATGGCCGGAGTGAAGGAGATGTCGTCAGAGTACCAATTTCAACATGGACAGTGGTAAGAAACTCCAGAGTGCTAAGGTCAAGCAATGACCAGAGTGAACGATATGTTGGAATGTCAAGCTCAAACAATGGCAGCTATTGAGTTGATTTATGATGTTGCAAAAAGTAAAAGTAATAGCGTTGCTAGAAAGCTATTTAACTCTTTGCTGTACTAGTAATTGTTTTAAGTTGGTAAGTATAAGGTTTGTAACTCAATTTAATACTGCAAGTATAGCTGTTTACACATGTTAATTGCAATTTGTATTTAAATGCAGTTTTCTTTGAGGATTTTTGATGGTGAGGAATGAGGTATGCAAATAAAAAGTTGTGATGTACATGAATGACTGACCTATTGCCAATTGTATTGCATCATTATATATATATATATATATATATATATATATATATATATATATATATATATATATATATATATATATATATATAATGAACAAGTTAATGAAGTATTGCACAAAATCATGTTTGTTCAATTTCTTCTCTACCTATGTACATTATCCTACACACAGTAAAAGGTAAAAGGCATTCTCTTTCTCGTTTTCGTTCAGACTTACCCTATTTAAATATCTAAATTAACATATCCTAATTACATGATTTCAATATGCTTAGAATTAAGAAGAAAACTAAATTTTCTGGATCTTCCCATGAGATAATCTTCCTGAGAATGTTTTCACAAGCTCACTCGGAATAGTCTAACGACATTAGAAATGCCACTTTGTGTAGCCGATTGTATACTACATCGCAGATCAGTCTCTTATCTTGCATTCGTGTACATTTTCCAAACCATAAGGCAGATTATTGTGTCCGGAGCAAGTGTAGGAACGAGAAGACTTAAGATCTGGCACATACCCAAGCTTTACGCGTTTGCACCCGCCTTGCAAATATTTACAGTACAAATAGAATACGACCATTTCGTAACTTGGCCATGATTTCCTGTAAATTTTAAACGCGTCTAATAAAAATTAAATTTAATGTTAACTAGTATGTGATACATGTATTGTCTTAGATTTCTCAGATGCTATGAAATAAAGTCTCCGAAAATAAAACAATACACATTTAAATTTTAAGTCCATGAATATTTTAATGTATTAAAATTTCTATTCAAAGAAATGTCACGACTTTGACTTGAGAATCTTCAAACTGACTCGAGAACGAGGCTTTGAACGCTTAGTTTCCTGTTAATCTTTATTTCAAAGTACTCTGTAGCTAGCGACAAATAAATGTTTCTTTCAAGAGATCAACTTGACACGATGTTAGTAGCATTTCATGAAATTTTTGCTTGATAAACCAAATACATCTTACGTTGCACTGTATAAAAATTTCCAAGTCACTAAAATGCCCAAATCACTTAAATTCAAAGTTTGATAAAACTGAGTAAGCTGTAAAAAAAGGAAAAGAAACTTACTACTATCTCCCCAAAGAGACTGTAGTAAAAAGACAAAATGTAAATGTGGGGCGGTAAAAATTGTGTAAATTAAATTACAACGTAAAATAATTAAAACTGCACGGAAGCACCGTTGTATTCACTATTCTCAGTAATTAGGTCCTTTTCATTCAACAACCACCTGCCTCTAAAGAAATGTTTCAATTTCTACGACAGTTGTGCTTGAGGAGTTAGTTTAATTACTTAAAGACGCACACCGAAATTGAAACACTCGTCGAGTCACGTGTCTTCGAAAATTATCAGAAGAAAAAGAAAATATTAAGAAACATTCAAGAAACCTTTCCGTAGTCGTTTATGTTGATGAAATTAAATATTTCCTGGCTAACCTTACAGTAGCTGTATGTATCAATCTGGGTAGCTGAATGAACAAATAATTACCGGTATATTATAAAATGAGAGAATGCTACCCAGTATTCCACCCGCTGTGGAGACAAAGGAATGATGGTGTGTGCCAGCTTCTTAAGTCATTCTATGATACAAGAGCAATGTGCCTATCTAAACTCTTGAATTTGGTGATACCTATACAACTAGAAAACTCAGTGAACCCGACCAAATAAGAACGTTTGATTTTCCTCGCCCGAGTCGGTGATGAATTTAGTGGTAATGGAATCAATCACACGTTTTTCTCCAGCGTTAGACGAAATTATGGATATAGTGAATCAAATAAAAAAGTCATGACATATAAATATCTTATGCATCATAATATCAATGAAAGGTGTTCTTTCGCAACTGAGAATCAATTATTTACTCGTGTTAAACAATAACGTATGACAACCACACAGACCATACCATAACTGCAGAATTCATCAACATATAATACCCACCAAAGCTGATCTCATTTGACAGTTACATATCTTGTGTAAGTTACGTCAAATGAAATCACGCGAAAGCTTCTATTTTAATTAAATAAATTTTAGTTAAACACTAAAATATGGAGTAAATGTTGTGATACTTTAAAATCTCAGTCTGGTATCTGCAGTTCACCATCACTCCCATTACGAGCCAAGTTAAACTGTAACTTATTAAATCCCACCAAAATTATTCTACCACATCAATATTGTTCCGTTAAAACCGAACAAGATTTTTCCACCATATCAAAATTATTCGGTTAAATCATCTCCAAGAATTTTCCACCACATCTATGCTGTTCGGTTAAATACCACCAAGATTGTTCCACATCTTCGATTTTCACTATGGATTGGCAGCGTGAAAGTTGATAACTGACCTTTGTGAAATGAATTCAACGAATTAAACGTTATGTACAATTCGAATCTTGCATGGCACACACATATTGCAACAAAATCAAAATATAGCAACTTGATCAAATGTATGCTCAAGCTTCCATTATCTTCCATTGTGAAAGCGGTGTATAAAACAAAACTGCATATTCCAAAAGCTGCATTAATATTCTGTCTAGGCAAGAAACACCGGATATGCATTACGTATCTCTTCCATCCGTTGACTGGGCTTTAATTCCAGTGCATGCAGATTGCTCATCTATCGGCGATGTCGATACTGTTTCTCCAGTCTCCTCGATTCGCGACTTTTTCAGAGTGGCAAAAATGTCTCTGAATATGGTTTTGTAGGGTGGGCTCTCGAACTCCCCTTCTGCTGAGCAGGCTCCATGGGAGGACTGAAAATCGCCTCTTCTGTGTAATTTGAGTAACGTCTGAACCTCTTTATGGGCCAAATGCCTGTCTTCATCTTCGTGTTGAATGAAACTACATGGTCTCCGACCCTTTTGCAACAGGGCCTCGTACTTCTTAAACAGCGACTGGTATTGCGATTCCAGCTCGTTCAAAATAGATACACTTGACTTATCCGGATCGTCTGTCGGTTCTATGGCCGTCATTGTCTCCTTACAGTCCAGAGCCACTTTTTTCAAACACTCTCCATTACCGTAAAGACTTCCCCCACTTTCCAGTTTCATAAGTTTTCCCTCTTCGCCAATCTCAGGATCATCATTTTCGGGTTCCGTAGAAATTTTGTTTTGTTCTTCTTTGGTTATTTCTTGACCACATTTAATACAGTACCTTCCGGCTTCCATTTTGATTTTCTGAATATCATCCTGTAGTGTTTTGTAGCGAACTAAGTCTTCTTCAAGAATGCGAATTTTGATTTCTAGTGAAGTATTTTCCTCCCACAGCAAGGCAACCTCTGTGTCGAGGTCATCCCGTTTTCTTCTGTCTAGAAGCTGCTGAGCCTTCATCTGTTTGATAACCTCTTGTAAGTTTCGAATCTCTACCTCATATGGGTTGAGAGGAAGATTTTTAAAGTTATCATTGTATGTCCAATGAATTTTCTCAAACTTTATGTCTCTATTTTCCTTGTTGTCTGGAAGATTAGCGAGACTTCGTGCTCGTCTCGTGTCTTTGTTCTGCTGCTTCATTAGCCTTTGCCTCTCCCTTTCCGCCGTCGTCACGTCTTCTATCTTCTTTTGCAATTCTTCACATTTTTCCTCTAGGCGTTCGACTTGAGAGCAGAGTCTTGAAAAACAATAATATTACATTTGGAATATATGTCGAGCATGAGATTGAAGAGTAAACTTGAACTAGTATAGTCGAATTATGGAATCATCATTACAATTACAATCACACATATCAAATGTATTTTGTATGATATGCAATCAATCGATAAAACATTATTGTACAGCTCTTCTTTTTCCGATAGGTCCATGAGTTTTAATCAAGATTAAATCTCATTTTCAAAATTCTAATTTACTTTAAACTGTCGAAAACTTAGACTTAAGATTGGAATCAGGTGTATACAATCCTTAATGTCATGAACTTAAAATCTTCCAAAAAGAATCGTCTCTTTCCAGATTTTTTTAGCAAAAATTTCAACATCTTATAACTGAACACACATAACACTAAAGTTAGATTCCCTTCCTGATGCCAAGCATAAAAGAGACTTGTCCAATGCATAAAAGCCGATAAATCAGTCCCTCACCCATGATATTTTTTTCGGGTTAAGAACCGATATCACCTATTCATGAAAAGCCGCAATTATTTGCAGAAAATTTTGGCTGCACACAGCGGTGTTCATTTTGTAGACTTACCGGTATTTCTCGTGGCTGTTTAGCTACAGTCTAGGGTTCATTTGGTGACATGTATATTATATTTCAGGAGCAAATCCTACGCTTGGTGACTTTAAATCCATAGCTATCTGTCCTGTGGCAATTTTGAATTTCGTGCTAGATATAATTATTATTAAATAATTACCGGCACGCAGGACTGTTCCGGAATGATTTGCATGCTGCAAAATTGCATATTTTAATGAACAGGTGACATCATACCCACTTATCGTCCATCAGTACCAACACAAGATTTGGTCGGTTGATTTATCTGATACTTCGCACAATGCATACTTACTTTTCAATCCTCTGCTTGTCTGCCTTGGAATCGATGACAAGTTTTTGGTTAATGTTCTCTACTTCTTGCGCATTCCGGTCAACTTCCTCGTACATTCGGTTTTTACTCTCCATCGCATCTTTTATACTCTCCAGCTGCCGGGTCAGGTACTGAGATAAAATAGAAGCGCAATGGCTGTACACTTTGCAGACAATCAACTGTCATAAACCTAAATAGTATGCATGTATTTCGTTTCAATGATTTTGCCAAAACTGGGCAATATTTATTTTTGTGCTTCTTTATATGTGATTGACTGTATTCTGTTGTTTTAGTTGTTGAATATTTCAATATGCTGAAATGGTCTCATTAATAGGTTTTAATGACGGAAAAAGGAGACAGATTAAGTTATTAGGTTATTGTTTGTATATCTAAGCTGACAAATAAACGTGCAGTTCCCATTTGATGGAAATCTTTACGAAGAAATATAATTTTGTTGGAAATATCTGGTACAAAAAACAATAACTGTAACAAAATATCAAAAGTATTAACTGCAAATATGCTCAGTTATTTTTATCAACTGCCAATATGTCCACATTGATGGCACTGTCATGATTAGCAGATGACACAAAATTATTGATAAAAGTCAGAACGAGAACATGAGAATATCGGTATATGGTGTGTTCGATCTGTATAGGGATGAGGAACATCGCCCTGTCGAAACAAAATGGGGTTCGCCTGTGACAATTTAAAGAAGAAGCTGTATAATCCAATATTAATTTCATTAAAAATAATATTTAAGGGGTTACCCATACTTCTATCTGGAATTATGCAACAGCTGCCATCGCGCAATCTTTGACCAAATACTGCAAAATAACTGTATGTGAAAATATACAGTAATAAAATAAATACATTAAGATTCGAATTGTAAGGCTAACCAGTCTATCCAATATAATACCACAACAAGTCTAGAATACACTCACGTCCATCTCCAGCTTCTGCTCGGCGTTGATTTGCTGCACGTGCATGAGCTGGGCCTCAAGTTCCCGATTCCTCTCCAGCAGCGCCTTACCGAGTTCAGCAGCCAGCTGTAGGTCTGTGTTGAAAGAAAGGAAAAAAAGAAAAAGTCCACATATTATACGGGAACTGATTATAATTATCTTGAAATGTGTCATTAAAAATTTTAATTGTTGCTTGAAGTCACGGGGCTCTTTGTCCAGTCTAAATAATACAAATGAGCCTAACAAGTTAAATTAATTCTTTTGCGCTCTAAGATATCTGCGAAAGATTCTAATGTTTTGTTCCAAACGTATCTTGTTTCTGATGTTTGTAATTCGAAATAGTGTAAAAGCATGGTTGATGGTAGAGCCCTTAAATTGTTCCCCATCCTTTATACCGTTTGTGTGTAAACCTTACCAATGGTTTGTCCTATTAGTCAACTCTGGTAATTATGTCATCGTTTTTGGCTAACTATGTCAGTTAACATTTAAATTAAGCACTTTCTTTATGTGCAAGTTATTCTTATCCTCATCTTGTGTAATTATGTGATCTTTTTGGCTAACACAACCAGTCTGCTATTGAATTAAGCATTATGCTTCTTAATGAGCAAGTTTTTGATTGTTTTGTGAACTCTGACATAAAAAACCAAGTTAAATTCAATATAGTTCACAAAGATACCTGCTGAGAAAGCAAGTATATTTCCCAGAAGACAATACATTTTATGGATTGAGGTATTAATGTCACAACATGATCATATTTCCCTTATTATGAAACAATAAGTCATAATGTACACTCAGCAAAATAACCAACAGTGTTAGTTAATTATACTAAATCACCCGTTTACATGATTATTAAAACTGCCATGGTGTCACAAGTGTCTGAGAGTGACCCTTTAAAAATAGTGACGGTCGAGTCGAGCGAAAATCTCTTGCCGTTACAACGTAGGCTTACGGCCAATACATGTGGCCTATTACGGGTTGAAATACTACTGCGGAAAGACGTACAATTATAGTGAACAATGCAGGTTTATCATGCTTTAGAGCTAGCCAATGTGTGTTTGTGTGTGTGTGTTTGTGTGTGTGTGTGTGTGTTATATTTGTAACGTAGCTTTAACAATTTTTCAGTCGTATCGCTACAATGTCTCTAGTGTGACAGTTTCTTGTGATGTCTAGTATTGAGGCATCATGCCACAGACATGCAGAATGTTGTCCCACCCAGTCACATTATCCTGACACCAGCCCGACCAATCCTAACACTAACCTGTTAATGTTTATCTCCTAGCGATACAGCTGCAAGTACCATTTTTAAAAGTCTTTGGTATGACTCGGCCAGGTTTCGAACCAGCGACCTCCCGCATTCGAGGCGGACGCTCTAACCACCAGGCTACTAGAAGCTAGCCAATATAACAAAATCGAATAAGAAAAGTAATTTGACCTATTTTCCTATTCTTCCTTTCAGTGACAGAGACCAAAAGTTGCCATGTAATGTAGATTAACATAGAAAATTATGCCAGGAACAAATCAGAAAACCGGGCGATCGCGGTTGACTTTAACGTAGACGAAAATAGGAAATTATACCATGAACCAATCAGTAAACCGGGCGATCAGGGTTGATTTTAATGTAGATGAACATATGAAATTATGCCAGAAACCAGTCAGCAAACTGGGCGATCGGGGTTGGCAAGAAAACTACACTAAGGTCAGGATAAGAAATGCACATTGTCTGCTATGGTTTTCGTTCATACCCATATTGTATTTCAAAATCAGCTCAATTTCAAAAACTACGTATCCATTCCAGCAGACCATGAGATGTACTCTCCAATACGTTTATACATGTATATTATATTCGGCCATTGACAGCCACACAAGGTGTACCTTACCTTGGGTCGTCTGTCTTTGATAATGAATACTGCACAATAAAATGTTGCCAGGTAATCGGATCAATTCAACTCTGATAACATTACATATGGCAGCTACTCAAGTTTGACGTGGCTTTTTAAAAAAAAAAAACAAACAACAAAAAACATAGCATATTAGATTGAACTGGTCCAAAATGAACGATGCCAAATGTTGTTTCGATGAAATTGTATGATGCGTGTATTAAATTCAATATGTAGGAAAAGCAAATTACAAAGTTTCATATAAAGGATTCGTGTAATTGAGGTAATAATCAAGAATATTTCGAAAGTATTGACACTGTACTGGTCTAAAACAATTTTCATAAACTGAAGAAAAGGCCGTTTAATCTTTTTAATACCTGAATTCTGAAGCCGTCTCAGATTCTTGAGATGCCCTAACGTAAAAAAAAAAATTCGGTTTTTATGCTTGAGTAAATATTTTCACAAGATACTCGTAGTCTACAACACTTTATGATGGCGTTTGTTTCTTATACCTAACGTCATTGATCCACGGTTATTGAACGGGTATCAAATCAATGCTAAGATACAACAATATGCTATGCTTGATGAAGTCTATAACTAATATATTTGGAGAAAGCAAAAAGTTACAATTCAAAGTGTTCTTCGGATACATGCACAGACTGGGTTAAAATATAATAATAATGCATTCATACTTGTATGTTAAACTTACAAAGAGTTAGTTCGGCTATCAACTTGTTGATTGGAATGCTGCTAAATATAAAGTGTAGTCAAAATTCACTTTTAATGTACAAGTCATTTGGTTCATAAACCAAAGTAACAACTGCAAGCAATGACTTGATCCCAAAGTCATTCAAGCAATTCCTTCACTAAATGGGGATATGTTGTCAGATATACAACACTTTTATTCAGAACCAATACGATATTAGAAGTACTGTTTCACTGAAAACTCGCGTAAATCGATGCCAATATTCACACAATCTGAAGCAGTAATATCACAGTTTTCGAAACGGCTACGCGTAAATCAATGCCAATATTCATACAATCTGAAGCAGTAATAACAGTTTTCGAAACGGCTACGCGTAAATCAATGCCAATATTCATACAATCTGAAGCAGTAATAACAGTTTTGGAAACGGCTACGCGTAAATCAATGCCAATATTCATACAATCTGAAGCAATAATAACAGTTTTTGAAACGGCTACGCGTAAATCGATGCCAATATTCATACAATCTGAAGCAGTAATAACAGTTTTCAAAATGGCTACGCTTATATGCAGAAGGCCCGATAAAAAATCATTTTTATTAGAATTATACACGCTGAAGGCCGTTTACTTTCAACACATTTTCTTTAATACCATGTCATTTGGAATCTGAATGCACTATTCCATTCGGTTCTTCAGACCATTTAATTTAAGATCAAATCATTTTGAATTTAAATTTATGATTACATCTGATGGATGAAATCATTTCATTTTAGACTACTTCATTTTATCTAATACCACAACATTTGGAAACAAGATTTCATTATTCCATTTTCTTCTTTAAATCATTTAATTAATATTACGTCATTTGAAATTAGAATTCATCATTCCGTTTTGTTGTTTAAATCATTTTGTTTAATACCATATCATTGGAATTTAAATTTATCACTTCATTTGTTGAGTTAAATCATTTCATTTTAGACTACATTTTATTTAATACCACATCATTTGGAAGCAGATATCGTTTTATTTTGTTCTTTAAATCATTTAATTTCATACTAAATTATTTCATTTAACATCACTCATTTGGAATCTGAATTCATTATTTCATTTTTGTGGTTCAAACATTTCATTTTATTTCATGCTACATCATTTCATATCACCCATCATTTGGAATCTGACTTTCATCATTCCATTTGCTGGGTTAAATCAATTCATTTAACACTACATCATTTCATTTAATACCATGTCATTTGAAATCTAAATTCATCATTCGGTTTTGTTTGTGAATCATTTCATGTCACACCACATCATTTGGAATCTGGAGATATCATTTCATTTCCTGGCTTAAATTACTTGATTTCGTACTCCATCGTTTAATTAATGTAATTTTGGTTGTGACGGCTGCCATTAGAGAAGTGCTTTAATGAAAATCACAAGTCAATATGACCACCCTCTCAAATAGAACAAAATATCTTAAAACGTATAAGAGTGAAACCCACACACCTAAGTGACCATATATTCCGAAGAAATCATAAGATTTTCAGGATGATTGCCACGACAATCACACAGGCAGTCTGACTTGGTACCATTTTCATTTAGGACGAATATCTATCATTAGAAGTCTTCTGATAAAATCCAGAAGCCTCTTCTACCATCCATTCAGTAGAAGCCACAAGACGATTTTAAAGATGCCCACAATTGCTGGCAACCACATGTATATATCATATCAGCATCTTTCTCATTTTGTTTACTGGTTTAACGCTCATATTCAGTACATGATAGGCTATACCTTTCATTTTGAATCAACTACAAATTTTAACATGTCATTTAGTGAAAACCCCATTTTCGTCTATAACTATTCGCTAGGACAAGTAGTAGTTGCAAGATTTTGTAAGAAGTGTTTTGGCGACAATCGCATAAAGAAACACCAGTCTGTTTAGAAGAAGAAACAAATTCATTTGCTGGTTCGATCAGTATTTTTAGATTGAGTACTGTTACATTTTTCGGCTAGTGAGATATAGGCATTATCCAATCCAGTACGTAGGACACAATGTATGTCATGCGCTTGCTGGCTGCGTGACAGCATTGACGTGGTTTTGGTCCATATAACTACCCCTACCAGACCACTGGGAATAGTGCAGTACGACGAGATCTTTTTGTAGGCAGCGGCAGAGTAACAGCTGAATTAATAAGGTAAATCCATTAGGGATCATATGGTTGGCCCGTATAAGGCTTGCTATCATTTTAATAGTTATTCGCACAGAGCCTGAATAAGCATATCTCTGATTACGGTACTTTCTTGGCGGGTTCTAGCAATAAATAAGTTACACTAGCATATATTTCTTCTAACCACCGTCTAATAACTTAGGAGCAGGTTGCAGGAAACAGTTAGTTGGAACACCAGGAAAGCCAAATGCAGCCGTTGTATCTGCCGAGTTATCTGAGGCTGTTGTATCTGCCGAGTTATCTGAGGCTGTTGTATCTGCCGAGTTATCTGAATGATACTGAATCTTCAAAGATGATGGACCTAACTATCATTAGGTGCCATTAAAACTAGAAAATGTTTCATCACATCATGAGCCATGTAATTTCTCCCTCGAACAAAGAAACCCGGCCATTTTCCACACGCATACGATTAATCCATTGTTGATCGGCGACATAAGCAACACCACGCTATGTCGGATAAGTAGGTGATCTTTATGTGGTCCGCTCTTCTCATTTTGCATTTGATGTGATGCTCTACTCGGCCGAGCATTTAGCGAGTATTTTTTTTCTGGAGGCATAACTGACGTACATTATTTTTTGCAAGTCCATGTCGTATACTTGCTAATTAATATAGAAGTCCGCAATAGCTGGGTGTGTCTTCAGCAAAAGTTCGCTCTTCAAGGTATTCCAGAGCCTCAGATGATCACCAATATTCGTCTGAGTCTACTTTTTATCTAATTTATGTTTTTCTTCTCAGATCCGCTTAAAAAAGGACCCGCATCTCTTCATTCCATCTCGAATCACTTTAAATACCACGTGCGAATGTTGTTGTTATCAAATTAGTTTACTAATGGAATTTGTTGAACGTATCACATTGCTACTTTTGAAGCACTCCCGAAAAAGAACTGAATTACTACTTCGGGACTTAATTAAAAGGTACCTCTTAATTTTAAACTGAACATTTGAACGTCTTTTAAACTCAACATTTTCACTACTTCAAAGAAATGTTAATGTCAACTTTTTTTAATAAACAAAACATTCCCTTGCTTCCAAATCTAATTTAGATTGAAAGAACGGTGAAATTTATGAAAAACGGCGGTATTAAGGCTTTAACACGATATATCTGGTCGCATTCAATATTATACTATATCCAAAGAAATAACTTAGCTAACAGACATCTACAGGTTACAGTGCCAATAAATCTCTCTGTGAAAACACTTGCAAATAAAACTATCCATTCGGGAGTTGCACAACTGTTTGAACCTAGGACTTGTAATCCAGAGACGCGGGCTTATAACCAGCCAAGATCAGCCCGAGTGAGCTACCTTGGTGTGTCCTTGGGAAAAGCGCTGAGCTTCTATTTTCTTGGCAAGCCAGTAATGTTTTAAAAGTGCCGTTAAAACCAGTAAAACCAAAGAAACAAACTACCAACTAAACATTATGCGAAATATTTAGCTGAAAATAAGAGCGTGTCAATAATAACCACCTATGACTAGAAGAGCTAACAAAACGTAACGTATTCCAGCTCCAACACCTTTATTGCATCTCGCAGATCAGAAATTAATGCTAGCATATTGGTCCAAAAGTTTCATATAAATCATTATCAAGTACTAATAGCAGCATTTACAAGTTTGAATAACAGCCCAGACAATTTCTTATAACAAGAAAGGGGGATTGTGATATTTTATATTTATAATTCATACTCCGCCGTTAAAATGATAATTCCTAATAATCGTGATTTGATTAAAATCATTTTATCTGCTGGCGTATAAATGTCTTAATGTGTAATTATGGATTTTTGGGAAATTCGTTTTTCACTCACTGCTCATAAAAAAATAAGCCACCATTTTATGATATTTTATCTGTTTATCTTTTCTTCATTTATTGATTTTTAAACTGCAAAATATTGTATGGCGTGTGTACCCGCTTGGTAATGCAATGATATATTTAGCCGTACGACCTTCGGTGTATTAACAACATTGATGCCCACATATTGGGTTCGTAATAGCAACGTTGATTAAACAGCGAGAGTCTTTGGAGGATGAAAATCTGGGCAAACTCATCAAGTGTGTATGTGTGTGTTTTGGATTTTTTTATACGTAGCTTTAAGAAAGTTTCAGTCATATCGCTACGATGTCTGCAGTGTGGCATGTATATCACTGGGGCATCATGCCTCAGACATGCAGCAGGATGTCCCACCAGTCATATAATCCGGACACCAGGCCTCTCAAATTTATTTTATACCAAAATAGGGGCATCTACAGCTTCCCATAGCTTAGAGCCTCGCTATGTCTAAATCCGGCACTGCTTGTGACCTTAATACATTCTTGGTATAGTAATTTAATTCCCATATTAGGCGCCGACATTAATTCTTTCATAATAACATATGAATCAAATTGTGTTAATTATTTAGTTTTGTTCGGAACTTAGAACAGATATTGAAATTCTTAACCATTTAATACACAAAACTGGCAAATCAAAACACTACTCTAGTATCATACACGAAAACGAGAAAGGGATACTGTAAAAACAGCAGCACACTACTCTGATTCGATCCTCGAAACTCCCTGATCTCCCGATTCCAAACTCGGACAATGGGAATAAATTTCGGCTGATGAACATTCTACAGTACTACCATTCGGTTCTTCTTCCTGAAGTGCTTACTTTGAATGATAATAGCTTACGATACTTCTCTTATTTACTTTGTTTTGAAATGTTTAACATGTCGATGAAAGGGGGAGCAAACTTAGTCCTAATTCATGTTATAGTTTGAGGTCTAAAAGCTATGTATGTATGTATGTATGTATGTATGTATGTATGTATGTATGTATGTATGTATGTATGTATGTATGTATGTATGTATGTATGTATGTATGTATGTATGTATGTATGTATGTATGTATGTATGTATGTATGTATGTATGTACGTACGTACATACGTACGTACATACGCACATAATCATTGAATGTGCTTGACCGCTCGGGTGGCCTAAGAGGTTAGAAAGTCCGTCTCGGTTGCGGAATGTCACGAGTTCAATCCCCGGCTGAGTCATACCAAAGACTTCTGAAAATGGTACTAGCATCTGCCTCGCTTGGCGCTCAGCATTAAGAGGTTAGTGTTCGGACTGGTGTCAGGATATTGTGACTGGGTGGGACATCATGCTACATGTCTGCGGCATGATGCCGCAGCGTTAGTCATCACTATAAACTGCCACACTGCAGACATCGTAGCGATATGACTAAAACAAAAGTTAAAGCTACGTTAAAAATCTCTCTCTCTCTCTCTCTCTCTCTCTCTCTCTCTCTCTCTCTCTCTCTCTCTCTCTCTCTCACACACACACACACACACACACACACACACACACAATCAATGGATAGATAATGATAACAGTACTCCTATTCGAATGACTTCAGCAAGAAACGAGATAGTGAAGTGACAGAAAGGATCACCTTCCCATTTTCTAAGGAATGCTGGTTTTTTGTAATGCTGTTCATCGTAGTTTCATACAAATTTTTCTATGCTTTGTTACAATGCTAAAGTAAACATTATACTTTATTTTTGTCAAAGAAAATGTTTAATTCTGTTCGTTTGGCTGTAGTAAATCTCTCTCTCTCTCTCTCTCTCTCTCTCTCTCTCTCTCTCTCTCTCTCTCTCTCTCTCTCTCTCTCTCTCTCTCTCTCTCTCCAAATAGTATAGATTTTCACAGTCGTGTCTTGCGCTACGAAGTATGAGTCACCAACAATATTGATTCGATGGCAGAGAAAATATCCACCTTCACTGATCCCTGGAATGCTATGGTAGATTTTAAACAATTATTGCAATTATACTATAAAATACACGATATGCAATTAGATGGGAATTTTCAAGCACTCTTGACAGCATTGAGAGAGAGTTTACCAAGCTTTCATCTCAGAACATAAGGGCTGTTATTATAATCTCAATCTCTCTCTCTCTCTCTCTCTCTCTCTCTCTCTCTCTCTCTCTCTCTCTCTCTCTCTCTCTCTCTCTCTCTCTCTCTCTCTCTCTCTCTCTCTCTCTCATAAAAAAACATCGCTTCGGTGGCCTAATAGAGCGTCAGGGTCGGATGTGGGAGGTCGTGGGTTCTATCCCCGGCCGAGTCATACCAAAGACTTACAGAAATGGTACTAACAGCTGCCTCGCCTGACGCTCAGCATTAAGAAATTAGTGTTAGGACTGGTCGGCCTGGTTTCAGGATAATGTCACAGGGTGGGACATCATGCTTCATGTTTGGATTATGTCCCAATGCTAGACATCACTATAAACTGCCATACTGCAGACATCGTAGCGATATGACTGAATTTTTTTTAAAACTACGTTAAAAATTATAATCACATCACATCACTTTCTCATAAATTGTTCGCAGAATAAAGCTGCATAAGTACGTAACGCGTGTTCTTGTCTGTCTGTGCATGCATTCCAGAATATAATTTATCCCTCTAAAATAGTGTCATGTGAAGTTTCTCGAGATAAACACAAAGCAAGGAAGACAAACAACAAAACTAACTATTAATGGTATTATTTGGATATTAAATACATCTGTCTTAGATGTGTCTTTAAGTTCAAAGTCCGGCAGGTAGGGTCCTAACTAATAAACGCACGGTATAGTCCAATAAGGACTTCTACCAATAATGTTACAAACAAATAACACCATCACCCAACGATATTAAATAAATTAAGTTTCAAGACACAAATTAGAAAGCAACCAGTCATTTGCTCCTGTATTTGGTCCATTTGAGGGCCGTCGAAAGACCTTTGCCTCTCTGAATGACCAAATTGTTTCAATATTAACAAATTACAGATGCCTTGAAACTGCATTGTTGTGGCTATAAAATACAAGCTTATAAAACTTTTCTACACTGAAGTTGGAAATGTATTTATATGATAATCCAAGTGACTTGTACAATATATTTATACGGTATTCTAAGTGACTCGTACAACATAATTTTACGGTAATCAAAGTGACTTGTAATGAGCCGTAAAATTACCAAGTGACTTGTACAATATATTTATACGGTATTCGAAGTGACTCGTACAATATAATTTTACGGTAATCAAAGTGACTTGTAATGAGCCGTAAAATTACCACGTGACTTGTATAATATATTTATACGGTAATCCAAGTAATACAACATAATTATACGGTAATCCAAGTGACTTGTACAATATATTTATACGGTAATTCAAGTTACTGATACAAGGTATCTGGCAAACGAATCTACAATACGCGATCCTTTTTAAACGTTTCAGTTCCAAATATATATTTTTTTAAATATGCAAAATGACAACAGCATAGAATATGGGACGTGGTGATATGAACAACCTGGTGTAGGTCACCAAACTGTCTACCTGCACTTAATTTTTTTTATTCCTATATTTTGTAACTGTCTATCGATGAGTCCGCATAATGCATTCATTTCAAGTAAACGATTTTGCAGTTTTTGTCCTCGCCATTCCTACTCGTTATTAATTAATTTTCATTATGCGGAGAATTAGTGTAACATACATCGAGTTCTTTGGGATGGGTGAGTTGAAAACTGTGTTGCAAAGCGCACATTTATCAAAACGAGGAGACCGTATACAGTATGGATTGGGGGTGGTGGTGGCAACTGGGGATACCCGGAGCCCGGGCCGAACAACACTTTTTTTTTCGCTGTCTTGCGCCAAACGAGGCAGCTGCAATGCCATTTTTAAAAGCCTTCCGTATGACTCAGTCGGGGATCGAACCCGCGACTTCCCGTATCTGAGGCAGATGCTCTATCCAGATAGATCCCCAGAGCGGTTATATGTTGTTTGCGCATTTCTGTGCAGAAATTTATCTTAAAGTATTTTAATTTCATAACTATCCAATTACAGGTAAAATTATTGTCAAAAATGTTTGCCCATTTTTTTTCATGTGTTCAAGATCTAACTTTATTAACTTATAAAATTATTTCGTAACCCTTCTATCGCTTACAATAACATCTAACGTTTCATGAAATACGTAGATAGGTCTGCATACATTTTGCTGCTGTAATTTATTTCTCAATCGATTCGGTACTGTGTTAGATAATCCATTTTCGGGGCTGGTGGTGGCTTTATATACACTATTGGCTATATCATGTCAAGGAAATGGGAGGTAAGTGCATTTCCCAAGGACACACCGAAGCAGCGGACCCGGGCTGGCCTGTTAGAATAATCGAATCCCACTATTCATGGATTACGAGTTCGACATCTACCAACTTAGTTCCCATGGCTCCACATGTAACAAAACTACTCGTTTATATTCTAATGTCCACCAACTTCATTAAGATACATACATTATTTTCCTTTCAAACAATCACCAACAAACAATACCAGGTTCAAAGTAATTTACCTTCATACTA
Source organism: Potamilus streckersoni (assembly GCA_016746295.1). NCBI lineage: Eukaryota > Metazoa > Mollusca > Bivalvia > Unionida > Unionidae > Potamilus > Potamilus streckersoni. Next base: position 1,634,659 of record JAEAOA010001694.1, read on the forward strand.
CGATTCCTATGTGCAATTGTTCCATAATATTTCGGAGCGAACATAATCTGTTAAACGATTCACATCTTAATATTTTCATGCTCTACTTTGAAAACGTTTATATTAAATGTATCACTGACATTATGAAATCTTTCAAATGAGTATTACAATTATTTTGGGCTTTTGTTTGGCTTTAATGGCTTGATTAACACATTACCGATATGAGCTGTGCGGGCGGGTATCAAACCCACTACTGGTGGATGACGATTCCAATGCTCTACCGAACGAGCTACAGCGGCTATCTTTATTAAAATAAAAGGTTACCTCCAAAGGTATTTAGCTCTTGTGACGCCTCCCAAACCC